>PVIW01001060.1:0-345897 GCA_004026585.1 Noctilio leporinus | reverse complement strand
CCTTGGTGAAGTATCAGTAAACATATTTTTGCGTAGGATATCCGAAAGTTTACTGCCTATATTTTTCTCCAGGACCTTTATGGTGGCACTGCTTATGTTTAAATCTTTTATCCATCTTGAGTTTATTTTGGTGTATGGTGTAAGTTGGTGGTTTAGTTTTATCTTTTTGCATGTTGCTGTCCAGTTCTCCCAACACTCAATGTAGTTTTTAAAGCCATAAGTCTGTGTGAGATTGCCCAGGGGGTGAGCCCAGGAACAGAAGCGCTCGCTGAGTGTTGGATCAGAGACTCCAACATCCAGGAAGATTCGAAACAAACCAAGAGACTGAGAAGACGGAGGCAGGAAGAAAACCAGAAGGGCGGTCTTTTCAAACGATCCCAAACGTACTGGTATAAAGCAACTACCATTTTATCATGCTCACTGATTCTGTGGTTGGATAAGGAGATACATACCTAGGACCTTAGCTCCGAAGACTCGTATTATTGGAATTGACTTAAAGGCGGGAGAGGCTTTTCACATGAAAGCGTATTCATTCACGTATTTGGTACCTCGGCTGTCATGACTTAGACCCTGGACTGAGCTAGCACAGCAGGTAGCCTCTACTTATGGCTTGCCTGATGGTCTCAGGACAGTTTCTTAAATGGGGGCTAGGGATTCCAAGAGCAAGTGTTCTAGTGAACGAGGCAAAATCTTCATGGCTTTTTTGTTTTGTTTTGTTTTATTTCTTTTTAACAGCTCAATGGACATATAGTTTGCACATCACATGATTTCCCATTCAAAAATGCACCATCAGTAGTTTTAATGTACTCAGAGTTTTTCAATCACCACTACAGTCAACTTCAGAATATTTCAGTTACCTGTAAAAAGAAACTTTGTGCACATTAACGGTCACTCCCAATCTGCATCATATCCCCCCGACCCTAGGCAGCCACCAACCTGCTTTCTGTGTGTAGATCAGCCTGTCCTGAATATTTCATGGGATGAAATCACATGTAGAATCACAAATGGATCACACAATGTATGGCCTTTTGTGACCACAAATAACAGCGTATGTTTTTAAGGTTCATCTATGTTAAAGCATAAATCGGTGTTTTACTTCTTTTGATTGCCAAATAATATTCCATTGGATAGATATACCATGTGTTTACCATGCCTCAATTGATGGATATTTGGATTTGTCCGTGTTTTGGCCATTAGGAATAATGCTGCTGTGAACATTGGTTATAAGAGTTTAAGTTTTAGACCTTTTTAACTTTGAGATGTGATGTTAGGCCTACCTTATTAATTTTATTTAGTTGAACCTCCAGGCCTTTCATCTCATCTTTTTCATAGCTAGGTCTTACAGAAATTCTGCAGGTCTATACCAGGCATGGAACTAACTGAGTTAGTTAGGTGAGGAGAAAGGACACTAGCTGTCTTGCACTTTGTACCAGCAGAAGCTATTGTCTCTCAGCTCCAAACTCACCCTCCTAATCTCTGCTTGTGATGCTGGATTAGGGCTACAAACCACACTTTGGCTTTGCCCACTGAGTGCCTATGCAGCTTTGCAAATCAGAACAGCAGAAGACAGGAATATAGGAGGAAGAAGGGATTTGCTCCTTCCTGCCTCCTGTGGCTTTTCAGTTTCTGTGGATATCACCCTACCTCCCTTCTTTACCTTGGCAGTGGCAGTTGACTCAAGGAGAAGCAGTCGAACCCAGATTGGAACCTGCTTCCTCACTCCCATCCACCCCAGGGAACCAGCCCCAGCAACGCAACACCCTGTCCTCAGAGGTCTGAGTGTTTCAACTCCATGGGGCCCCTCCTCCAAACTTCTCCATTTTCATAATTTCAACTTCACTTGGTTTCCCCAGCCTTGTGGATGGGGGTTGCTTTCTGCATTGCTATCTCTGAGATATCTTCATGCTCCTCTTAACACTTTTCAGTTAATATTGCTTTATATTAATACCTCTGATAAAAATAATCATTGCCTTTTTAGTTCCCTGGCTACCCTAAATTGGTACAATTAGATATTATATTCTGCAATCCCGGCTGGCTCAATTCACTGAGGTAGGCAGAAAACAGACCAATTGAGGTTAAATAGCCCATGTTAGACAGCTACTAGGGGGTGGAATTGGGATTCCAATCCAATTTTGCTTTATTTTGCCCAAAGCTTGTTCTCTTCTTAATCACTGATCACCTTCCTAGAGAAAAATACATGGTTTTTCAACATTGCAATGTAGGTACAATTTTTAAATTCTTTCACCCTTTGTATTGCTTCACTCAAGCCTATTATCAAACCCAGCATTGCCCAACACATATCCCAGGCAACAGTATATCTACTCCAAGACCTGTTTAAAGCCTGCCATTTACTGTACTCTCCAGAAGAGGCACAGTGGATATTAGCATAATAAAGGCTCTGAAAAATCTTGCAATAAAATTTAAATATGTAACCAGGCAGCTTCTCATGAATTTTTCAATTGGGAACATTCCAAGGATGTGTAAAATGTGGAATCAATCAATATCTAATCTAATGTGCCCATTGCAACAGTAGTGCCTGGTTAGGATACAAATGTCAGTGCCAGCAATTGTGGGACACTTTTGTCATACAGAGGTGACTTGAAACAATATTGGGGAAGGCGATTCTGATCTTGGTTAGGTTACTGAACTATTAGATTTGTGCATTTAAAAATTTCAAGTGTGTAAATCTGTGGACACATTTCAGTTGCACTTGCAACTGAAAGTTGAAAAAGATATCGGTAATTCTTGAATCAATAAGCAAGATCAGAATAGAGACTTGATGACTCCTAGAACAAATCTTTTTTTTTTTTTTCTCTCATGCCAATCTGGGACAAGTTAATCCTCCAAAATCCTAAAGTGCCACTTTTGTAATCCTAACTTACATAAATCCTGTAACCAGGAGTAGTTTTGCAATGCTTACATTTAACCTTCTCCAGATTTATTTGAAATTTTATCTATGACACCTTATAAGATGTTTTACTATTAAAAAATTATGATTAATACTTCACACATTTATTTATTCTTAAGATGTGTGAATCCATCTGCATTTGCTTGTGTTTATATTATATTTAAATAACTGTACCAGTTAATTGGTTTGGATTCTACTGTTTAGAAGCCAGTTAAAAATACAGTGTACTCAACTAAGTGTCCTAAAAGCTTAGAGTTAACCCTTCTTATCTAACCCCATTCTAGAAAAAACTGTTTCAGAAGCTTTCTTCATGGAATGTTCATCCTCAAAAAAGGAAGAAATTCCAGTACATGCCACAACGTGGATGAACTTTGAAAACTTGATGCTAGGTGAAAGAAGCCAGATGTGGAAGGGCAGTATTGTATGATTCCACATATGTAAGATACTGAGAATAGGCAAATTCTAGAGACGGAGTAGAATAGTGGTTCACAGGAGCTGAGGAGATGGGAAAATGGGGAGTTACTATATAAGGGGGATGGAGTTTCAGTTTGGGATGATGAAAAAGTTCTGGACACGGCTAGTGTTCCTGCCTGCACAAATAATGTGACTACTTAGTATCACTGAGTTTTGCACTTAAGAATGGTTAAAGGGTAAATTTAATGTTAACTGTCTATTTCTTACCACAATTAAAAACAATTTTTTTCTTCCTCCTGGATTCAACACCCTTGTCCACTTCACATTTCAGTTTGACTCCTAAGAATAATCACAAGTGGTCATGGCATTTGGGTAGTGGTGTTCTATTTACCTAAAACTGGGGTTAAGAAGCCTTTTTTTTCTGAAAGAAGTCTCTTAACTGAGGAACTGAAGAACATGGGAACACTATTCTGCATATGGTAAGAACTTGAGTGAAAAAGAGAGTTCTCAAGAGACCCTGCTTCACCCCTGACGCTCACCTGGGCCATTCACCCCGCACCGGCTTTGGCTTTGATTCAACCATGATTCCATCCATGTAAAAATGTGCTAGGGACAGAGAAAATTGGCCAGGCAACTACCACTCTGCCCTGGCCAACGAACACCAGCTTTCTATCCGAATGTGTGTCCCTGCCAACACAGATATTTCTGAGCTGCTTCTAATGAGATCTGAACTCAAGTGTAGTCTCTGTAAGCCATGGCTCCTGGGCCTTACCCAGCTTGCCTTTCACAGTTGCTGTCTTAGCAGACCTGACTCCTGATTTAGCCTTCCCACATTCCATCTGTCACCAGTTCTGCAGTTCCTTCCTCCACATCTCTCTCTTCATCCCCTCGAATCCTGACTCAAGCCCTGGCAATCCTGTCCTAGCCCTCATTAAAAGGCTTTTGAGAAAGCACGTCTTTGAAGAGTGAATAAAGCATGTGTCTATGTAGGGCAGACCCAAGATGTAAATTAGCCAAATTAATACACTCTAATCTGTGCCTAAGAAGAAGGAACAAAATAATATTGATCAAGATTCTACTGCATTCTGAGTAATGTGCAGTTATTTTCAGACCTACTAATGAGCATATGAGAGCCAGCATTACAATTATTTCTAAATAATATTTTTAATCCAGAGGCTACTTTACCATAGCTGTGCCTACTCTTCAGGAAGCACACTAGATCCTAGTGGCAAATATAGAGTTCTATCTGATGCAGATGCCAACTTGGCTCACTTTAAATCAGTCTTCACATTTCCTCAATCCTGGGCCCTTCTGTTCAGTCACCCAAGCCTAATCCTTTCATAGTCCGTTCCTTCTCTACAACTTAACCTAAGTAGCCTACACTCATCTATCTGCATGCACACCAGTGGCTCTATGCCTTTCCTGAGTATGGAGTACACAGAACCACTTGGGCTGCTCCCCTTCAGCCAAGAAATGGCTGCTAGCCGTGTCTGTGGCTGACCTCAGTCCCCTTTCTCCCAGCTCACTGCCTATCATCTGCTCTTTGCAAGTTAGAATGTGCAGGTAAACTGATTTTACATTAGCCGGTCTGATATTACACATTGTTGCATAGCTGCTTCGATTACATTTGGAATCTCTTGTCTGAATCCCAGGGTCACTTTAAACCAACGGGTAGTATGCTTGTTCAAGAAGGTCCTCCAACAGCAGACGGCAAGATAAAACTAGATGTGCAAGCCATTTATTGAGTGGAATACCTGTGAAGGTTATATGGAGGGGAGCAGAACCAGGCAGGGAGAGCCCTCAGACTAGGACTGTGAAAGGAGGGAAGGATTGGGTGAGAAGGGCCTAGAACCTTAGCACAATTTGGAGAAGGCGTCTGATAAATGGAGGAAGTGTCCCTGAGTCAGGAGCCAGTAGCTGGAGTTGGCAATGCTACATAGCAGCAGACTCTTGAAGGAGAGCTGATCTGTATACTTCCACGGTGGCCATGGGTGGAAGTTACAAAAAGACAGATCAAAGCCTTTTTAAAGAAGCATGTTTTAATCAATGCCAACCAGGGATACAGGGGCCAACACAGAATCATCTAAACAGCCACTTAGAGGGATGGATGCAACTTGTGATTTCCAGACTTCTGAATTTCATGGGCGGGAAAAACCTAGAAACCTACTAATGCGATCATGTTTTAATTTTTTTTTTTTTACAAATAAGGACATCCAACAGCCTAATATCATTTATATCACCACTATTTAATAGGGATACTTTAGTACCCCAAAATAGGAAGAACATAATCTCAGAGTGAAATTCTTTAAATTGAATAAATTTAGAACAACAAAAAAGCATTGTTCTTGCTAGTCTTGTTTTCACACACAGTTACATGAACTGGATCTCAAAACATTGTACAGGTGGGACATTGGTTCTGGAGCTTTCTGAAGTAACTTCCAATCCTAAGACTAACTCATTCGACAGTAAATATAGTATAAATATAGTATAAATATCAGTAAGTATAAATATTTACTGTGCACTTCTGTGTGGTAGGTCCCATGCGGATATTGAGGGTGAATTACACAGATCCGATCCCTTCACTTGTGGAGCATAAATCTCATGAAGGGATAGATAATAAAAAAGATAAATAAAGGAATAAGCAATACAATTGCTGTTTTGTGGTAAGTGCTGCCATAAGGAAAGGACCACATCTTTAGATGGTGCGATCTAAATAGGCATCTCTAAGGAAGTGACATTTGATCTAAGACCTGAGGGAGGAGTCAGCCTTTTGGAGCAGAGAAGGAGGAGCTGGAAAGACGTAATTCTCCAGGAATAGTGAGTGTAAATGCTTTGAGAAGGGAATGACTTTGGCACATATGAAAACCATGCAGGCCAGGGGGGCTACCGATTACTTAACGAGGCAGGGAAGGACAGCAGGTGAGGCCAGGCAGGGTCTATTTTCACTGTGTCTGGATGAGTCCACTATTCCACTACAGCAACCTTATTTCAGTGACAGATATTTCTCTTTGTCTAAAGATAATGTCTGGGTATTTCCTCTAAAACATCCAAAGGGACATATTAACCTTAGCAAATTCACCAGGACTCTCCTTTCGGAGGGCAAAAAAAAGGTAAAAGAATTGGTCCATCTTTCAGGGTTTGACATATATTCAGCAAGCTTGTCAGAGTATTATTTATGATGAAAACTGTAACTTCCCAAAGCATCCAAACCTGGCATACTCCTCCAGCACATTTTCATCTGTAGGTACTCCAGGTGAGAAGACATCTTCTAATAAGATTCTCCAGACTAAGACACTTAGAGATGTACCTGAATGCCACCAAGAAGAAAAAGGTGCTGTCTTTTAGCTAGAGAGAGCTTGCCTGGGCATTGCATGGGTAGTCTCCTTCTTTTACCTAATTATTGACTACTTAATATTACGTAATATCATCTAATTTTTGGTCTATTTCCAAAATGTCCCCAATTACCCCCAAATGTCCTCTATAGCTATTTTTTTTCAAATCTGGATGCAATCAAAGATAACACATAGCATATGGTTGTTATGTGCCCTTTTGTCTCTTTTAATGGGAAAATCTTTTCGACATTTTTTCCAGGCTAGTTGTTGGAGAATGTCCCTCTTTCTGGAATTGTTTGATTGTTTCCTGATGAGGTTATACTAAACATTCAAACAAACAAACAAACGCTCCCGTACAAATATATGTACTTATATTTATTTAGAGAGATACAGGTTTGCTTGCTCTCTCCCACCTACATAACCTTTAAAAATATTTTATATTTATTTATTTCTTTTTAGAGAGAGGAAGGGGAGGAGAAAGAGAGAGAGAGAGAGAGAAGAGAGATTTGTTGTTCTACTAATTTATGCATTCATTGGTTGCTTCTTGTATGTGCCCTGACTGAAGATTGAACCTTCCACCTTGGCATATTGGGATGATGCTCTAAACATTTCAGCTACCTTGCCAGAACCATCATCCACATAACCTTTTTCCCTTTCAAATAATCGTAGTTAATAGCATTTATTGAGCACATTATATGCCTGACACTGTTTTAAGAAATGTAAATGTGTTGACTCATTTACTCCTCAAAACAACAAGTAAGGTGTTTGTTATCAGTGAAACTGAGGCACAGAGTGAGAAGTGACTTGCAAAAGGTTGAAGGGCTAGGAAGTGATGAGGCTGGGTTCCAAGATTCAGGAGCTGGCTTCCTTTTCTTTTGTGTATTTTACTGATTATGCTTTACAGTTGTCCCAATTTTTTTCCCCATTGCTCCCCTCTTCCCAGTTACCATCCTACCCTCCAGCAATCCCAACCCCCTTAGTTTATGTCCATGGGTCATTCGTGTGAGTTCTCCAGCTTCACCCTTTCCTGTACTATTCTGAACATCTCCCTGTCCATTCTGCACTCACCAACTATGCTTCCCCTTTCTCCCCTTTCACCCTCCCAGCTGATAACCCTCCAAATGTCCCCCATATCTATGATTCTGGTCCTATTCTGGTTGTCTGCTTAGTTTGTTTTTGTTTTAATTTTTTAGATTCTGTTGATAGTTATGAGTTGGTTGTCTTTTTAATGTTCATAGTTTTTATCTTTCTTAAGTAAGTTCCTTTAACATTTCATACAATAATGGCTTGGTGATGATGAATTCCTTTAGCTTTACCTTGTCTGGGAAGCACTTTATCTGCCCTTGCATTCTGAATGATAGCTCTGCTGGATAGAGTAATCTTGGTTGTAGGTCCTTGCTTCTCATCAGTTGGAATACTTCCTGCCAAGCCCTTCTTGCCTGAAAAGCTTCTTTCAAGAAATCAGCTTATAGTCTTATAGGAACCTCCTTATAGGTAACTGTCTGGTTTGCTCTTGCTGCTTTTAAGATTCTCTTTATCTTTAACCTTTGGCATTTAATTATGGTGTGTCTTCTTGTGGTCCTCCATGGGTCTAACTTGTTTGGGACTCTTTGTACTTCCTGGACTTGTATGTCTATTTCTTTTGACAAAGGGAAGTTTTCTTTTATTCTTTTTTTCACAAAAGTTTTCAAGTTTTTGCTATTCCTCTTCTTCTGGAACCCCTATGATTCAGATGTTGGCATGCTTCAAGTTGTCCCAGAAGTTTCTAAACCTCTCCTCATTTTTTTTCAATTCTTGTTTCCTCATTCTGTACTGGTTGATTGTTTAATTCTTCCTTATGTTCCAAATCATTGATTTGAAACCTTGGTTTCCTTCCCTTCACCATTGGTTTCATGTGGATTTTCTTTCCTTTCACTTGGCATAGCCTTTACTTCTTTCCTTCTTCATTTGCCATACTCAAGCATATCTGTCAAGTCTGTGAGCATCTGTATCAACGGTGTTTTGAACTCTGCATCTGTTAGTTTGGCTATGTCCTCATCACTTAGTTCTTCCACTGGAACTCTGATCTGTTCCCACTTTTGGGGCATAGTTCTCTGTCTCCTCAACTTGACAGACCTCTGTGTTTGCCTCTGAGTCTTAGGTGGAGCTATTGCACCTGTTACACTGTAAGAGGCAGAGCCTTAGGTATTCCTCAGTGTGTAGTGACCCTCCTTGTGGCACTGTAGTGGGGGAGGGGTCTGAGAGGGAACAATGGCACCTGCTCAGCACTTGCCCCTTTTACATTACACAGATGGACTCTGCTGAGAGAGGGCAATTTCTTCTGCCACCCCAACCCCCACTCATTTTCAGTCAGTTGCTGCTGCCTCCGCTAGGGCCGCAGCTGAAGATGCTGCTGCTGAAGGTGCTGCCCGCTGCCACTGGTGGTGTGGGTGCCACTGCCGCTGCCACTGCAGGTCCTGCCACCACCACCGCCCACCACCGTGGCCGCAGTTGCTGCCGGTGCTGCCACACCCCAACCTCTCCAACCCTCCTACCTGTCTGGGTGAGTGTTTCTTCTTTATTTCTTTGTTGGATCTTTCTTCAGTTTCGTTTTCTGAATCTGTTTTTTGCTTTGTTTTGTTTTTTGTTTTTAATAGTTTTGGGTAGATGTATTCCTCCTTAGTGGTGAAGGGAAAAGCAGTGTCTCTACCTGCACCACCATCCTGGACAGAAGTCCTGGAGCTGGCTTTCTTAACCACAAAAATGGAGTCATAACATAGACATTATTTTGCATTAAAAAAAAACTTAATTTCTAGGCCAATATATATAAATTTGGTTCATCCTTTTTATTGCCAACAATGTATTATAAATATCAGCCTACAGGAAGTTGGAGGAGCTAAATAGTGAATACCTACTTACCATCTAGATTCTACATTAACATTCTGCTGTACTTTATCACATATTACTTTACCTAAGTACCCATCCATTAGTTTATCATATGCAAATGCATTTTTCCAAGTACAGCTAATTTTTTTAAATAGGTGTATGAAATTTATAGTATGGAGGTTTCATAATTTATTCATGCAGTCCTCCACAGATAAGTATTCTAGTGCGTTGCTTTTACAAACAACGCTGAAATTAACATCTTGTTAATAAAGATTAGTAAATTTATACTTTACTTTAGTAAACTTGATAGTAATTATGCTTTTAATTCAGTAGGATAAATTCTTAAAAATGGAATTACCAGCTTAAAAGATACACCTAATTTAGTAGAGACTTTTGGATCTCTTTCTTCTAGTATATTGACACTATCAAAATCTGGGAAGGGCCCTGTCTGGTGGCACAGTAGATAAGGTACCAACCTGAGAACCCAAAGTTCGCTGGTTCGAGTCCCAGACAGGGCTCATAACCAGGTTGCAAGCCAGGTCTCTAGTCAGGTCTGTAGCTGGAGGCAGATGAAAGGGAACCATACACTGATGTTTTTCTCCCTCTCTGCTTCTTTCCCTTCCCCTCTCTCTAAAAAGAATAAATTTTTAAAAATCTTTAAAAAGAAAATCTGGGAAGGTCTGTATTTCCTCTCTTGTTTTATCTTACTACTGGTAGAAGAAATATAGACTATATAAATTCAAACATGGAATTCTCAGGATGCTTTATTGGTACAAACATCTATACTTCCTGGCCTCCTGGGTGCTATCTGTGTTTAAAATTTTGCTCATCTATGTTGACATGATTCATCCAATGAGTACGAACTCAAAAGGTACCAGATGCACAGTATCATTCTGAATTTTCTTTCTTTCTTTTAAAATCGAACCTCCTAAATTTTCTTTCATTTTAATGTAGACTTAATTTATTTCTGTTTCATTGTGATTATTAACAATTACTGAAATGATTATTTTCTTTATTTTTTGTTATAGAATTGTACACTGAAACCTATATAATTTTATTAAGCAATGTCATCCTAATTCAATTAAAAAAAAAATTACCTAAATTTATATTGTGAAAAAGAAGCCAAAAACCCTATACTAACTGGATCTAGAAGAAGGTTCTTCTTCTTCTTCTTCTTCTTCTTCTTCTTCTTCTTCTTCTTCTTCTTCTTCTTCTTTTTTTTGATTGTCTACTTTCTTTGACAAATTAGGAAAGTTTTCTTTCATTTTTTTTTTTCACACAGGCTTTCAATTTCTTGCTCTTCCTCTTCTCCTCTGGCATCCCTATGATTCAGATGTTGGCATGCCTAAAGTTGTCCCAGAGGTTCTTACACCTCTCCTCATTTTTTTTCAATTCTCGTTTCCTCATTCTGTACTGGTTGATTGTTTATTTCCTCCCTATGTTCCAAATCATTGATTTAAACCCTGGTTTCCTTCCCTTCATCATTGGTTTCATGTGGATTTTTCTTTGTTTCACATAGACTAGCCTTCACTTCTTTTCTGTGTTTGTTGTATTTAAGCATATCTGTCAAGTCTATGAACATCTTAATCACCAGTGTTTTGAACTCTGTGTCTGTTAGGTTGACTATCTCCTTGGTTGTTAGGTTGGCTATCTCTTTTTTTGCTCAGTTCTCCCACTGGCACCTTGATCTGTTCCCTCTTTTGTCTCCTCAGCTTGACAGCTTTCTGTGTTTGTCTTCATGTCTTAGGTAGTTCTGTCACACTTGTTACTATGTAAGGGATGGAGCCTTAGGACTTCGTCAGTGCAGGGTGACCTGTTTCATTATGCTGTGGCACTGTATGTGGGGGAGGGGTCTGAGCTGGAACAATGCCAGTTCCCCGTTGAGACCAACAGTTTCTTCCTCCACCCCAACCCCCACTGGTTTTCACAGTCAGAAGCAATAAGGCTCTATTTTCCTGGGAGCTGGAACCATGGGTTGCATAGTCTGGTCCTTGGATCACTTCCCAGGCTTAAATGTATGACTGCACGTTTCACTGCAGCCTCAGCTCCAGGGTAGTTGCTCCACCCTCCTACCTGTCTGGATGAGTATTTCTTTGTTTCTTCATTTGTTGCACTTCCATATAATTTGATTTTCTGAAATTTCTGCATTGTTGTTTTGAGGTAGATGTAAATTTCTCCTGGCTGTGAGGGAGACACAGTGTGTCTACCTATGCCTTCATCTTGGCTGGAAAGTCCTCATTCTGAATTTTCTGGCAGAAGTTTTGCCTCCTCTGGTCTTTCTCAATGTTACGTGTGGCCTCGCCCTAGACCTGTTGATTGTTGTACCTCTCAGTGAAGCGTGTTTGCCACAAGCACACTTCACACTCTGTCTCCTCTTTGACATTTATACCCCTTATTTGCCTCACACAATGACTTATACTCAATAAACACTTCTTGTTAAATGAATTAATGAATGAAATGTGTGAGAGAGAAGTCTGGAGCTGCAGATAGTGGCCACATGATGAACCGTTTGTACTTTGGGCCAAAGGGCCTGGAATGTATTTAATGCCAAGTCAGAAGCCACAGAAAGGTCTGAGCTGGGGAGTGGTTAGACTGGAGCTGAAGCAGGGAGACATAGTGAAGAGGCTAGGACGAGACCCAGGTAGAGAGCAAAACAGACTCATAAGCAATTCTTGAGAGTTGAAGACCTAAGTTTTACAGTGTAGCTTCTTTTGGATACTTTCTAAATGTAATTACAATCAGTGGCACTGAGTTCATGCAGTGTTTTGTCTTAATGTTTTTATTTTGGGTAGAAAAATGAGAAAATATAGAGAACTATAGGAGTTTTAAAGTGCATATTTAGGACCATAATGAACATAGACATTAATAATCTCCTTTAGCACATAGTTTAACTCCTTTTCCAAGTGATGTGGGTATTAAGCACTTGTTAACCACTTTATAATTATCCATGAAATGTGGTGCATGGTCACATAGGAAAAATCTACATTTAATACAAAAACATATATTTAACTGATAGTGTTACTTTCCTTTCTTCAGAGTCTTGACTTCATGTTTTGTCAGAAATAGAGAAGCAGAATCATTGCATTTTATCTCCACTCCCTTTCTCTTCAGGAAGAGGCCAGGTGGCAATGGAAATTACCAGTATTATGAACCCACAAAAGAAGGGGGACTGGCAACTCATGTCAGGCTCATATTTGTGTTTCTCAAAAATGGCTCAAAAAATGAGCCAAATTAAGGTTGTTTCCTGTCCAAGGCTACTGTAAGAACTTCATTTTCCAGTAGATGGCAGTATTTTATTTCTTCAGTATTAAGTAGAATTGAAAATTTGCCTCAAGGTTTGTTGTATTTTGGGGTTTTGTTTGTTTGTTTGTTTTTTAAGATTTTATTTCATTATTTTTAGAAGGAGGGGAAGGGAGAGAGGCAGAGAGGGAGAGAGACATCAATGTGGGTTGTCTTTCACCTGCCTCCAGCTACAGACCTGGCTGGAGACCTGGCTGGCAACCTCCTTATGTGCTGTGGCTGGGGAATCGAACCAGTGACTTTTGGATTCTCAGACCAGCACCTTATCCACTGTGCCACCAGCCAGGGTTTGTATTTTTGTTTTTTAGTTTTATTATTTGTTCAGTAAATTACAGGTGACAATTAGCAAGTTAATAAAACATATTTCTTTCAATTCTTAAAAAACCGTTCTTGGGGGTTTCCAAAAGCCCAGATAGGAAATTTATGCTTTGGTTACAGTAGATAAGAAGGTGTAAATGGAGGTAGACATAACCCTCAGCCACATTTTCTGAGAGAAATTACTAGGAAAGACTGCCTAATTCAGAGTAATCTCTTGAAGAAAACATGTCAAGTTTTTTTTGCCTCTATGAGGACAAAACAAAATTAAAATAAAACATTGACTCTAGAATTCTTGTTTCTAAGGTAAAACAGTCATCAAATTATACAGACAACTTTATCCTGGCTGGTTAATCATGAACTTTCAAAAATTATTCATACACCCTATTTTAATAGTAATCCCTAAATTTTTACAGCTCCACAAGACATTTCAATACCCCAACAGATGGGGTTAGGTGCTGTCTCATCTCTGACATGAACTGAAAGATGCAGAAATTAGATTTGAAGAAGAAAGAAAGAAAAGATCGAAATTCCCAGGACATTGAATTGAAAGACAGAAGTATTAATTAGTATTAATATCTCTGATACGTTATCTCCAAAAGTACTGTGTTTGGAAGAAGAGGGAAGGTTGGATCTGAAATGTGCGTTTCACTGATTACTCAGAAGTCCTCTTAAACAAAGTTGCTGGAGAAAACGTTCAAGGTTTTAGTGCTTTCACTGGAAATAGTCCGAATTTGGTCATCAACTCTGTGAATATTCAATTAATATTAGAAAAGGTACATCGACTTTAACGTTTTAGGGTATTTTAAAAACAATGATCTACTTTCGAGACTAGCACCTCACGTTTTCAGCGCCAAGGCCGCCCTTCCGTGCCACCAGGACCTCCGGAGCCCCTGTCTGGGCTAGCGCTGTCTCCAGGGCCAAGTAAAGGCTGCGAAGCCCAACGGCTCAGACGCGCTGACAGGTGGTGTTGCGCGTCCCCCTGCCGCCCAGGGTGACGCTCGCCTCCGCTCCAGGACGGAAGCCTCCGCCAGAGCCCCAGGCGCAAAGCTTCCAAGCTAGCAGCTTCCCAGGGAATAGCGAGGCCTGAGAGGGGCTTGAGGGTCACCGATAGGAGCAAAGGACACCCAAGGCCTGACCCAGGTGAGGGGTGATCCCACCAGGCATTCGTTCCTCAGGCTCCTCTGACAAGGGCCCCACGGGGCCTGGCGCCCAGGCACATCCGTCCAGTTCTGAGTCCAGCCTCTCGGCCTTCTCTGCCCTTCGCGTCTTCAAACTCCCAAACCCGCCCACGCCCCCAGCGTCAGTGGCCTCCTGAATCTACCGCCTGTCCTGCCGGCCAGGCTGCTCTGCCACCCCGGGACCCAAGTCAGGCCAAGTGGTCACTCGAGTGGCGAACCACATTTCCAAGGACGAACAGCCGGAGGCAGTACCACCCCCACTCAAGCGCCCTCCGGGTCCCCTCCTGCTAGCGCTCTAGCGACTGGAGCACCCCAACCCCTCCAGAGTCTGCAGGCAGCAGCTTGGAGGAATTCACCCAGACCCCTCCCCTTCTCCAAACTTCTTCCTACCAACCCAACCCCTCGGCGCATCGGGCTCCACCCCCTCTGCTCTCCTCCCCTTTTCAGGTCCCCACGTAGGAATCCGCTCCCCCCACCCCCTGCCGCGGGCCAGTCCAGCGATCCTCCCCCTGGCTCGCTCTGCTAGCCGCTGCCGCCGCCTGGGTTCCTTTCCCCCACCCCCTCGGGCGCTCCCTGCCAAGCCCATGATGTAATGGTGTATGTTAATCAGTAGCATGTGGGGAGCTCCGGCTCAGGCGGCTCAGTCCTCCGCCAGCCGACACTGGAGGCAGCGACAGCAGCCGGCGGCTTGGACTCGCTGCGCCGAACTCTCTCAGCGCCGCGCGCCCCGACGGCATGGCCCGAAGCCCGAGCTCCGGGCGCCCCCAACCTCGCTGACCGCCGCCGCAGGCCCGGACCCGCGCGTGGGGGCCCGAACCGCCGGTATGCGCCGCGCTGAGGTGAGCGCCCCTTTTCTTCAGTCCCTGGCCGCTGGGTCCTTTTCCGAGGGACTTTCCTCTCCGCTGGAGAAGTTCTAGGAGCAGGGGAGCGGGTGCTGGGAGGTAGCCGCCCCATCGAGGGTAGAGTTTCGGGGCTCCCCTCCGCTGGCAGCGGCCACCGTAACAGGGGTAGGACCCGGGGAACCCCTGAAGCCGAACTTTCTTTGAGGTCCTTGGGGGGCGTGTACCGGCAGCACGGAGCCGCAGTCCCGGCGGAGCAGCCCTGCCCTCTGGGGCAAGAAGTACTGTGGCCCCAGCTGTCCCCGTGCTCCGTGCTCCGCACGCTCGGGGTTGTGCCGCCCTCGGCCTGGGACGTGCAGAGGAGGCCCTGGCCGGGCAGACCGGCCCGTAGGCGGCGGCAGGCAGCGGGGGCAGGATGCCGAAAGCACGCGCGCGCACATACACTTACACATATACACATAGGCACGCACACATCTGATCGCTCAGGGTGAGGCAGGCCCTGGAGACCGCCCGGGTGGGCTGGAGAGGCGAGGCACGGGGGAGCCGGGGCTCGGGCTGAGCCAACGCCCGCTGGGAGAGGAGCTTTGGGTGGGGAGAGTTTATTTTTGTCTCGAGCTGCTGCCTTGGCTGCTCAAGGCCTAAATCCAGAGGGGCGCCTGGCGGTGGAGATGCTGGTTGTTGCTGTAGATGGAGCTGCAGCCGCTCGGCTGCTTCTCCGCCAGGAGGAGGAGGAGGAAGGAACTCAGGCTGCTGCTGCTGCCTCCGCCTCTGCTTTGCATTAGCCCCCACCCACACCCCCGCGCCCCTTCGCAGCCGCATTGCAAGTTTTCTGCGGGAGGAAAATCTGTTGCTGGTGCTGGCGCTGGCGTTCGCAGGCTCAAGCCCGGGTGGGGTGTGTGGGGAGCACTAGCCGTTCGCAGCGGCAGCAACAGGAAGCCGTGGAGTCTCCCCCTGCACCTGGGAAGGAGGCTTCTTCTTGCCATTCCCAGAACGGGAAAAGCTCTTTTCCCGCATTCGGGTGCGGAGGGGGCAACCGGAATTTGGGGGGAACCAAGACTCCAAGGGGCGCCCCCACCCCCTCTGATGCACTCATTTCCCTGGCGGTGCACCCCCTCGCTGGCCGAGATCTCACTGCAGCCCCTTTCTCTCCTTTCAGTGGTGATCACCGCTAGGAATGCGGGTGTAAAGGTCCGAGCTGCCGCCCAGCGGGAAAGGGACCCCCGGAACGCCGGACATTACCAGCCCGCAGCTGTGAAGAGCAGGGCAAAGAGCATTCTTCATTCAGTTTGTGTGCCTTGTGCGGATTTTTAAAATCGTTGTTATTATTTTTTTTTAAAAAAAGAAACATTTCCGTGCTACTGCCTGTCATCATCTCTGGGGAAATCAGCCAGAACCACCGGAACGTAACTGAAACCAGACGAGAGGCAGGAGCCCAGGCAGTACCTGCAGCGTCCGGGCACCAGAACCACCTTGGAACCGGAAAGCATCTCCGGCGGCCACGGGGCTGCGGTTCCGCCAAACTTTGGGACAAGCGGGCCGGGCCGGGCTGGGGCTCCAAGGGGGCTTTGTAGACTGAGGGCTGCCCCCAAACCATGATGTTTCGTGACCAGGTTGGGGTGCTGGCGGGTTGGTTTAAGGGCTGGAACGAGTGCGAGCAGACTGTTGCCCTGCTGTCGCTGCTCAAGCGCGTGAGCCAGACCCAGGCCCGCTTCCTGCAGCTCTGCCTGGAGCACTCGCTGGCCGACTGCGCGGAGCTGCACGTCCTGGAAGGCGAGGCCAACAGCCCAGGTAAGTGCTTGGCTGCTGCGGTCCCACCGGTTCCGCACCCTCCCATTTGCAGCCTCCCGCCCAGGCTCCGCCTCTGGCCCGGTTCCGCTGGGGCGCAGACCTCTCGGTCCAGGGGGTCTTTGGCGTCTCAGCCCTTTGCTGTCCCACCCCTTGTCGCCCGCTCACCTCCGATGGCCGCTTTGGGGGTTTTTGCCCGTCAACTCCCTCCGTCTATTCCGTGTGGTAGCTACGGTAGCAGGAATGATTGATTTTTCTCTCATGCAGTTTCCTGAGAAATAAGTAAGTCAGGTCACGTAGAGTCTGGATTTTCTGGGCTTTTTTTTCGTCTTCGCTTGGGCAACGTGGCTCTCTGGGTTTCCGCAGCACACGAGGAAGCCTGGGACTGCTTTTCGCAAGCCCAGAGCTCTGATTAGGCTATGTGAGCAACACATGAAAATCCAATTTTATTCTTCATTTTCCCTCACGGGTATTATAGTTAGAGCTCTGTGTTCTGAATACTATGTAGGTGACGCTACAGACTATTAAAATATTTGCAGTTCATATACTATTTGGATATGCTCATCCAACATGACGCTATTCATATGGATATGAATCATGTAGAAAGGGTCTCACATGAATCAGAGGCCTTGCTGCTTTTTATTAGGAAACTTTACTGGATATAACAGAATTGTTTCATATTACCCAGCTAGTATTTACAGACACCTCAACTAGTACGGAAAGTAAATACACACAGAAGGTCCAGCAGTTTGCTATTTGCTAGCCTGGGTGGTGACAGACTGGAATTATATCCTGGGGAGGGGGTAGGGGTCGGATTGAGGATGGGGGATGGAGGAAAGGTCTCTTGGTTGTAATTTTGGATAGGGGAAATTCTTTAGTTCATGCTGCTACGGGAGGGTGAACAGAGCCCCCAGTGTTTATGCAGAGAAAAGAATGCAGGGTCCTCTTCCAGCTGTTCCCTGTTAGAGCTGTTAGCCTGCAAGATTCAGCAGAGGTCTGGGTTGCCTTTTGATGACAAGGTCCACTCCAGGGCAGCGGGGCCTGGGAGACACTGAAGTGAGTGTGTTGTCAGGGCAGCAGGCGGGGAGCTAGCCTCCTCCTTACTCCTCCTCCCTGATGCTCATGATGCTGAAAACACCAGGATGGGATGTTTCCATATATAGAATCAAAGGCTGGAAGTGACCGCTGGAAATCCTCACAGTCCTTTTCCTGAGCAGACAGGACTGCACCCAGAGGATCTTGTGCTGCCAAGTATGGGGGGTGGTGCATACCGAGGGAGATCCCACAGGCCCACTGAGATTCGAAGGAGCCTAACAGCCCCCCCCCACCCCCCACCCCCCGCCCCACAAGCGTGGTGGTGGTGACGGTGGCCATGGCGGTGTTGGTGGCGGCTGCGGCAGCTTCAGGGTCCCTTCAGCCCCACATTTATAAATAGCTAAAAGGCCAGCCTCCTTTATAAGGGTGTGGAAGCATAACTAGGATAACTGATGTCCCCTCTCTTTATTTCTGTCTTTAATGTGACAGGGTAGCCTGGTTCACCTGCTTGATTTTGCTTTCACAAGTTTAACAAACAAGGTTATATGAACTTTTCAGTTTGTGGAATGCACAGGACTGAAGTACCGTCATTTATGTGGAATGCTTGACTTCAGTGCCTGTAGGGACAGTTTAAAAATGATGATAATTAATCTTTAGGTTACTCAAATGTTAGAGCAACATTTTTTCCTTCTGAGTAAAGAAGACTTTCCCAGTAGAGCAGCAGTCTAGTGAGGCATTAATGTGTGGTATTAAAAAAGAAGTTGCTTACTTTAAACATCTTGTAATTTCATAAGCCAAGAAAATGTTGAGCTTCTGTGAGTTGTTTTGTCATTTCATAATCCCCTCCCCAAACTTTTTCTCATGCTTATTTGTGTAAGACACACTGGCTTATTCATGATGCTAAATGCTATAAATGTATGCCATCTAGGACCATTATATAAGATAGGGACTATTTTCTAGTTTTTGAATTAATCTTTCAATCTGGATAGTTGGCTTTCTTGGAATCCTTTGCACTTGTTTTGTTGTGTGGCCAGGACAGAAATTCTTCAGTCAAGTGCTGTTTCTGCAGCTTGTGGACCACAAAGAGCATCAAGATGTGTCATACATACCTGAGTTCAGAGTCTCTTACAGACATTTGAACATAGCTAAGAATGAGGCAAGAGGCAGAAATGCCCACTCAGCAACCAGAATAGGTGGCCTAATGTCTGGGAGAATACTTCAGACCCCCTCTGGGAACATAATTGCTCTTATTTTAGACAAGAATCTGAACATTAAAAAAAAATTGGAATAATAATCCATTGCATATTATGTTTATTAGCACGTTTAGAACCAGGGTGATTGGCTGCTGTAACCAGGAGTGAAAAATGATCCCTGACAACTTGACAGCCAGGGAATAGACACAAAAATTCAGGGCAAAAATTCAGGTAGGAATCCTCAATTGACCCTATAGGCATTACTCTAAAATAACATAAATCGATAACTAACGAGTGAACTACCAAAGGGGAAAAAATATATCTTTATGGATGCTTTATTCAGAGGGTTGGCCATTTGGGAAGATGGCAGGCTTGTACCCTAACAGATTATCTTAAATTCCATTATAAACAGACCCTTTTGATAAGGAACAGAAAAATGTAGGTAAGGAGCTTGGAATTCAGGGAAAAAGTTAATCAGATAAAAGCTGCAGCATTCTTTCATCTGTGTCTTGGGTGGTGGTCCTCTCACCCTGGACTATAATGGCTCAGATACCATCTAGATTGCTTACAGTTCTCCTGAGGCACAAAGGTGGAACTGCTTATGGTTTCCTGGAGTCAAAGTGAGTCACACCTTCAGTTCTGATAGTTGGCAATAAAGATAAGTGAGGAGGAAGCTTCCAAGGAGTCTGGAGAGATGGAAACGAATTAGAATCCTCTCTCCAAACCTCACAGAGACAAGATTAGGGGGTTAGCCTGGGTAGAGCTTCTGCTGCCCACTGCTTCCCTAGTTGTAAGTCTCAGGAGGCCAGAGGAGAGGGAGAAATAGAGAATGTCCCCACGTGGGCCACCAAAATGTTAGGGTGGTGGTTGACATGGGCTGTGAAAGAATTCACAAAGTGAAGAAAAGTATAGAGAGTAAAATTTTAATTCATTCTCCAATAAATGAGAGGGGCTTGGTGTGGAGAGATACACCAGTAGGGCTATGTTTTTAAATGTACTCTTTGAGAAGAGAGGGAAATAGGCCATAGACTTTGGAAATACTGACATTCAAGATAATTGACTTCCCAAGCTGTTTCAGTCTGTAAAGCTCTTACCCATTCAGAAATCTAGGCTGTGTATAATGACTCATCCATTGGCTGGCTGAGGTTTCCTGTACCAAAATCATCATGTGCCACTTAACTTTATTTTGTAATCATCAATTCAATAAGCATACATATTTCTTTTGGCATTGAGAGGTTATAAATTTTGGTGAATGAGTACTAAATTCATATCTGGAGCTTGATCTCAGTATAATAAAATAATTAGTAATAGCCCTGGCTGGTGGCTCAGTGGATAGGCACTGAGATAGGCACTGACCTGCAAACCCAAAGGTTGCTGGTTCAATTCCCATCCAGGGCACATAACCAGGTTGTAAGCCAGGTCTCCAGCTAGGTCTGTAGTTGGAGGCAGGTGAAAAGCAACTGTACATTGATGTTTCCCTCCCTCTCTCTAAAATAAATAAAAGTAAAATCTTTTTTTTTAAATTAGTAATAGTTTGAATTTAGCTATTTTCTTCAGAACTGACTTGAAATAGAGAGAGAATCTTTCAATTAAACCTGGTTTATTTGAAATCTGTGGGATGTATTTTGATACTATTCATTCTCTTAAATTTAGCACTTGTTGATAATCTAGTGCTTCACTGGTTCATCCTTTGCCTCAAGTTCATGGCCATTTAAGATAAAAAGTAAGTGGTTGAGTTAGGTGTGTGTGAGAGACAGAGAGAGAGACTCCAGATTTGCTGGGTAGGTATAGGTCATGATCAGCATTTTGAGTAGAGCTTTGTTTTCAGAAGCCTCATAACCTTAGATAAGAACCCTATAGCCACCAGGCCAGGTTAACATTGAGACTTCTTCAGTTTGAAAATCATTGTTCCTGGAACTGATAGTTCATTCAATACCTAAAAATGTCAAAAATGTAACCCACTGACTTTACCTGCAGTTCCCCAAAGACAAATAGGTTGTGTGGCATTGCTTATTTATGACTTATTGTTTATTTGGACTTGAAATATATTTTTCTGATGGAAATTGTGTAATAATAGATGAAGGCTCCCCAATGAAGCTGTAGTAACTTATTAACTCACAAAACAGTGCATTTGTTTTTTTTTTGAGAAATTGCGTATGTTTGCAGTAAATAAATGACAGAAAGTTGGATTCTTTTCTTACAATTAAATACAGGAAAAAGTATTATCTAAAATGGTGATGCTTGAGAGCCCTGGCTGATGGCACAGTGGATAAGGAGCCAGCTTGTGAGCCCAAAGGTCGCTGGTTCGATTCCCAGCCAGGGCACATAACCAGGTTTCAAGCCAGGTCTCTAGCCAGGTCTGTAGCTGGAAGCAGGTGAAAGGCAACCATACGTTGATGTCTCTCTCCGTCTGCCTTTTTCCCTTCCCCTCTCTCTGAAAAAAATAAATAACATATTTTAAAATAATAATAAAAAAATTAAATGATGTTTGAGACAAAGCTAACTATGAAAATTACAAAAGACTTAAAGGGGGAAGATGTTAGCGCGATGATTTTTGTGGATTTTAGTTTCCATGGTGTAGGTATGCCATACCTGAGTTGCTTTTTTAAATTTACAAATGGACCCCTGGCTAGTGGCACAGTGGATAAGGCGCCAGGCTGCAAACCCAGAGGTCGCTGGTTCGATTCCCAGCCAGGGCACATAACCAGGTTGCAAGCCAGGTCTCCAGCCAGGTCTGCAGCTGGAGGCAGATGAAAGGCAACCATACATTGATGCTTCTCTCCCTCTCTGCCTCTCTTCCTGCCCTTCTCTATAAAAATAATAAAGAAAATCTTTAAAAAAACAAATAAAATCACAAATAAGATCATATTTGTAGTTCTTTCTTTCACTTATTCATGCCACCTACATTTTCTGACTACTAACTATTCTCCTGTCCCTGTATTATGAAGTGGGAATACAGGGGTAACTTACTGTATAGTTCAGTGTCTGGTACATAGATAGACACTCAGTGTGGAGTAAATGAGTAACACAATATCATGAATGCTCAAGCATAGATATTGGTGGGAGTAGGGATTCTGGATGCACTGTGAACCTAGAAGCTAATGCCTGGGGGAGTCAAGGAAGACTTCATTGAAGAAGAGATATGTTTGCATTGAGCTTTGAGGAGTGAATAGGAGTTCGTTCAATATGTAAAAAGGATTGTAGAGTGCAGGCATGAAGGTGTTTTCTAAGCAGAAGAGATCATATTTATAAAACTATTGCCTTAAGAAAAGACCCAGTTTGTGTGCAGGAAATAGTGAATTCAGAGTGGCTATAAGAGTAGAATGTTGAGCTCTGAAAAGGCCAAAGTTAAAATAGACGCTATAGGTGTGCAGGACTTGGTTAGATAAGGTATTAACCTTGCAGAGATGATAGAAAACCCAAGAAGACTTTTTGGAAAGGAGTTAAAAGATGAACTTTGTGTGTGTGTGTGTGTGTGTGTGTTCACTTTTGGGAAAGAGCTTACCTGTGTATGCACAAGCCTCTGAGAGGCAAAGATGGGAGAAGTAAGGCGAAGTTTGGTTCAGTTTTCATTTTGGCCACCTGGTGGCATCATCAGCTCAGGGTAGCTTTGTTACTGTCAGCATTGCTCTGCGGGGGTTGGGGGTGGGGTGGGAGAAAGGACTGAGATGGAGAGGAGAAGAAGGTATTGTCCAGGTGGCCATTTATTTATATCCACAGGAGGGCATATGTCCTAGAAGACTCAGAGTATGTGTTTTGAATCAGTTAGTCAATTTCTAAACCCGTTTTTTCATCTGTAAAAAGTGACTAACCAAACCTTGTTATTGTCCAAGTTCTTTATTAATAATCAAATGATGACTTATTTTATTCCCCAGGTTTAAATTAGCCTCTAATTAATATATACTTTATACAAAAATGTTTCTTACATGGTAGGGAATCTTTTTATTTAAAGGATTATCAAGGAGAGATTGGAGAGGACTTGGACCCCTGAAAAGATATGAACCTACTTTGCTCCATTTTCTACATTTTAGCTCTGTTGTTCTCTATCATCTTGGGTCCTAAAAATTGTAGCACTGACCCAGTTTTTCCAAATTTCCTATAAACAATTTTTTCCCTTCAGTTGGGAAAGAAGAAACCACTTTGTTGAATGAAATATATTGGTACTTTGTATCTGAAGTACTTTTTACTTAGGGTGTGATAATTTTCTTTAGGTTGGTCATACACATCTGTACTCTTTGTTTTGAATAATGTGGATTTGATTGTTTAGCTTGGGTACTCAAGGGCTTCAGCCCTCAAGTAAGTGTTATAAACACGTCCCATCAAAACAAGTAAAAGGCAGACAAAATTTAACAGCAGTCAAATTGGTTTGTTTATATTTAAACAAACAAATGAGGGTGAAATGAGAGTCAGAAGGGCTGAGGAATAATTGAAAACTCCTGAGAATATCCCATAGAAGTGTAATTCTAAAAAGAATTGACAGCACTAAAGAAAAGAAAGTAATGCTGCACCTTGACCTGGTGAAATTGGGAGGTTTTCACCCATAAGCCTTTTCCTTGTATAACTTTATTTTCTAGGAAAAGTGTGGTGCTTGTATAAATTGTTTTTTCTTTTTAAAATATAATTACTACTTTTAGTTCTTAGCCTGTTCCTTTCTTTCCATCCCTTGTAATCCTTCCAAGGCCTTACTGGGTTCATCCAATTCTCATAGATTAAGATGTAGAATTAGGTGTCTCTGCTGAGCTGTTTTTTGCTTCTGAGGAAGCTATCTGAGGCAGAAACCTCCCAAAGAAAGAAGCACTCTCAGAACAGGAGTCAAGCTTTCTTTCTCATTTAGCTGGTATAGACTTGGGCCGTACTGTGAAGCCCGAGTGGAGTTCTGAGGAACTAGCCTGCTTTTCTGTAGGAGCATGTCACTCCTTGGGACTCATCAGCTAGTTCTAGGGGTTTGTTCCCACTCTATGTATCACTATTTTACTTTATTATTTTATTGATTTCATTTTTAGTTTTCATCTTCACCTGAGGACATTTTTACATTGCTTTTAAAGAGGGAGGAAAGAAGAGGGTGAGGGAGAGGGAGAGAAACACTGATGTAACAGAGAAGCATTGATTGGCTCCCCTTAGGCTCCCTGACCATGGACTGAACGTGTAACCTATGTATGTGCCTTGACTGGGAATTGAACCCACAAACCTTCAGTGTACAGGATAATGCTCCCCAACCATCAGAGCCACACTGACCAGGACTATCTCAACACTTTAATACAGTGTTCCTTGTCTTGATTTATTAGGGAAAAAAATCAAATAATTCAATGGCCATTCTTACACATACCATTAAAATTATACATGGCAAAGAGTATGTAGTAAGAAACTGTGGGATGAAGTTCCTCAGTGCATACTCACCAAGTACCCCAGAAGAGAGCTGGGTGCTCGGTCAAACAGTGAAGTTGGTGTAATGATTCTTCTAAAGGAACTTACACTTGAGTTATGGAGATAAAACAAACATATAACTTAAATATGTATAAAATAATTAGACCATATGTAGTTGCTAAATGCTGGAGTGAGTGAAAAAGAGAGAACAGGGTTGGGTAGTCCAAGAAGTAATGAATGGGAGAAGTAAACATGAGTGTGTCATTTGAAACAATGCTTTATGGCTTGCAAGTTCTTACCTTTTTAGTACTTTTTATTCTAGTTTCATTAAGGAAATCACACATATGGGAAGCTTGGTGAATCGACTATGTTAGGGTCAGGCATCTTGGACCTGGGGATCATGATGCATGTTGTCCATCAGGAAGGGAAGAAGGAACGATTTAAACATTCCTCTAATTTCTAACATAGTTAAAGGTTGGAAAGCAAAATATCTGTTCATCTAATATTTTCATCCCTCTTAAGAACCTGTAAAGTTATGATCCTTAGTAATAAATCTCTTGACTCCTCACAGTAGAATACTTTTGTATTAGATAAGCATTGAGCAGAAAGAAACATTTAAATCCCTTAGAGGAAAAGGTGAAGGTGTCTTAGACTAGTTCTCAACATTTAATGTATATATGAATCACTTGGGATCTTGTTAAACCTAAACTCTTATGGAGGAAGTCTGGGTTGAGGGAGGCCTGAGCACCTCCATTTCTAACCAACCCCCCAGGTGACGATGCTGCTGCTGGCCTGTGGACCACACTTTGAGTAGAAAGATCCTAGACCATTAGAGGTGGAAGGTAACTTAGAGGTAATTGGTGCATCAGCTTTTAAGTGTTGTGGGTTGTATCTGAAGATTCTTGTTTGCAAGTGAAAACTTACATGAAGGCTTATAGAGAGTGGATGGGTGGATGGTAGGGCCCCCCTCCTCCTTCCCCCTGACCCCAGCCTGAACTGAGTTTGGGATTGAGGTCTTCAGAGCTGGCTTCTGTTGCAGCATTTCCCTGAGCTTTTTTGGACATACTCCTGCTGGAATTTCCAGGCATTCTAATGATCATCGTCCCATGGAAAATCAGGCTCCAGGAAAGTTTTTTTTTTTTTTTTTGCTGATGCTATGGACTGTAAAGTAGAGCTGGAAAGAGCAGGAATGTTAATTCCAGAGACAGGATGGGAGAGCTCTTTTCCTACTTCCCCAGCGCATTCCCATAAAGCACAGTCATTGGAATTTTTGAAGCGGCTTATCCTCACATCTTTCAGTGGAATTCAACTGTTTGTGTGTGCAGTATAGATACACATAGAAAGCTGACTTTCCTTGTACATACTTATCTGTGTGAGTATAGGCACCAAATATGCGATTTAAGCGTGTGACTAAAATGGCAATGCTGAACCACTTTTGAATTTCTGAAGAGTCATGAAAGAATAGGGACATCATCTGAAGCTTCCATAAATAACATTGTCTCAGTTTGAAAATAAAAAAAGGGAGGGGAGAGCAAAATTAGGTTCTGTACCTAGTAGGAATCTAGGAAGTTAATGCTGATCCTGTGTAAGGTACTAGAAGATTGTTTAAAACTCAATTTGCTAGTATTTGGATGACGAAGTAGAAAGTGGCCTCATTTTCCTAATTGGAGGAATGGGTCATGGAGAACCTATGTCATTTCTTTGTTGATGGGGCAATGGAAAGGGAGAGAGCACTTGCAGGGAGACTTGTGGGCAGATCACAGCAATCCTGATGGGCATCCCCATGTCTAAGCATCAGCACCTCCTTTGACCAAGTATCTTATTTCCCCATGAACAAAATGGAGAGCTGGAGGGCTGGATGAGAGTTGATCTGTGGCATTAGAGCGGTTTCGGTGACTGGCAGGTTGGCTTTGGTGACCATCAGTCTCGGGGAAAGTCTTTGGTGCTCGTGCCTCGAGGCTTGAATGTTCTACATCAACATGCGGATGTGTGCCTTTGCCTGGGCCTCCCAGAAAGCAGACTATGAGGCAAGGGCTGGTGTGCAGGTAGTTTATTTGGGGCACTGACCTCAGAGTGCGGGAAAGCGATCAAGGGACAGATGAGGTGGGCATTTATTCACAGATTTCCCTGTCACCTCGGTCAAGAGTTTTTCAGTGTGCTGAGTAAGTCCCTGCTCTTCTGGGGTTGCTTAGGGGAGCTTTTCCACAATGTCCGGCACTGTGGTGTCTCGTGCTTACGAGACAGAAAGCTAGGCAATCTGAGACAGGCGAGGCAGAGCGCCGTTAGACTACACCTCCCTGAAGCTTGTGGCCACAGCAAGTGTTGCACTGTGAGCTGGGCCGAGGTGTAGCTGAGGGCTTGGTGACAGACAGAACCATGACCCCAAATAATACTTGAATGTAACCAGATGACTACTAAACCATTATTTGCAGCCCCTAGACCCACCTGCTTTGTGTCAGGCACCTTGGTGAGTTCTTTGCATACGTTACCTCATTTATTCATCTCAACCACCCTATGATGTTAGGTGGGGACTGTCATTATTCCACTGGTCAAGGAGGAAACAAGTGGTCTCACTTCAGAACCACTCCTCCCTCTCCGCTGGAGGAACTCAGTGTGAGTTCCTTTAGAAAAGAAGCTGTGACCTCTTGGATGACCCCGAAAGCACCTCCTCATCTTGGGATCCTATGACTTCTGTGACACAGGAATAAAAATAAGAAAACAAAACTTTAAGGAACAGAGAGAAAAGTGAGAGACAGCATGAGTAAATGAGTAAGAGTAGTCTTAAAAGTCATCAAATATTTCCAGTGTATGCCTGTTGTACCTTTTGGTCTGTTTGGGCCACAGGTTTATGGCTCTTGTGTGAGAAATACATGTTAGAGTGATTTTCTGTTCTTTTTATAAAGTTGGCATTGAAGTGGGGTTAAGTGACCATGATGAGTAGTGCCACTGCATTTAAGAAAAGATGTAATGAGCCCTGGCTGATGTGGCTCAGTGGATTGAATGCAGGCCTGCAAATGCAAAAAGGTCACTGATTCGATTCCCAGTCAGGACACATGCGTGAGCTGTGGGTTGGGTCCCCAGTTGAGGGGCGTGCAAGAGGCAACCGATCCACGTATCTCAATGTTTCTCCCCCTTTCTTTCTCCGTCCTTTCCCCTCTCTCTAAAAATAAAATGAGTATAATCTTTTAAAAAGTAAAAAAATAAAAGATGTAATGAACTAAATTGAATATTGCTGTTTGGGATCACCCGACAGCAATGATAAGCCCTGAGTGTCAGCCATTTTTTAGCAAAGGTAACTCACAATTGCTTCTGTAGCTCTTGAATCTTTTTGTTCTCTCCATGTTGTTCTAAAAGTGACCATAAGATATTCTTTGTATGGTAGTAGCTGCCTTTCCTTCCTTTCTCTCTCCCTCCCTCCCTCCTTCCCTTTCTCCCTCCTTTCCTTTCTTCCTTCCTTCCTGCCCTCCTTCCTTCTTTTTTCTGTCTTTAGCAGTGTCAGGCACCATGTTGATACCTGCACTTACATACAACCATTATCTCCAGTTATTGAATAGGTGAATGATACAAAGAAGCAGAGCTAATGGTTGTGAAAATTAAATACAGTACCTTGCAATAATTAAATAATGTGCTTATTCCTACCCAGACTCTTAAACATAGTGAGTGCTTAATAACTGGTTTCTAAATGATATAAATTTCACAAAGTAGATGTTCTTTCCATTGTACAGATGAGCAGACTCAGGTTGAGAGTGGTTGGAAATGTGCCTAGCTCACCAAGGTGTGTCTGATCCAGAAGACTGTGTCTTGAATCCTCACCATCATAGGAGTGCAGCAGGTTACTTCCAGTGCTTGGGTAAATAAAAATGTTGGCATTTAAAAGAAAAGTGCCTAAGGATATTTAATGGTAGTTTAATATGTTTCACTGTAACATTTTATAAATTGATCTTGGAAGAGTTCTTTTCAGCTTGTCCATTTTAATGTGCATTTTATTTATCAGATTTTAATCTTATGGAGCTTGATATGGCTTGGCTTCTTCTTTTTTTTAATTAAGTGAAGGCATTGATTCAAACATTTCCCTTCCTATGAGGGAGATTCGGAATGGAGGCTTCTGCTTCCTCACCAGGCAGGGCTTGGGGAAGGAAACAGCCCCTATGAGCTGCAGAGAGGAAAGAATGAGGAATGTGTTACCTCATAGCTCATGGCAGCCTTGACATTGACATACCAGCAATTGATGAGCTGGGTCGGGATCTCCTTAGGATCTAGAATTGGGCAAAGTATCAGCTGGAGAACTGTAAGTGAAAACAAGATTTTTCATTGTTTATAAATGGGGCAACATTTCTGAAGATTGGTTTTGGAAGACGTGTTCCAGCTGGTGTAAGAGTGAATTCTTCTTTCATTTTTCTAGCAGCATGGAATGAAGAAGTTGGGAGAGACTGTGCCTAGTCCAGCCCTCTGGTGAAGCTTTGAGAAGACTAGGGTCAGCTAGGGTACCTGCTAGTAAGGGAAGGGCTGGTGACGTGGAGTTGGTAACTTTCCCACGGTTGACTCAGCCAGCTCAGTCACCAAATTGAATGCCTATGTGTGGGACATAAGGGATGCTGTCCTTTCCTGAATATCAAAGACAGTGTTTATCCAGATGATCTCCTTGAAACACTTTCCAGACCAGCCCCCTCCTTCTTTTGTGTTTCTTCACTCACAATAGAGCACAGATCTGTTTTTAGTGGAAGATGATTACCACTCCTATTTTGAAACTGCAGTTTAGTGTAGGAAGGTTTGACTTTATTTTGGCATGTTTTAATCACAGTTCCAGTAATGTCCTCTTGATTTATGCGGACTCTGACTCAGCCACTCTGGAGTTACCCTGAATCCCAGCGGAGAACAGGGAGCCATTCATGACTGCCCCACTGCCTGTGGTGGGGACGGACCTCACTCACTGGCTGGTGAAGCGGCTCCTGCCCTGGTGGTCATGCTCATGGTGTGGTGGACCAGCTGCTACAACTCCTGAGAGTGTCTTGCCCCCTTGGGGATCAATGGCACCCTGTAGGTTCAGTCACAGTGCCACCCATCGTCATCATTCACCTTCCAGACTTCCCTGTGTCTCTGTCACTTTTGTCTTCCAGAACCTGATATTTTGCCTGGCACAAAGGTGGTCTCAGCATGCTTTTGCTGAATGAATGGATGAATGAATACAGAGAAATTTAGCTCATAGTCCTAATCCACAAGGGGTTTACATCTTGGTTGTGAGAAAAACCCAAGTGCATAAAGATTTAATGATAGAATAGGAGAAGATGATGATCCTAGTGGTGGCACCAGGAGGTACATGATAAAGGCCAGATATGAGTAATAGATGCTCCAACCTTCAGTGCCTTATGGAGGACACACATCCTCAGAAGTGTGTCATTTTGTAAAAGTGATTTAAGCTCTCACAGCCTCCATTTCCTCATCTGAGAAGTGAAGTCAGCCCTAGGAAAGTCCAGAGCTATTCCCAGGATGAAGTGGGGTTATATGTGTGTAAAGTATTTTGTAAGCAGCTTCATATTATATAAATGCAAGGTGACATGATTCTTGAATGACCAACTGAAGCAGTGGGATAAAGACATTTAATGATGTGGCTATTTAAAAGGTCCAGGAAAAGATAACCATGGGTTCTTTTTCAGAGCTTTTACTCATTAGCCAGAGCTGAAATAAGCACATGGTTCTCTTGGTGAATGCCAGCCACCTCTGGGCCTGGCCCAAGGCCTGGGTCTGTTGAGTCGATCGGAACTTTCAGCTGTGCACCCCGAGTCCCCACAGGCTGGCCTGGCTGTAATTTGTCCAAGTTCATTTTGTGTCCACTTTCATCCTTTTAATTGGTTACATGACTGAGTGCACATCCTTTGAGTATAAAGGACTCAAAATGTCAGTGCTGAGGAATTTTCTTTGGGGAAAGTTATATAAAATTCTGCGTGGAGACCCCTGTACCCTGCTTGCAGATACTCAGTGTGGGTGTCCATTGAGCCAGTGGAAGGGTGCCATAGGGATTCCGGACATCAATTGGCAGGTCTGGATTCTTTGCAAATGTGAGATAATTGTTTTTAAACTTTTACTATGAACAAGGTAACTTCATAAAACTCATTATTCACTGAAAACCATTCAGTCAGAGACCTTTGAGTATTTTTTGCAAACCTCAGCTAAAAAAGGAAATAATTATGCTTTGCTTTTTATTCTTTTTTTTTTTTTTTTTAAGATTTTATTTCATCATTTCTAGAAAGAGGGGAAGGGAGAGAGGCAGAGAGGGAGAGAGACATCAATGTATGGTTGCTTTTCACCTGTCTCCAGCCACAAATCTGACTGGAGACCTGGTTTGCAACCTGGTTATGTGCCCTGGCTGGGGAATCGAACCTGCGACCTTTGGGTTCACAGGCCGGCGCCTTTATTCTTTAATATTATTCCCACCTTTACCTTTCATTGAACAAGTGTTAGCTAGAAAAAGGAGAGTGGTTTCTTGGCATTGTTCTTGTTTGTTTGTTTGTTTGTTTGAAACGAAACCTCCCTATTCTCAGTTTCTTTTTTTGTGGCAGAATGAGCAGTATTAACAAAATTTCCAGATTATTGTAGCATTTGCAGATGACCCAGACAGTTTTAAAATATTGAAAATGTGGTCTGTAAGGTCAGACTTGAACCTTGTGTGTGATTCGGATATGGAACTGCCGGTGGGTTACACAGAAACAATGGCAGTGTGTATCTGTTTAGTTGGCAGTATTTTAGAGAGGAATAATTAGGACAAAATCACTGCTGCTCCTGGCTTTCTTTAAGACTTCCCCCACTTCTCAATGAGAGAAGAAAAACTCCCAGAGTTAAAACAGGAAATGCTTGGGTATTGTGTTGAATATCTCAAGGGTTAAATGGTGAGGGGTGTTCATCAGCTGATGTTCAGTCCTTGGACAGAAGACAAAGAAGGAGGTGCCTCACCACCTCATGCTCTCACAGCCCCTGTGCACACCCCCAGCTCAGCATTTAGCACACTGGATTGCAGTTAGCTGAGAAACTGTCCGAGAGCAAAGGAAACTACAGAGGTGACAACTTAATGCAACCTGGGTTTCCAGCTTGGATCCTGGATTGTGAAAACACATGACCAGTATTGGGACAGTTGGTGAAATTTAAATGTGAACTATAGGCATTATAGGGGATAATATTATAATAATTTTTAATTTCCTTAATATTATCATTATACCTTGGTTACATCAGAACATATTATTATTGTTATTATTATTATAATCCTCATCTGAAGATGTGTTCTTTTTAATTGATTTGAGAGAGTGAGAGAGAGACATCGATGCAAGGGAGAAACATCCATGGGTTGCCTCCCATATGTACCTTGTGCCTTGTGCCTTGACTGGGCGTCAAACCTATAACTAGGTATGTGCCCTAACTGGTGTACAGAACAATGTTCCAATCAACTGAGCCACCTGGCCAGGGCAGAAAATATCTTTATTATTAGAGATGCATAATCAAGTCTTTTGGGGTGAAGAGATGTGATGTCTGCAAATTATTCTCAAATGGTTACATGTAGGGTGACAAAGATTAAGAACTGGTGAACCTTGGCCCTGGCTGGTGGCATAGTGGATAAGGCGCCAGCCTGTGAACCCAAAAGGTCGCTGGTTCAATTCCCAGCCAGGGCACATAACCAGGTTGCAAGCCAGGTCTCCAGCCAGGTCCGTGGCTGGAGGCAGGTGAAAGGCAACCATACATTGATATCTCTCTCCTCTGCCTCTCTCCCTTCCCCGCTCTCTGAAAATAATAAATAAAATCTTTTAAAAAACAGAGTTGGTAAATCTTGGTGAAATGTATATATGAAAGTACATTTTTAAAAATAAAAAGTTCAAAATGTTTACCTTTTTACATTGCTGTCCTGCACTGAAATGTTAGCTCCAGGAAGGAAGGGCCTGTGTTTGATCAGCTTTGTGTAGGTAGGTTGCCAGATAAAATACAAGACACACAGTTAACTTTGAATTGCAGATACATTATGAAGAATGGAACATACTAGCATCACTTATACTAAAGGAACTATTTGTGCTATATCAACAAATATAAAGAGTTAATTGGGGGTCCTGTATTTTTAAAATCCTTATCAATTTTAAAAAGAGGGAAAGGGAGGGAAGGAGGGAGAGGGGGAGTTGGGATTCGTTGCCTCTGTACGTGCCCTTCCTTTTAGGTGTACGGACAATGTGGCAGCCAACCAACTGAGCCTCCTGGCCAGGGCAAGGGGGTTGTATATTTTTATTTTCTGTCTGGCAACCCTGCCCTGAACCCACAAGTGTCCCTAGTACTAGCAGAGTGAGTAACAAATACCTAGGAGGTATTTATTCCTCTATGCTGGGGATTGAATGACCTGGCTTTCCATAATTCTGTTCTGTAGCTCCCACTAGATAAAATCCTTTGTGTCAGAGTTCGGAACTGGGACTGATGACCTGTTCTTGGACATGAGTTCCTCCATGTCCTTCTCCCTTTGATTGACCTTTTCTCTTTGAACTGAGTCTGGCTTTCTCCATTTCTCTGGAGTTGGTGAAATCAGCTGGGTTGCATTTTTTACTAAGTTACTGCATCCTGACACTCCTGACAAGTTTAAGATCATCTAACACACTTGAGTAAAATGGATACTGGAATCTATTTTGACAGCTGTTGAAAATCTACACTGTTGCGACAGTAGGTTAAAGAGGTTATTTGTAACACTGGTATTATTCAGTGAACCTTCTGAAAAGATGTGCACACTGTTCTGTCAAATAGTATTTTATAGAATTTAAATGATTTTGGTGTTCATGGTGAAATTATCAAATAAAATGCTCTTAGGCATTATACACTTAGTAACTTTTTCCATTAATTTTCCCCACCAATGTAAATAGTAATAGAATATTACAATGTTCTCCATTACCAGTGCCTTTTAAAATGAAGGTGTAGTCTTTAAATACAGCTAGTCGATGGCAGCTGTCCCCTTGATAACCTTTCCTTTCAAAGTGACCTTTGAGCAATTTCATAAAGAATGAACATTTATACTATTTTGATGTGGAGCTGCTATGCAAGTAACAGGTGGCTTCGGTTGGCCTGCTTTCACTGAAGTTGATGCAAATAAAGTGTTGCATTATTTTTTACCATTGGAATTGTGATTGTGTGCTAATCTGACTTCATTTTTGGAATTGCATTTCAGTATTTAAGTTAGGGTTTAGAGTGGAGTCTACTGCACGTACAGGAGTTGAAGAGCTTACAGATAAGATGAAGCAGCTGAGGGATAAAACATCCAGAGTCAACTCTATGTGGTGGAGGAATTTTTACCAGAGGATCTGTTGTTCTTCTGGGCTTTAGGTTTGGGGGCAACTGTGCAGATGAACTCTTTAAACTTTTATCTTGAGTCTAAAGCATTGTAGAGGACCCTAGCAAATTAATTAGCAGTATACAGTGCTTAGCACATAGTAGGCAATCAGAGTGAAGTTTGATGAGTGAAATGAACTTAATAATTATGTTTGAATCATTATTTCACTTTTAATAGATTTAATTAGTTAAAAAAAAGATCTTTTAGTTACTGCCCTTTACCCAATTGCTTGGCAACACAATTATTAACATGTTTTCTGATTAAAATAAATGTCCTAAGCTAAGTTTACATGCAATATTATAAAGAATTAGCAACATTAAATGGATGAAATAGAATTGACATAAAAGCTATTTCTGAGAAATATATTTTACTAAATCTCTTTCTGTATTTGAAAAGATTTATCAAATTGTGCAAATCAGGTCCTAGTAAATTGGATAAAAGAGTTTTTTTGAAAGAAAACATTTGTAGAAGAATTACATTTCCATTGTAGAAAAATTGAAAAACAGAGAAAATCATATAAATCATACTTATAACCCTATTTTTCATTTTACTGAACATATTTAGTCATCTTTCCTAACATAAATAGGCAAATATGTATTACCCAAATACACAAAATTAGGACCATATGTGTTTATATGCAATTTTGTCAAAAATACATTTAAACTGCCTTTTTAAACTTAATGTCATTCATACTTATGTTTTATATATTTTATTGATTATTCTATTATAGTTGTCCTGATTTTCCCCTTGTCTCCTGCTCTGTCCAATATTCCCCGCTTGCTCAGGCAATCCTCCACCGTTGTTAATGTCCAACGGTGATGTATGTAAGCTCCTTGGTTACTGCTTTGCCTATAGTACTGTACTTCACATCCCCACAGCTATTCTGTAACTACCCATTTGTACTTCTCGATCCCCTCACCTCTTCACCCGTTCCTCCACACTCCTCCCCCATCTGGCAACCATCAAAATGCAGAATCCATGATTCTGTCTCTGTTCTTCTTGTTTGCTTAGTTTGTTTTTTAGATTCAATTGTTGATAGATTTGTATTTTTTGCCATTTTATTGTTCATAGTTTTAATCTTTTTCTTAAAGTCCCTTTAACACTTAATATAATAATGGTTTGGTGATGATGAACTCCTTTAGTTTCTTCTTGTCTGGGAAGCTCTTTATTTGTCCTTCAATTCTAAATGATATCTTGGTTGGGTAGAGTAATTTAGGTGGTAGGTCCTTGCTTTTCATGACTTTGAATATTTTTTGCTAATCCCTTCTAGCCTGCAGAGTTTCTTTAGAGATATCCACTGACAGTCTTATGGGAATTCCCCTGTAGGTAACAAACTTTTTTCTCTTGCTGCTTTAAAGATTCTCTCTTTATCTTTAACCTTGGCACTTTAATTATGATGTGTCTTGGAGTGAGTCTCTTTGCATCCATCTTGCTTAGGACTCTCTGTGCTTTCTGCTCTTGCATGTCTATTTCCTTCACCAAATTAGGGAAGTTTCCATTCATTATTTTTTAAAATGGATTTCAAATTTCTTCTTCTGGCACCCCTATAATGAGAATGTTGGACTTCTTGAAGTTGTTCCAGAAACTACTTATACGATCCTTATTTTTTGGATTATTTTCCCTTCTTATTGTTCTGATTAGTTGTTTTTTACTTCCTTATGTACTAAATCATTGATTTGGAGAAACAACTGTTGTTTCTCATTAAATTGTTCTTTATTTCACTAAATGAAGTCTTCATTTCTGACTGGATCTTTTTTATACTGCTGAGGTCCTCACTACTTTCCTTGAGCATCCTTATAACTAGTGTTTTAAACTCTGCATCTGATTGAGTGCTTATCCTCATTTCATTTAGCTTTTTCTTGAGTTTTGATTGGTTCTTTCACTTGGGCCATGTTTCTTTGTCTCTTCCTTTTGGCATCTTCTGTGCTTGTTTCTATATATTAGGTAGAGCTGCTTTAACTGCATGTCTTGGTAGTGTGGCCTAATGTAGTAGGTGTCCTGTAGGGTCCAGTGGCACAGCCTCCCCTGTCACCCAAGCTGAGTACTTGAGGTACATTCTTCATGTGGGCTGAGCTGTAGTTGAGCCTTGCTTGCTATTGGCAGGTCAATGGGAGGGATTTACCCAGGCCAGTGAGCTGCAAGGATTTGCTGTGATCACTTATTACCAACCTCTGCCCTCCATGTAGGATCAGCTGTGCAGGGGCAGGGTGGTGGTGCTCTGACATGGTCTACAGCTATCCAGTGGGTGTGCTGGCTCTGGGGTTTCTCAGGTGGTATAGGGCAAGGTCAGTGCCCACCTGTGTTTTGCCTAGGGCCATCCTGCCTGGGCTATAAAGCAATCCAAGAAAGCTGCTCCTTGTGCTGGGCTTGGAGATTCCCAGGTGAAGCCAAGCTGTGAATCTAGGCTGGCTGCTGCCAGTGCCAGGCCTGGGGCTCACTAAGGCCGCTGTTGCTTGTTTGATAGGATTTAGGAAGTTGAGAAGCAGGAGCCAAGACCAGTCATTCATATGGAAAAGCAGCGTGGGTGGGCCAGTAAGTTGAGTGGAGCAGGGTCTCTAGGGATCTCCAAGGCAGGACAAACAGTGTTAGCCAGGTTGATGGAATCAGATATGGCATCAGCTTGCTAGCTCTGTTGGGGGAGGGTTTAGAAAACGGACAATGGCCTCTGCTTGCCTTGATGCCAGACATTCAGCTTCTCCCTGTGTATCACTGGTACCTTTCAAGCGGCTACCCCTGTGCTGGAGCCCAGAGGAAGTGCATCTGAGTAGGTGAATATGCCTGTGGGTCCTTTCAAGAGGAATTGCTTTGGGTTCCAGTAGTTTATTCTACTGACTCAGTCCCTGCTGATTTTTGTAGCTGGAAGTTGTGGGGACTTATCTTTCTGGCACTGGAACCTGGGGCTGGGGGGCCTGATGTGGGGCTCCCGTGATATCCTTCCTGAATTTTTATCCACCTCACCTGGGTGAGGGACCAGCCCGTTCCATATCTGTGCCCCTCCTACCAGTTTGCATGGATGTCATCTTTTTAATTTCATGGTTGTAAGACTTCCATTCAATTTGATTTCTAAGGTTCTGAGTGATGATTGTTCTCTATTTTAGTTGTAATTTTGATGTGGTTGTGCAAAGAGGTGAGCCATGTGTGCTTATGCTGCCATCCTGACCAGAAGTTTGTCATTCCTATTTAAATGCATCATCATTAATTCTTTTATAACAGTGTTTTTAGTGACTGTATCACATTTATGGTATGGCTGTGCCATAATTTATTAAACCAAACGTTTACACTTGTTCATGTTGATTATTTTCAGTTTGGTACAATGCTGAAATAAATATCCTTTAAAGCACATTGATTACTTTGGGATTTATGCCTGTAAGTGCAATTTCTGGGTAAGACATCCTTAAAATTTTGCAGAAAGTATATTATCCATATTGTTCCAAAAGGTTGAGCCAATGAATGAGTCTATGCACATAAGTATGTTACTTTTTGTACTCTCTTCTACATTGTACATTAATAACAAACAGAAGAAATATTTGTTTGATGGGTGCTTATTATTTTCAGGTGCATTTCTTTGATGAAACTTTTTCCTTTATTTATGGTTCTGCCGTAATTTTCATCCTCTTTTCTGTCTCCTTTTCCATTAGGGCATTTGCTTTTACTTACTAATTTATGAGCACTCTTTATCATATGTATTTTGGGGAGATTTGATATCTGAAAGTTTTAAATTTTTATTCTATTGTTAGGAAAAGGATTTTTGAAAGTAAATATTCTTTCTGTCAAAAGCTTATTTTTACCCCCTGTGTGAGAATAGTGCTCCAGAAGAAGGGAGAATTTGCTGTTTAGTTTTACTTAATCATCTCAGAAGGGTTTAATGTATTAAAATTTATACAACTTACATATTAAGAACAGAATGTCAAAGAGCACAAGTGAGTATTTTTACCCTAGAAAATTTTCATTTTGGAGGTTGGTCTGTTTTATACTACAACACATTAGAGGTGGAACAAGAGTTAAAATGGATAAATGATTCATTATGTGTGAAATTTTTGGGAAATGGAGTAATTTACATACTCATCTATGAGGAATGCCTAGAGGTGGGGATGGAAACAATGAGTGCTATAGGTCTATTAAAGCTCATGGTTTTCTGATTCATAGACACCTACTGGGTCAAAAAGCCTCAGGTTTTCACTCCAGTGTGTTGAAATTTTATAGCCATATGTGGTATGGATACTTTGGTTGGATTTTCCATATTGATGTTTTTCTTGTCCATTCTGCATCAAATTTATGTTACCAATGTAAGTAGCAAGACTCAAAACTCTACGCAAAGCTATTTTAGAAGCCAAGCAATGTTAACATCAGTTAATGCCAGTGATTCTCAGTATGGGGAGGATGTGTGTCCTTCCAGGAAGTAATAAGATGGCTTGTGCCATTTGTTCATTCACAAAAAAAATTTTTGTGCTTTTTCAGAATTACGTTTCTTGTAAAAAGAAATACATACCATATTAGAAGGTGAGAATTTGGCTGTATACAGGACAGAGCCCTTTCCTTAATTTGAAAGCAAAGTCCATAGCTTTGATTTAATTATGATAACTTTAATTTTCAAATAAGCCAGGAGTTCCCTCTGTTCTTTGTCTCAGTGTCTTTGTGACTCACTTCTTCACATACTTCAGGTCTCAGCTCATACTTCTTCTCAGGGCAGCCTTCCCAACCACCCTCTCAAAACCCCTTATCCTGATTTATTTTATTTTATTCATGGTGTTCATCAGTGTATGGCATATTATATTACTTAAACGTCATTAGAACCCCCTCACTAGAATGTAAGGTCCATGAAAAACAGGTGATGCCAATTTTGCTATTGCCTCCCCCACATGAAACAGAATGTGGAATTTAGCAGGAATGAAATAAATACTTGTTGAATGAATTAATTCATTGAGCATGTGCATGCCTGTGATGTGGCTGGCACTGTAGGTGATGATAAGTGCTATGAAGAAAAATAAAGCAGGTTAAAGGGACAGAGGATTCTCAAAAATGTCCATCTTCAAAGGGCCTGGGTGGGAAAACGTAGAAAGACACTGACTGAGCAGCCTTACCTTACCTTTCTCTCTCCTGAGTACCTTTGAGTCCTTCCCTCTCCTCTCCCAGTAGTGCCATAGCCAGTCTGTCAGTGGGGCTGAGTCTTTCTAAGAAGTGATGGATGTTACACTCTTTTCATGTCTTACTAGATATTGACCTTCCCACTTGAGTGGCATGAAACCCCAGGTGTGGTCAACTCTTGAGTTTTATATTTCCCAGGCTCCCAGGTGACATGCTTTGCAGCAGCTCACTCCTTCCAGAAGTAGCCAAAGGCTGCCTTAGGGTTTGAGAGATAGTCAAAGGTTAGTTGAGTGTTCAAGGGCGCTTTTATGATAGTTTTCATTTTCTGTTTTAATAGTCACATGCTCTTGAGCTTCAGCTCTTGGAAAGACACATCATAGGAAGATTAAAAGGTTTTAAAAATTGGAGTTCTTTATGTCAGACCTTTTTCCCGCAGTTGCTTCAGTGGCTTGATACTCAAAACTTGCAAGATCCTGGTCAGCGTCTCTCAAAGGTGGAGTGGCAGCTCCCAAACAGGGTAGATGGGGGGCTGGTTTTGGTTGTTACCATGATTGGATTTTAGCACCTGCTGATATGGATACCCAACATCCTGCAGTGCAGGGGACAGTTGGGCCCCAAATAAATTGTCCTGCCCAGAATGCCAGCAGTGCTCCCAGACATAAATTCTATCCCAGTTGTTCATGGCCTCTAGGGGGTACTTTACAAACTTGTGGGCTATTGTTGGGTTCACAATGTTAGGAGGTGGTTTGCTAATGACATTTAGTGGATGGGGTCGAGGATGCTCCGAGTCCTGCAGTTGCCCACCAGGGAGAATTGCCCCACATCCCACTTGACTTTCAAATGTCCACCAGGCAACAAAAGAGAAGAAAAAAACCATTGATAATTATCAAAGCCTACAACCAACTCTCTAAGCAGTTTAAAAGGATGGAGGTCAGTATTTTGTTTTCTTCAGGACCCGGCTAGAAGTGGCTTCCCATGTTGGCACCATGAGTTGTGCTTTGCAACTGGGTATCAGTCCGCATGTAGAATGGCCCCATTCATAGTGATTGCCGCTGGTAGGGGCAAGGATCTGGCCACCTCATTGTCTTCTACAGATCTCCTGCCTGAAAATGTGTATATTAGAATGTATATTATACCATTATAAATTGTTTTGCTTTCCCTTCTCCTTTATATTGCAGTTAGGTCATATCATCGTTTTAATACCTTTATACATAGACTAGGCTATATCATTGGCAACTTCCATTAGAGGACTGTAAAGGGGACATGGAGTCTGATGGGGTTGAAAACCTTCACTGTAACCTAACTTGACAGCCATACGTCTCACCAATTTCCTACATGAACTCTGTTTCAGCCAAAGTGATTTGCTCTGTGTCTATTTTCTTTTCCCCTAAGTGTGCCTTAAACTCAAGCTACCCCTCATCCCCCAAGTTCCTTTCACCTCCACCTCTTCAAATCCCACTCATCCTTTGGAGTCCAATTCCCCTGGCAGCTGTGTGAGGTCATCATGTCCCTACTACTGTAGCTCTGTGACTCCCTTCCTTCCTTGCTTCCTTCCTTGCTTCCTTCCTTGCTTCCTTCCTTGCTTCCTTCCTTGCTTCCTTCCTTCCTTCCTTCCTTCCTTCTTCCTCTGTTTCAACTACTGTACCACTTGTAAGAACTCCTCATTCAACACTTGTCTACAGTCTGGTAGCATTAGATCTTTTTGTGTTAAAGTTACCTCTTTACATAGCTCGTAGGCTCCTTGCACATGGTCAGCTTGGTTTAGTGACCCCCCAACCCCCTGCCCCATGCAGTGGCTAGGAATGCTTCATGTATATCCAGCTCTTTCTCATTGGTTGTCTTTTTTCCTTTCCCAAACAGGAAACCTTTCCTGTCTGTCATGTTGCTAATTACAAAAGTAAAACATGTTCATTATTAAGACATCTTTAGATAGAGAAAAGTAAAAGAAGAAAATACTCAACATCGATCTGCCACTCAGAGGTACTCATTGCTTATCATTTTAAAGCATTTCCTTCTAGGCTGTCTTCTGTGCTACATTTGTTAAAATCAGAATCAGCCCTGGCTGGTGTGGCTCAGTGGGTTGGTGCTGGCCTGCGAACCCTAGAGTTGATTCACAGTCAGGGCACATAACCAGGTTGCAAGCCAGGTCTCCAGCCAGGTCCTCCCAACTGGAGGCAGGTGAAAGGCAACCATACATTGATGTTTCTCTCCCTATTTTCCTACCTTCTTGCCCTGCTCTCTAAAAATAATGAATAAAATCTGAAAAATAATAAAGAAAATCTGAATCATATATTTATTATGGTTTGTACTTTGCCCTCCCTCTGCATTTCACTTACTGTTAGGATGAGCATTTACCTGTTATTAAATAGTATTAAATAGTTTTAGAAAACATATTTATGTAAAACATGTTTTATGAAAAATTTTAGACATACAAAAAATAGAATTATATAATAAACTCCTAGATACTCAACATTTAGGTTCAATAATTATCAGTATTCTGCCATTCTGAATATGTGGTTTGTAATGGATACATACTATTCTCTTCTTTGGATGATACATAATTTAGGTAGCCAGTTTTCTGTTATTGAAAAGTTAGATGATTTCTAGTTTTCTATAATTATAGACAGTTATGCTTTTGTCCTTCTGATCATAATTACTACTCTTCCTTTCTGGAGCAATAATTAATTTCTTCATGATTAAGTAATTCAGATTATTACTTTTATATTCTGGTATTTTTATTGTACTTTCTCTCTGTGACTGATTTTGTTTTCTCCATTCATTAAGTATTTCTTGTATTAGCCAGAATGGGCCTCAAATAAGTTACAGTAACAAGTCATGCTTTTCTTTCATTTTCTATTCATTTTTCTATTCATCGCCTGAAAACTGGCTATGTGTAAGAGGATGGTGTTTACTTTCTAGATAATTTAAGGGGCAAACACAAGAAGGAAAGAGAAAAAGGTTTCAGGAGAAATAATACCTGGTAAATTATCATCTTTGCCCAATGGAAAAGTATTTTACAGATGCTTAATTTTGCTTGAAAGATGGCCTCACTTTCAAGGTTGAAGTAGTGACCATCTAAACAAAGGTCCACTTGAACCACCAATATGTATGTGATTTTCTCCAGCTGATGCACATTTGTATTTTAACTAATATATTGGTATTTGAAAGTAAAACCCAGCATGTTGAAGTGAAAGATGTTCTCAGGCAATAGAGAGAGATGGCCCAATGTGAGCCATGGGAGGGTGAGCAAGTGGGGGAGATGCAGAAGGGCAGCGAGGCTCCTTGTTCCCTGTGGGGATGAAGTAAGGGTCATTACTGCTCTGGTTGTGTCGGGTTTTCTTCTGCAGTAGCTGCTGAAGTTTCCAGACCAGATCCTATACAGGAAGATGAGTCATGTGCCTACCCACTCTAAGAATATGTCTTTGTTTCTTCTCTTAAAAGTGAAATATGGTTGCTGCAAAAGAAAAGATTTTCAGAGATTTATAATGGAGATTCATGACATAGAAAGTGAGCCTCCCATAACCCACACCACTCCCCACTGGATGCCCACTGTTGGCGCTGCTGTACGTGCTCCTGTTCATTTCCACTGTGCCCATCTTAACATACATTACCTGCATAATGTACAGGACAAAAACAGTACCTTTTAAAATGCTAGTGTAATCAGTGGTATTCGGACTATTGAAAGTAGAAAGACCACATACAGTTTCTCCTGGTTAAAGGTAAAATGGTAAGTTCCAATAATAGGACAGAACTGGTTAGGTTTGGAGAAATGTAGCAGAAGGGAAAGCTTAAGGAAAAGAAGGAATAAGAGGATAAATTTGTGTTAGTCACAGGTTAGATTTTTATCGCTGAATCAGATTTAATTGGTGGTTGTACTTCTCCCCGTGGGAACACATTAAAAAAGTCGTATGACAAGATGACTAAATCATGAATGAATTTAAAATATTAAGCAAGTCTCAGCCATGCTAACGTATCAGAAAGTTGTTGGAGCTTAATTTTTGCAATAGAGTTTAAGTGACAGGAGTGTGCATTGCTAATGTTAGGACTTTTTTTTTTTTTCTTTTTTGGGAACACTACAAATAATGCACTTTACAAGGTCTGTTTCCAGTTTAGGGTGAACCATGAATGATTCATTGTATTGCTTACTATAACAGGTGTTTAAATAATGAAGACGGTAGAATTTTTGCATGTGAAATCCACTTTGTTCTTTAAAAACAGTTACTCTGTGCCATGAGCTAATGTCACTATTAGAGAAAGAGACTTGTAAACCTTGCTGAGGTCACTCTTTGGTGTTTTGCACATGCTTTCCCACCTGTCTAGAATGTCTGACATGTCGCTCTTCCCCGACATGTCTCTCATCCTTTATGTCCCGTTACAAAGGGCACCTTTTTGGTTTTGTAGACTGACTTAGCAGATCCCTCATTGATGTGCCTCTCGTATTTGAATGCATCTCCGCTAAAGTGTTATCTCACTGGCTTATAAGTACACAATAACATAGACATTGAGTGGCTTGATGTAAGGGTCCTCATTGTCGTAGGTGCAGAGTCATAATGGGTACATAGTTGGTGCTAAATATTTACGGAGATATTAGATATATAGATATACATTTGTTGAATAAATGATTACGTGATCTCCTAAATCTAGTAATGATGACTAAAATCTTTACAATTCTAACAGCAATATAAGGAGTCAAGAACAGTCTTAAGACTGTTATATAATTAATGTCCCCCTTAAAGTAGACTGTTTTTGGTGTCCAAAAATTGGATATTTAGAAAACTGGATTAAGCAGGGCACCTAAAAATGTTTAATGGGGTTGAATGGGAGGAAAAACTGCAGTATACCATTTTATTGACACATCTCACTCAAAATTATGAAAACATTGTTAACTGTCTTATGTGGACATTTCGGGAAAACATAGGAAAAAGATCTTTGCCCTATGGAGCATACATGATTTCTAAATTGTATTTCCAGTTGTTGTCTTCCATGTTAACTGTTCAGAGTGGGACTGCAAGTCCAAGGATTTTAGTCATTCATAACTGTCATTTAGAAATTAGAGTTCATGTGAGGTTCAAGAAATAGTATCTTTTCAACTTAGAAAAAATAGGGTCAAGGTAGCCTCACCCAGTGGATCTCTTTCCTCTATGGGATTAGACTCCCAGGTCTGGAAGGGAGGGATCTTGATCTTGTCCATTTGGTTTCATATCTAGATCATGGTATGTGATGTGGGAAGATGTATCAGTCAGGTCCTGGCAGGAAAGAGATGACAGAATGGAGAAAATAAAAGGGCTGCTAACGAAGATGAAGGCAGGTAGGGGTGAGGGAAACGAGCAAGACTTGGCAAAGCATCCTAGTTAACAACAGAAAGTCATTACCATGCCTTAGTCTTAAGGAGACAAGGAAAGGGAGAATTGGATCCTTGTAAGAGGTTTGGCTGTTGGTAAGGGCCACCTGATGGGCACTGTGGCCTTTGGGGGAATATTTCAGTCACGTGTCAGAACAGGCTGGCAGGGCAAGGAGCCAAGGGATAAATATCCCAACCTTTCTCTCTTCCCTCCCCTTAGTTCCCTGCAGGTCACCACATGGGGTAACCCCAGTGAACCCCAAGGGCAGGGAACCAAGAGATGTAGGGTGAAGAGGAGAAAGAGTAGATCTGGAGGGGCAAGTGGAGAATATCCAGCCAGAAAGGGAAATCTTCAAGTTACGAAGAGTAGCCTGTGTGTTCATAGTATTCCTGTGGTCATTGAGGGGCCTAACTGGTGGGCCTCATTTGTTAGGATTTTATTACTTGTAGACTGACCTCTGAATCAGATGTCATGAAAGGAAGCCTTGTAGGGAAATGTTGCATTTGGCTCACACAACATTTTATATATATATATATATATATATATATATATATATATGTATATATATATATATATATATATATATATACACCAAGTAACCAACAATAACAACAACAAAAAACCCTATCTTTTCTTTGAGAGATTCACATCAAAATCCGAGTTTCATACCCCTTTTGGTGAATGAAAATTGGCAGACTGCCAATTACTACATGGGTGCAACCTGCTAAGCTTTGTAGGAGGCCTCTTTAGACAGATAGAAACTCTTCACTTTGCTGCAATCCCCACCACTCCCTATTGTAGTCTTAAACCCACCTTGCTTCTACCTGATCCCTTTAGACATTTGAGTCTGTGGCCTTGACAAAGCACTTTAAAAGGAGGAAGGACAGATGAGTCATGCTTAATCTAGAAAGAGAATGAGTTCTTTTTTGGAAGAGGTACTTCTCCACAAAGGGAATAAAGAGACCTGATCCCTGGGGACACAGTCTGAGTGCTTGTTAAACTAGCTGCAAGAAAGTTCTGCGTAGATAAATGACGTTCAGTTTGATGCTTTAGGTCAGTCTCTAAGTTTACCTGTAAACTTTTAATTCTTTCCTATAGAACAAAGGTTTTCGAATGAAGTATGTTCCCAGCTTAGTCCTCATTTCAGGGCCAAGAGCATGCTAGAGAAGCTGAAGTGGGTCAGAGTGGGTTTGGAGCAAGAGGGGAGATGAGAAGACTGAGAGTGGGGAGAGGAGCCTGATCATGTGCCCCACTTTCTCTAACAGGAGGCAGGGTATTATTCTCCAAATTGCCTGAATGGAGAGCCTCTGAATGCTCCAGTCCTTAAGCATAAAACTTGTCCAGCTATGTTATTTTTTTTAACTGAGGTAATATACATAATATAAAATTTACTATTTAAACCATTTTAAGTATAGAGATCAGTGGCATTAAGAACATTCAAACAGAACCAAGTGTATGAATACAAGGAATAGGCCTGCAGTGGTCAGGAGGAAAGGGGTAGGGGGGAGGGGGGAGGCAGAGGCAAAGAAGGGGAGCAGCTTAGACAAGAACCTAGTATAAAGGAACCATGGACATGGACAACAGGTGGGATTGACTTTGGGGGGAATGGGTGGGTGGGGAGGGGGACAGAGGGGAGAAAAAAAGGGATGGATGTAATACAACAACAATAAAATTAAAAGAAAAAAAAATCTCAAAAAAAGAAAAAAAAAAAGAACATTCATGTTGTTGTTACAACCACCACTGCCATCCATTTCCAGAACTTTTCATCTTCCCAAACTGAGACTGCAATAGACACTTGCTTCCCAATATCCTGCCTGTCCTCCCCCCAGCCCCTGGGCAACTAGCATTCTACTTTATGTCCCTATGAATTGGACTACTCAAGGTACCTCACTCAAGGTAGAATCATGCAATTTTTGTCCTTTTGTGCCTGGCTTATTTTATCTGGCATGATGTTTTCAAAGGTGTATGCATGCTGTATCATGCATCAGAATTTCCTTCCTTTTTAGGACTGAGTAATATTCCGTTGTATGTACTGCATATACCGGTTTGTTCTGTCATCTGTCAGACATTTAGGTTGCCTCCACCTTTTGACAGTTATGAACTATGCTACTGTGAACATAGGTATGCAATTATCTGTTCAAAATCTCTGCTATCAGCAATTTTAAAATATTTTATAAGCAACCCCACACAAACTGTAGAAAACTTGGAAGACGTAGATTAAAAACAAACAAACAACTAGGCCATGGATGACCCTAACATCAAGGATGATGAAAATGACAATAGCATGCGTGTGGCCCTCACTATGCGCTGGGTACTCTGCTAAATAAGTGCTTTACGTGTTTATACCTAATAGTAGCCCTACAAAAAGAACTATTATTTTTCTCATTACAGATGAGAAAAGTGAGGCACAAAGTTAAAATGCTTAAAATTATGTAGCTAGAAAATGCCACAATTAGGATTTGAACTCCGGCAGTCTGGTTTCGAAGTCCTTGTCTAACATAACTGTATCCTGTTCATCGAGGCTAGTTCCAGTAGAACCATAGCCTTCTGAAGCTTTTTCCATTGCAAATGCATACATATGGTTATGTGCATATAAACAATGAGGTAATACTACACAATTTATTTTATAATTGCCTTCCTTTACTCAGTAATGAAAGCAAGTATCAATCAACAGTTTAAATAACTGTGTAGTGGTCAATCTTATGAAGCTATCATGATTGTTAGATATTGTGATAATAGAAAAAAATCAGTTTTACCCAGTTTTTCTCTATTATAAAATACTGTGTTATACCTCTTTGATACACATATTTTAAAACACTCATTTGGATATTTAGGAAAGATAGACTTGCTGTGTCAGAATTTATTCTTCCTCTCATTCTTTTAATTAGGAATTGTTCTGTTTTTCTGATTGTAAAAGAAATACTGGGTCATGAAAAGTAAATAAAGACAAAGTAGAGAAGAAAGTAGACAATCTGTAATTTATTAACATAAACAACAGTGTCAGGAACATCCTATTAATTACATTTTTGCACAGCTATCTTGATTCCTTTAGCATAAACTTCTAGGCATTGCAATGCACACTTACATCTTTGTTAGGCATTCCCAAATGGTATGCTTGTTTTTAAGACTTTTAATTTCTATTGTCAAGTTGCCCTAAATATCTGGAGTAATAGCCACAATTCAAAGAAGTGAGGACTAAGGCAGCTTGTGAGATGTTTATGAGAGAAAGAGACTACATTTTTATCTGCCATCCATTGAATATAATCTATGCACCTCAAGTTGTTTTATTAAATTATAGGTAGGAGAGTTGGAGCCCACAAATTCTGCATGAATAATTTTTCCTCTGCACTTTGAGAAAAAAATATATATTCTACTACTTGGTTTGTGTCAAGAGAAATGGGCTCTAATTTCTATGATAAAAGATTGAGAGTTAGAAGTGCTGACATCAAATTCTGTCCTAGGTATTTCCCTATCTATATAATCTTGGACAGGTTACTTGTCTTGTCTTAATCTTCTTATCTATTCAGTGGGAAAAATAACACAATTGACTCACAGTATTATTGTAAGAATTAGATGAGATGACCTCATACCTGTTAGAATGGTTATTATCAGAAGACAGGAAGAAATAACAAGTGTTGGAAAGGATGTGGGGAAAACAGCCCTCATGCACTGTTGGTGGGATTATAAATTAATGCAGATGCTATGAAAAACACTATGTAGGTTCCTTTAAAAATTAAGAATAAAGCCACCATATGATCCAGCAACTTGTTTTTTGGATATTTATCCTAAGAACACAAAAACATTAATTGAAAAAGACATGTACCCCTATATTCATTGCAGCATTATGTACAATGGTAAGAATATAGAAACAATGCAGGTCTCCATCAGTGGACAAATAGGTAAAGAAGATGTAAGCCCTGGCTGGTGGCACAGTGGATAAGGCACCAGCCTACAAACCCAAAGGTCACTGGTTCGATTCCCAGCCAGGGCTCATAATCAGGTGGCAAGCCAGGTCTCCAGCCAGGTCCGTAGCTGGATGCAGGTGAAAGGCAACCATACACTGATGTTTCCCTCCCTTTCTCCCTCCCTCCCTGTCCTTCTCTCTAAAAATAATGAATAAAATATTAAATAAATACATACATGAATAAAACATTCATTTGAAGTCAACAACAACAACACAAAAAGATGTGAACACATGGTGGAATACCCATTGAAAGATGAAATATTGCCATTTGCAACATGGTGGATGAATTTTGAGGGTTATTATACTAAGCGAAATAAGTCAGATGGAAAAGGACAAAAACTGCATGATTCCATTCATATGGGGGATATACAACAAAAAGCAAAAGATAAACAAACAAAAGCTAACTAATGGATACAAACAATGGACTGGTGGTTACCACAGGGGATGGGAGATTGGAGGAAGGTGAATCCAGCAAAAAGGGTCAAATATATAGTTAAGGAAGAAAACTAGATTTTTTTGCGGTGAGCACCCAATAGAGTATACAGATTGTTGAATTATGATGTGAAAATATAGAGTACTTGTTAAGGACAAAGCAATATGCAAATGTGCTAGCATTGGTCACAATAGTAATACTTTTCCTAAATTGTTCAAGTGTAGTTCCTTCTGATCACTCTTCAGATCGCAGATCAATTATTCGAATGGGAATCTCCTCCATACTGTGTGCCTCTTTTCTTCCTAAAACACTGGGAGTTCCCTAAAGAAATTTCAGGAGAATTTATGGACCTGTAGTCTTGGATCGTGGCGAGAAGAGACTTATTCCTGCAGACTCCCAGATCGTTAATCCTACTTTTCATTCTACTCCAAACCTTGTACCACATCATTTCCTAATGCTGGACTGGAGTGACTAATAACCTTTTGGCAGATCAAGTTTCAATTTTAAAATCCAGGAAGCAGAGCTGTGTCCTGGCCTTTTCTTCTTTTGAAATTATAGCTAGAAATCTCTTTTCTGTTTTTAGGCAAGCTGGATGCCCGGTTTCTGCCAGGCCACTCATTTGGGCACATCCCTGCCATCAACCCAGGCAGTCCAGTCAGGCAGCTACTTATGAAATAATATTTCAGCACTAAATGCCCCACACCTAAAATTAGGCTTTTTGGAAGACATTTTCCAGGGTTTTATGGTTGTTACTGGTTTTGTTTTTCTTTTTATGTTTTGTTCCTGAAAGATCTTTATTAAGGTTTATCCAGTACTTCCATGGACCCAGCTGCTTGATATCTGGGGAACTGTCAACAGGATATATAATTTCCTCTCTCAGAATGTGTTATTCTGCTGAAACCATGCTGTGCTGTTTTCGTGTTTGAGTTAGCCACCAGATAACCCCTGCCCTTAACTTTCTGGGCTAAAATGGTTTTGCCCTGTTGTCCAGAACTTTGGGTCATATCTCTCAAGAAACTGTTCAGCATGTAAATCCTATTAAGAGCTTGCCGTTGAAAAACACAGGTCTTGCCTGTAGGAGCCATTGTAGAGCCCTTTTCCTGGAAAGATTTTGAGGCAGGGTCCTTTGTTTTGCTAATAGAAAGCATCAGCCAATACTGCCTACACACGGTGCTGAAAGTGCCCACCAGCAACCTTACTTCTTTCGAAGAAGACAATTCGCAGGGCGTGTGAGTCACCAGTTCTCCAATATCTACCATTTTATCATAGCAGCACCAGAAGACAGCTTGCTTAGACTACATTAACTCGGCTCTGCACAGATAGGCCTTTTCAGAGCTGCATTTCAGCATCTGAGCTTTGCCGCCTACCAACAGTGGAAGGAAGAAATGGCCACCTGGCTTCAGCCGAAATCTCCATTTCTTATCTCTGAGTTGATTTTATGAAGGGATTATGCCATAAATTCCTGTTAGAGCTCAGTGGTAGAATATGGACCATCTCTCCAGATGAATCCATCTGCTACCACATTACAAAATTGGGAATTTGTAACCTATCGTGTTTCCTAAGCTCAGAGCCAAAATTAGTGCTTTGTTACAGTAACTTTCATCTTTCTTTCCTGGTGGTTATCTCCCCTTTTCTTTCCTGTGGCTTAGCCCGTCTTTTCTTTATTTCAACAATCCTGTACATGTGTTGACTTTAAGCCATTTTAAATCCTTTATGGAAGTAGGTAGAGCTTGGATTATAAACAAGATGATATCGTTTGTATTATTGTCACAGTGCATTATTGATTTATCTTCGGTGTTTGTCTTCTGCTTCCCTGTGAACTTCACCTTGATCTGTTATGATTCGTTCATATTTGGATGGGAATGGAAAACTGGAATATAAGCAGAAAAAGAATATGATCCTTAATAGAGACCCGACAATTTTTTGTAGTTTAAAGTATCAAGTCATAAAGCCTCCTGTACAAACATTTTTATTTACTTGTAAATCAGAGACATCACTTGACTTAGATACAGCATAAGCAAGAGTTAGAGTAATTGGTTAGTGGACTTGACTGAGGTTAAATTTTAGACTTTGCAGCCAAAGGCTTCCCTGGAAGCATCAGTGTTAGAACTTATAAAGCAGTTTTTAGTCAAATCTCATGTCTGCGTGAATTGCTGTTTCAGGCAGAAATCAAGGCTGACTTGGAGAAAAGCCGCTGACTTCTCAGACTCTCTTATGTCAGTATTGGTATGAACTGATATGGATACTGAGGTTGTAAAGCCACAGTCTGGCTGAAGTGACTTAAAGATTTTAGGGTAAGATGATGATTCTGGATCATTGGAGTAAAAAGAAAACTCCAAAAGCATCTGGCAATAGTGATGGAAAAAACTATCAAGGAAAATGATATAGAAACAAATGTGAAAGCAAGAGAGAGACATCTCAAGGGTTAAATGGTGAGTGGTGCTGATCAGCTGATGTTCAGTCCTTGGACAGAAGACAAAGAAGGAGGTGCCTCACCACCTCATGCTCTCACAGCCCCTGTGCACACCCCCAGCTCAGCACTTAGCACACTGGATTGCAGTTAGCTGAGAAACTGTCCGAGAGCAAAGGAAACTACAGAGGTGACAATTTAATGTAACCTGGGGTTCCAGCTTGGATCCTGGATTGTGAAAACACGTGACCAGTGTTGGGACAATTGGTGAAATTTAAATGTGGACTATAGGCATTATAAGGGATAATATTACAACAATTTTAAACCTCCTTAATATTATAATTACCTTGGTCACCTGAGAATATATCCTTATTATTAAAAAATACATACTGAAGTCTTTTTGGGGTAAAGGGATACAGTGTGCAACTTTTTCTTCAATGGTTTCATATAAGGTGACAAAGATTAAAAATGGATGAATCGTGGATTTGTAGATGATAGTACATTAAAAAAAGTAAGTTCAAAATGTTTATCTTTCTTCACTGATATCCTACACTGGAATCCAGGTAGTACCAGAAACTTTCTCTCTTCTCTCAGTGAGTCTCAGCAGGACCCAGAGAGGCCCTGTGGTTCAGAAGTGGGGGGTGGGACTGGTGGCTAGGACTTAGGTAATCATGGAATCGGTTCCTCTGGACTTGGACCATCTATCCACGTCCGGACTTTTCCTGTACTGTTAAGTGGAAAATTGTTCAAAGGGGGCACATCTATTTGCTGCTGCTTTATTTTAAACCAAGAATAATGCATTTGTTTATGGCTGGAAGATCCCTCTCCCCCTGCAACTTAACCCAGCATGGCACAGAAGGTGGCTTTCAGAAATGAAGATATTGCCCTTTGTGTCTGTTCTAGTCAAGCCTCTTCTGGTTGTGTGGAACAGAGACAATGCAAGCTAGCCTGCAGAAATGGGCTTTATTGCAAGCATACAAATAGGTTCTTGTGGCATGACATGGGATTCGCATGGACAGGCACCTTCCTGGCCTTCCAGGGGCTAGAACTGGGACAGTTTGGGAAGTCAAGACAGGCACTTCTTTGCTCTCTCAGTTCATTATGTCTGTCAGGCTACAAGTCTAGGTCCTTGTTACTTCAAGTGCATACCGCGGACTGGCAGCTTGGACATCACTTTTGATCTCCTTTGAAATGCAGAAGCTCAGCCAACATGGCCGCCTGAATCTGCATTTTAAAAAGAGCCCCTGGTGATTTGGTTGCACATTAGAGTTTGAGGAACACTAGTATAGGCCCCTGGCTATTTATGAAGGTGTTCCTCCAACTCAGGTGTCTGCCCAGTTGTCACCCTGGAAGAGGCGGTAGGTAGGGCTGTGTGACAAGCACAGGGCTCTGGAAAGGTGAGGTCAGGCCAGATGTGCCTGATATCTGCTCTTGACTGCTGGGCTTTCCTCTAACTTGGAGCATCTCTGCCAGGGCTGTGGAGGCTCCCAATTGATGAGACAAAGTTGATAGAGAAATCTAGCGTTTTACTTAAAAATGAATGAAACTGGTGATAGCGCCATTTCGATTTTGTTATTTTTTCCATTATGCCATCTTTAACATTTTTAAGTATTTTAATTTAAAATTGACATTCAGTAATAGGTACCACATAGTGGTTAAACGTTTATATAACTTACAAAGTGAACCACCCAATAAGTCTAGTACCTACCTGACACCATATTAAAATATTATTGACTGTATTCTCTATGCTATACTTTACATTCTCATGACTATTTGTAACTGCCAGTTTGTACTTCTCAATCCCTTCACCTTTTTCACCCATTCCCCAACTACCAGTTTGTTCTCTGTATCTATGAATTTGTTTGTTTTGTTTGTTCATTTGTTTTCTCTTAGATTTCATATACAAGTGAAATCATACGGTATTTGTGTTTTTTCTGTTTTATTCCACTTAACATAATACCCTCTAGCTTCATCCATGTTGTTGCTAATGGTAAGGTTTTGTATTTTATGGCCAAGTAATATTCCATTGCATGTATGTACCATATCTTCTTTATCCACTTGTCTATCGATGAATACTTAGGTTGCTTCCATATCTTGGCCATTGAAAATTATGTGGCAACAAACATAGGGATGCACATATCTTTTCAAAATGGTTTTGCACAGTGAAGAAAACCATCATGAAAACCAGAATGAAAAGACAACCTACTGGATAGGAGAAAATACTACTGATACATCTGAATGATTGATATCTAAAATTTAAAAGGAACTCACACAACACCAAAAAACAAACAAAAAAACAAACAATTTGATTAAAAATGGGCAGAGGACCTAAATAGACATTCTCTACAGACAACATACAGATGGCCAATTGACATATGAAAAAATACTCAATGTCTCTAATCAACAGAGAAACACAAATTAAAACCACAATGAGATATCTCCTTGTACCTGTCAGGGTGGCTAACATCAACAAATCAATAAACAAGTGTTGCAGAAGATATGGAGAAAAGGGAACCCTTGTGCACTTTTGGTGGGGCTACAAATTGGTGCAGCCACTGTGGAAAACAGTATGAAGTCTCCTCAAAGCATTAAAAATAGGACTATCATATGACCCACCTTGTCCACTCCTGAGCATTTATCCAGAGAAGTGCCATTACTACTTTGAAATGTCATGTTCTATTTGTATCTTACTCTTCACTAGCCCAGAGATAATTAAACCTGAAAACACTGCAGAATATGTACAATTTAGACAATTGTGTGAACATGAGTTTTAACTCTGACATAAACAAGTGTTCTGGTGGGTAACAGTAGCTACCTCTTGCTTTAAGCAGAAACCAGCCTTTACAAAGTTTGCGGTGCCCAGCTTTGCTGGTGGAGTCCAGTGTGCCATAGCTCTGGCTCCCATCATGCCCATTAGCCTGTGAAATTGATTTGTTTTTAATGGTTGTACAGGCATTTGGCCTATAGCCAACTGCAAGATTGAGCAAGGGAGCTGTTTCCAGCACTGCTCTGTGACTAAGCAGTGAGATGTTCGAGGACTGGTGCGTGTGGGTTAGTCATTCCCAGGGACCCTTCTGGTTCTTTTATAGCTTGATCCATTCTATATCCTCAAAGGCATTTTTTTAAAAAGGGGGACTTTTCTACTTTTATTATCTTATTTTAGTTAAAGAATTTCTTGTGTCACTTTTTAAAAATTAGTTTTTATTTTCTATTATGACAATTTTTAGAGTAGCTTAAGAGTCACAGGAAAGTTGGGGGAAAGGTACAAGGACTTCCCGCCTCATAGCTTTGTTCCTGGCTGGCCCTTGCTAACCATAGTTGTTAAAAGTGTGATTTAGCCATTTGCTCTTTGCTTGGCTGTTCCAGCTTTTAGTATTTGGAGTGCTAATTTATCCCTGCTTAGTAACTGTTCCAACAAGAATGATGGATTTCCATGATGTCTTTTATTTATTTAATTTTTATTAAAGCATAGTTGGCATACAGTAATAGATTAGTTTCAAGTGCACAACGTAGTAATTTGACATTTATATACCTTGTGAGGTGATCACTACACTAAGGCTAATAACCATCTGTCACCATGCCAAGTGATTGTAGTATTATTGACTTTATTCCCTTGCTGTACACTACATCTCCATGGCTTATTTTATGGCTGGAAATTTGTACTTCTTATTTCCTGTCACCCTTTTCACCCATCCTCCCACTCCTCCCTTTCTGGCAGTCATATGTTTGTTCTGTTTCTACGAGTCCATTTTTGTTTTGTTTATTCATTTGTTTTATATTTTTAGATCTCATATGAAAGTGAAAGCACATGGTATTTGTCTTTCTCTGACTTATTTCACTGAGCATAATATCCCCTAGGTTCATGCTACAAATGGCAAGGCTTCTTTATTTTTAATAGCTGAGTAATATTCCATTGTGTGCAGTATGTAAGTCATATCTTCTTAATCCATTCATCTGTTGATGTACACCTGCATTTTTTCCACAACTTGGGTATTACAAATAAAGGTGCAGTGAACATAGGGGTGCATATATCTTTTTGAATTAGTGTGTTTGATTTCTTCAGCTAAAACATACTTTTTAAACAGAATGTGTCTCTTTAAGGCATGTTGTGCATTTCTCTCTGAATTTATTGAAATTAAATAAATTAAATCTGTGTTTCTATTGAAGCAATTCAGGTATGGGAAACAGGCTCTTGAACTAAGAAGGAAAGGAAGAATCAGGGGTGATGTTAAATACAGAGAGACTTAGGACCACTCTTATGACATTCAAAGTGAGCTTCCTCTGCTAAGAATAAAGAGTTAATGGTTGTCTGTGCAAGATGGAATTTTATTTCTGGAACTTCATTGGAAATCCGTCGGAAACCCAGAATATTTGATGGTCTTCAGTCTTTTGTACTCTCAAATTTCATGAACTCTTATCATTGTTGTTTATAAATCCTAAATGAAAACAAAAAGGGCTCCCTGGTTTAAATTTATGTTCTACCTAATATGCACCTTTAAAGTTTGAGTTCCTATTACATTTCTGATCCTTTTTAAATGATAAAATCTATTACACATACAAAACAGCATATCACATTTTATGTATTGTTAAAGATGAATAAGATGAATGCCCTGTGCCTACCACCCAGCTGAAGAAATAGAACATTACCAGTGTCTTTGAAGCTGTCTATTACTGTGCATTTCCAGCCTGCTTTAGATTAGATTTGTGCACCACTGTGTTCTATTTGTGAGTGCAAATACCAAGGGAGAGTGGCCTAGCCATTTTTGTCTTGTGCCCAAACTCTTTTTAGATTTCCAATCTGTCTAATAATTGGACTTAAGAACAGTTCAATTTTCCACTTAGAAACTCATCCTTCACAAACTAATTATCCTGCTTGAAAAATGATAGATTGTTCATGATTTTAATTTTCCTGTTCATATGACACTTACAGCAGTGGTAGCTTCCCTGAGCACAGGATGAATATCTGCCTCTAAGCTTCTGCCGCGGAGAAGGCGAAGTGCCTGTAAGCTGAAAATCCACCCAGGCTCTGGAGACAGTGAAAGACCAGCAAAGCATAACTAATGGAAACTATCTTTAAATCATCAACATTAACCTAGATAAGGTGGCAGTGTTTCCCAGGTGCTTGATAGAGGCATTTCTGATGTGGATTCTTTTTGGTGCCATCTACAATCCCAAACAACCAAGAGTGGATGCATACATTTTTAAAAATATGTGCTTTGGTGAAAATTGGAGTTTTGAAGAAGTGCAAGGGAAGGACATTGAGTAGCCACTAAATTGCATCATTTAAAAATGGGCAGATAACCTCACAGTGATGCAGATGCCTACCGTGACAGTCCCTAGAGGCTCATTCTGCTGGAAGTCGGGTTCAGGGCCAGAGGTTCTGGTTCTCCTTTAGAACTGACCAGATCTGACACTGCATGCTTACCATGTGCCAGGCATTGCGTTAAACATTTGTTTACATGTATCATCTCATGATAACTTTACTGCGTAGGCACTATTACAAAGGGGAAACTGAGGCCCACAGAAGCTCTGGCACCTTCTAGGAGTGCATAATTTTAATCAGCATCTCTGCTAGCATCTTGTGGAGATAGCATTGAACAGTGGGTAAGAGGATGAACTCTGAGGCAGGCTATTTGGGTTCACATTACACTCAGTTATTTACTAGCTCTGTGATCTTGGGCAAGTTTATTTAACTTCTGTATGCCTCTTTCCTCATCCGTAAAACATGGATAATGGCATTTTCCTACTCTTAGGGTGGTGCTTAGGACTGAGAAGGAATGACTATAAAATACTTGGTCCAGTACCTGGCATATAATAAATGCTTAGGGAAGTCTAGCTGATTGACAGAAAAAGGAATGTTTGTGCTGTACATTTTTCCAAGTGGGGGACTACTTAAATATTTTAGAAAATAATTTGCTTTTAATAAAAGCAATAATTTTTGTTATAGTTAGGAAACACATAGAAATAAAGCAGGAAAAATTTTATCCCATTCTCCCAAAATAATTTTTTTTTAAGATTTTATTTATTATTTCCAGAGAGAGGGGAAGGGAGGGAGGCAGAGAGGGAGAAAGACATCAATGTATGGTTGCCTTTCACCTGCCTCCAGCTACAGACCTGACTGGAGACCTGGCTTGCAACCTGGTTATATGCCTTGGCTGGGGAATCGAACCACCAACCTTTGTGTTCACAGGCTGGTGCCTTATCCACCGTGCTACCAGCCAAGGCCAAAATAATTTTTATTAATATTTTGTTCTGTTTTCTTCAACCTTGTTGAATAGTTGGAAGCAGATTATCCTCAGGTCTCTGACTACTCTGGTGGAGAAGAGCCAGAGCTTAACTTAGAATAAAACAATAATTAAACTCATTTCAATAGTTATTTATTAGGTGCCCATGTTTACGTTAGGCCTATTCTAAGTACTAGGAGAGTGAGGAAGTTGTAAAAGTAAGGCTATGGATTAGTACACCTTTTCAGGAAATATGAAGCATGTCCTTTCTGCTGTAGGGAAAAGTGCTCAGACCTCTATAATGCCTTAATTCTGGTGAATGTGTGCATGTGTGCATGCATACATATGTGTGTGTGTGTACGTGGTTTATGTGCATGTCTGTGGGTTTGTGAACACCTTTGCTTCGTCCATCGGTCCTCCATACTGAGAATTCAAGATTGGAGAGCATCTTGCCATCCTGGTTGGCCATCACAGATTCTCATGATGTTCATGTTTACAAGCTGTTTGTAAAATGTTGCTTGGTGCTGCTTAATCTGTGGCATGTGCCTGCTGCTAACACATCCCTTTGTGGGAGGAAGAGCTGAGCCAGAGGAGCGTGTGTGCCCTGCAGTCAGGCTGGGCATGAGGTGACTTCTCCAAGGCAGGCGCAGTGACCTCGAGAGATGAAGGGCATGGGCCCTGTTTGGGCCCTGTGTTCCAGAAATCATCACTAGACCATCAGCATTCACTCAGCACATTTCTTTGGAGTTTCCTGTGAAATGCTTGTTCGTAATGTCTGTTATAAAGGTTTAGTTTTCAAAGTCCCGCTGATTTAGTGCCTGAGGAAGCTATTAACTCAGCAAACTGCATGGTATTTGGCACCATACCCCCACCTACTCCCACCTCAGTTAGTTCTTTAGTTTGGTGGCTGAAGGGGGTCTGTGGCTTGGCTATTTTCTTCACTGTCGGAATGCGGTGGGAAGTGCATGGGTAGTCAGCACACCTTCACTTAATTTGATAACACTGTCTCTGGTTCTATCCAAGAAGGCAAAGGACCTGAGTCTACTTTAGAAGGAAGTTCTTCTCTGGGCTGTGTAATCCTTCCTGCCTGGCAGGGAGGCAGAGGTGGGCTGGGGAGGCCTAGGTAAAGTCTGGCCTCTGGAGGTTCCAGAGGAACGCGGACAGCCTCCGGGGGCTGGGGAATGCACGGAATGAGATTCTCCCCTGGAGCCTCCAGAAAAATGCAGCCTTACCAACACCTTGATTTTAGCTCAGTGAAACCCATTTTGAACTTTGATCTGCAGAGCTATAAAATAATAAGTGTGTGTTGTCTTAAACCACTAGGTTTATGGTAATTTGTTACAGCCGCCTACAGGAAACTAATACTGTTGCAATTAATGGTCACGGAAGGTAGGCTGTCTCAGCTCCTGAGGGTTCACCCCTGGAGAATAATGTGCTTTTTGGCATCTGAATGCCTTTGTTGGGGGCTAGTTTGTGCATCTAGAGAGGAAGATACATTTAAAAGGACACAGGTTTGAAAGAAGTAGCTGTAATTACCTAGTACCGCATTACAGGTTCCTCTTGGCCACTCTACACGTTTTGTCTCCGCCACAAGGTTATTTCAAGTGAAGATTATCAAAGAGAGTGAAATTTCTCAAGTCCTTCCTGAATCACAGTGATGGCAATAGTGAGCAAAATCATGCCAAATATCTTGTTGGAGTGTTTCAACTTGCTTGCAGGATTTCAAGGCATTATTTAGTCTTGGAAGTACAAGTAAAATCACCATCTCTTTGTGGTTTTCTCTTCCCAGTAAAGAATTTATTTGCCCTCTGAAAAATGAGAGCCTGTTTTGACCTTTGAAAGGTTCTCCCTTTGTTGGGACTGCTAATGTTAAGTTGGAATATCTCCCATGGTGATTCAACTCTCTTGTACTGTGTTTCTAACTTGCAACTCGTTTAGTGAATTCCTTTGGTCTTTTGATCTTTCTGCAACCTGGTTTCTGTTTTTAACTGTAAGCATGACCCATCTCTTTCAGAACTAGATCACTTGCATTTTGTTCTGAATATTTAATAAGAATTTCAAAAGGACATCGAGTTCGTAGCATTTTTCTCTTCCAAACAAGCTAGGGCACATTTCTTCAAATTAGTCTGAAACAGAAATGTGGCCGAGTCAGCATCTTCCGTGGAAATGAAGAGAATGTATTTCTACAAAAATATAAACTGAACTTTACAATGTAAAGAAGGAACAAAGTCATCTATAGAAAAGCAAGTCCAGGCCCCAGAGCTCACAGAGTACCCATTATAGTCCTTCCAGAAAAGCGTTTTCTTCACCGGAGCACTTACCAGCTAGCTCAGCCTGGCACGGCAGCAGGCTGACACCAGCCCTTACTCTTCTCGCTACTATGCATCTGAAAAGTATTTCTTTTTTAGCACATTTTTCTCATCTTTGGCTCTGGGTTTCTGCAGCTGGATATTGCTTCCAGCTAAGTGTTTTCTGTGATAGAGTTAATTTCTGAAGCTCTTACTGTTTTTGAGCCAAGTTGTACGCAACGCTCGGTCACTGTTGATAATGCCTTACCTACTATAAAAGTCCATTCTGATTTTTAAAATGTCAGACTGTTTAATTCTCTTGCGAAATAGCTGATAGTCAGTGATATAATAGTTTGACCCTGACACCATCTTACAATAGCTCAGCTCTAGTGCATTTTTTAGGGGTGAGTGTGGAAAAAATAAGTTATGCCAAGCACTTGGAGCCTGATGGAAAAAGAGAGAGTTTTGGCGTACTCTTTTCCTCTCCTTTCCTTCCTCCCCCTTATTCTCTCCCCATCCCTCCCTTTCTCTCTCTCCTTCCCTCTCTCTCCACCTCTCCCTCACCCCCCACACACTTATCCCTCTCTTTCTTTCTCACTTTCTCAATAGCAGCTGTAGAATTAAAATTCAAATCTGTTAGGGTCCATGATAGGTTTAAGTTTTTATCTAATGTTTCACCTAATAATAATGATTAAAAACCAGTATGACAATAATTATAATTTATAGCACATTTCACTTGTGCATTAAAAATCTTAGTAATTGTGATTGCTTAAGGCTATATATATCATAATGGCTTAGAAGTATATTCTACTTCAGTTTATAAAAGAAAGCCTTTGAATCTAGGCTGGGCACAGGGGTCTTAAAGATAAAAAACTAAAAGATTCAAAGAAGAATTCATGAAGAGGAGTTAATAATGTCATAGCTCATTTCCCTTTTTATTCATGTAGCCCCACTTATTAATAATAATATCATCAAGAATACGAGAATATTCCTCCTTTTCCCTACAAGTGGCCTTCAAGATTTCACAGAGCTCTCCATCCTGCATGGTGGGTGAGCAATGCTCAGAATGCCAGTTGCCACCAGACTGGGCCAAAATTCCCTGGGTAGCCCCAGGCCCCAGCAAACTGCTCATCTAATCTTTACGTAGAAATGATAGCTTTAGAGTAGGCATTTGAAGAAACACTTCCTTATGTTAACCTCTTTCTCCTGGTTTTGACCTGTGGGTTTCTCTAAAGTTGAAAAGAGGCAAATTGATGGGAAATAAACCAGCAATAACTGTTGTCATTGGCAATGAGAATGTAGATAGATCTATTCCATCTGCAGATAGAAACCATGGGACCAGACCCTCCCTTGGTTGACCATGATGTGCAGACTCCTCTGTGGAGATGACTGGGTGGGTGGGAGTGGGTACCTTGCACCACTTGAGCAGGGTTTTGATTGGTTTCCAAATCATATTTTTGAATAAGCACAGGATTAAAATTATTACTTTAAAAATAGGTTATTTATGATTGGAAAATAACAGCTAAAATTTACCTGGGAAAAAAATTTTATATGCTTACATTGCCTAGAGTTAGCCAGTTTCTCCTAATTTTTTCTACTTCTTTCAGTCTGTCACTTAATGTCCATATTTTCATGGTTGGGTACCATTATTCTGGTATTCATTTCAATATGATGGGTTAATCTGCATGTCTCTGAAGTCTTCCTTGAGTCATTAGAAGCTCTTTCCCACTCAGTAGAATTTGTGCTGCCATTAATTTTTACCTCTTATTTAAAATTCTCATCTTGCTTTGAATGTGAATGTCTTCATCTCCCCCCAATGCCTATTCAATAGTCAACTCTAATTGCTGTTTCTTCAGTCTAGGGGCATCTTCATTAGTTTAATTACTATGGGAGCCTGTTTCCTAAATGTGCTAATAACACGAAAATGACTTATTTCCATGTTCTCTGTTGCGTTATGCTACAAAACAGACAAAAAGAAAAATTTGTACATCAGTTTTCTCCACTGCATTTAAGGAGATGCACCCGCCCTCATACCTGGTGTCAGGACCTGAGTGTGAGGGCATCAGACTGGTGCAGAAGATGGAGTGTGTGTGTTTGTGCCTACCTGAGGCAGGCAGTAGCAGAAAGAGTAAAACCCAAAGAAAGCAAATATTCTCACCAATTCAAACAGCAAGAGCAGGGATATACACAGCAACCAAAGGTCTGGATCAGGAACTAGGTGGAGATCCCAGGGAGGTGGGAGCAGATTGTGATGAAATGGAACAAGTAGCAGGCGTTACCAGGACTAAAACTGGGTGTTCCTGACTGCCTCTGCTGGTAGGTAGGTTCCACGTGTACTCTTGCCAAGCTGGTTTAAAGGGCTAGTATCCAAATGAAGATGGACCGAGGCACAAATGCTTTGTCAGCACCTGATCTTTCTTCTACTGCTTTGTAAGGTTACCTCACCCTGTTCCTTAAGTTTTACAGGGTCTCTCCCTCACTCTACCAACTGTACATCACATACAGCAGAGGTTCTCAAAGTGTGGTCTGGACAACCTATACAGAGTATAAGATTCAGTTTCCATGACATAAGTAACCCTTAAAGAAACCACCATTTCTGGTTTGATTCCTCAGCCAGGGCACATAACCAGGTTGCAAACCAGGTCTCCAGCCAGGTTTGTAGCTGGAGGCAGGTGAAAGGCAACTATTCATTGATGCTTCTCTCCCTCTCTGCCTCTCTCCCTTCCCCTCTTTCTGTAAATAATAAATAAAATCTTAAAAAATAATAATAATATTTTTTTAAAGCCACCATTTGTTGAGTTTGTGTATATCAAAGAATGTTGTAATTATCTGAAGACTATTTAAGTCCTCCTCCCTGCCCTGGCCCACATGGTGCAGTGGTTGGAGCATTGTCCCGTGAATCTGAAGGCTGCAGGTTCAATTTTCAGTCAGGGCCCCTCCTGGGGTCTGGATTTGGTCCTCAGGCCTGTGTGCAAGTGAGAGGCAGCCAGTCCATGTGTACCTTTTGCATCGATGTTTCTCTCCCTCCTTTCCCCCTCTCTAACATCAATAAGTGTGTCCTCAGGTGAGTATTAAAAAAAAATACTTCCTTGTCCGACGTCATTTCTGTGTGGCTAGGTTTTCTCTATATACTTTAATTGAAAGAGTATATCATGACAGATTGAACGCAGAAGGAGAAATGACAATCTAGCTGACCTCAATTGATAGACAGATATTATAAATAGATTTGCAAAAATGTAAAAACCAGGGCTCTTCTCATTCAAGTTTTTCCGGAAAAGTAATGTTTCATAAAAATAAATTATTTATGTTAACCTATAATGGGTTTATTGTTATTTAAAAACAAATGAATCAATATTCAAAAATTCCTTTAATTTGCAATGTGGTTAATCTGGATAGATATACTCTACATAAAAGCTCTTTGGGGTTATCAATAATGTTTAAGATTAGGATGGATTCTAAGACTAAAAAGTTTGAGAACCACAGCTTTCAAGGTGGGGGGCGGAGAGGAAAAAGGACTCATGGACATGGATAACAGTGTGGTGATTGCAGCGGGGAGTGGGGTATAGGGGACTATGTGGTCATGGAAAAAAATACAATAAAAAAGAATTAAAAAATAAAGTGTTTGGATAGTGCAAAAATTCGATTGTTTAATGACATGAATGTATACCATAATGTCAGATCTTGATAACAAAAGTGACTTTTAAAAAGCATTTGGTCCAGGTATGTCCTGTCTTCAGTGTCAGGGGTCAGTACGTTTTTCTTTCCTTCCTCTTTCATATGAGTTGAATACCCATAAATGTAAAACCTAATGCAAACCTCATATAACTATGTGGGAAACATTTAGTTACTATTTTTCTTTTTATAAAAAGTTTCAAGTTGCCAATAATACTTCAATAAAAGCAAGCAGCTTTGGCCTCTTTGCCTAAGGGACACAGAACTTTACAGCAAATTTCATTGATTCTCCATTATTTATTGGTTAAAATAAAAGCCAAAGAACAGCCTCTTAAGAGGAAAACAGGAGAAGCCACAGAACTTCTCCCATAAAGAGAGAGAAAGCTTATGAAATGGAAAGTGACTGTGTGATTGTCTAATAAGGTCCTAGAGTCAGAGGTGAGGTCAGGGTTGGGACCCTTGTTCTCTTGAGTCCAGCTTAGTCATCTACAAATGGACCATTATTTACTGTCACCTTTCTTTGGTACTCTGCCCAGTGTGTGTTTGATAAAGAGCAACTACCTAAAGAGTGTGTTAGATACCACTTGTCATGCAGAGGGAGATGGATCAGAAGTCAGGGCCCTGGCGTCTTTTGCCTTCTATTGAGCTTACCTTGCTGCCTTGGACAAGTCCTGAAACCTTCCCTTTGCTTTTGGATCACCTGTCAGATGAAGGCATATTCACCTGGAGAGAAGTACAGTGTAACTTATTTGTACTCTGTCTCTACTGTATTTAATGCCCAGAGCAGCAAACCTTTGAAGTAACGAAGGCAGGTGTCATATTCCTATTTTGCAGTTGAAGAAATACCTGAAATTACATGATTAGGGAGTGATGACATTTACTTCTATTCCTTGTCCTGCAATACACAATCTTTACTGAGGTTCTTCAGGACTGAATACTCTAAGTACTATGTTTTAGGAACATTATAGGCTAAATAGATATATCTGTGGGTGGACCCAGGCCCCTAATCATTTCTTATAGCATTGTTCCTTGAAAAAGTGTTCTAATATCAATTCATTTATAAATGAGCTTTTAGAGCACAAAGCATTCTGTCGTTGCATTCTGGGTATGGTCTATACTCTCTTTTAATGTTTATCATTTTTATTTTATGACTTTGGAATCATAATATGGTATTGCTATAATAAGTGAGAATATTTTATCCAAAAGTGATACTTTTAAAATTATAATATTTCACAAAGCTTTACTTCATTATTTTATTACATAGAGGAAGCCTCCCATGGCCTCACAAAAGGCAAAAATTCTCTTATGAAAAATCTCCTACATAAAGATAAAATTTTATTGAACTCCATACTCCTTTAAATAAAATTTACATGTATTTATTAGTGGCTGTACAATTTGTGGCCTATCCTAAGTGAGGGTATACAACCATGTGCTGTTTCTAGAGAACATAACTGCAGGCAAAGAGCTGCCTCTGTTTAAGTGTATCCAATATAGAAAAATGAAAATATAAACCTTCCCACAGGAAAGATTATAAATTGCCTTGATCCCTCTGCTCGTGCACATTTTATGTACGTCTTTATTAGTCTCTTTAAAACTCTTCCATTACTCCATGCTCTCGTATTCTGGGGGGAAAAAATATTTCCATAACTCTCTATTGAATTATGTGACAATGCCTATTTTTTCTTTTTGATTCTTTAGAGCTTCTTAAGTCTTTATGAACAGGCACATCTGCAAAAAAGACCACATACTAATATATCACTTTTATTTGCTTTTCTTACTACATTAGAGGCTTTTTTCTGCCCGTTTGGGGCCTGATGTCGTTGTATGAAGCCACAAATGACTTCGTAGCCGTGTCAGTACTTGTGAGGGCAGGAGAGCCCAGCATGGGAGGGCTCCCTCCTGGTAAAGGCCAAGCCCCTGGCATGGTGATACCCAAAATCATCCAAAACAAATCAGTGACTTTGTCTTTAGATAACCAGATAGAGTCCACATTATCTCTTTTATGAGCTCATTCCAGATTTTAATGAAATGAAGCTTGACTGTTGTGATTTCCTTTGGTCAAGCTTTTACAGAATTAAACCGACTATTGATTTATGATTGCTAAATTGATGTGATTATTTTGTTTTGACAAATTCAGAGCTTTTAAATGCTGATCCTATCACCCACCTTGCCGTTGCTTATGTGTTCTGAAGTACCAATGCATATTGCAAGAATTCTGAATTTTCAAGAAACTGTGAAGTGTCATTTTGTAAGATAACAATAGAAAAATATCCTTTCATTGCAAAAGGAGGATTTTGAATGTGAACTGTGAAAGCTGAAGCCAGAGCTAAAATTTGTTTCCAGCCAATTTACCTTTGAGTGAAACTTTTCCTTGTTTTACTTATGTGCCAATTTATTGAAGACCCTGATGAATAGCAAATTTTACAAACCAAAGGTTTTTTAAAATATTGAATTGAAATATTTAATAAATATGGAGATGTTTAGATAGGTTACTGTTTTTTGCAATTCTCTGAGAATAAGGGAGGGGAAATGAAAGGGTCATTCTCTCTCCTTTTTTTTTTTTTAGATAATATATTTCATAGAATGTATAGGGCATTTCTTTCTCAACTGTAAGTGACAAAATAGTGGCTTCCTCCAACGCAATGGGTTCTTTCAACCAAAAATAATTACCACTGTACTGTTGTACATGATTACTAAGAATATGCAGACATGAATTAGTATTCCAGTAATTTCCTTGAAAGCACTAAACCATCTTCTTCACTCAAATGGTTTGTTACAATTGAGGAAGAACCTGACAATTCAGAGGGAAGTGGTGTAGGAAGATACTTTAGGTTTAGCTGGTTCCCTGGTGACTTCACATTGTCTTCCTTACAGCTGAGAAAATGTATAAACGTCTGTTATTCCATATACTGTAACTGCATGCGGCCATTCTAACGAGTCATTAGAGTTCATGATTAATTTTAAGAAGTCATCCAACCTCTTCTTCTATCGAAGCTCCAGCTATCACTACTCATGCATTATCTACAGCATGAATAGTCAGGCCCTACCGATGACAGCTTGAAATGACCTTGGTTCCTGTTAAGCAAGTGTACCCAAGACCGTTCTTTTCTCTGCAGCCCATAACAATGCCTAGCTTATAAATGTCTTGGAGGTTGGGTATCTTATTTTAATAACCATATAAACTGTGTTTTGTAGGTTTATTAATGACTGCTTTGTGTGGGAAAGACCCAAAGCCTTCCCGACATCACGATGGTTGTTACCTTTTAGGCCTGACCCTGAGTTGTTGAAGATCAGTGGGATAGGATTTGTTCCTTAAGGAGCCATTCCATTTGTTACCTTGTTTTATCTTCGAAGGGTTTGCAGCTGATTGTGCTCTCACATTGTTAGTCTTTTGCTGACAGACATTGTAAGAATAAACAATTAAATGCCTTCTATTTGGGGAAGGTAGTTTCTGGTACAACTCAGATTGAAACTGGCCTGGAGCTATATGGTATTGCAGATGCAATTTATTTCCAGTGGTGTGCTAGAGCTAGCTGACCCCAGCACCAGGGGTGCACATCTCTTTACAGCCATAATTTCCAATGATGTCACCAATGTAGCCTGAAGTCAGCCATGTTGGACCTATTTACAACAAGGAAATTGGTACATGCCACGCATCCTTCCCTCCACACCCTGTCTGCTCCCTGAGAACCAGTGGATAATACTTGTACCAACACAGTGGTGCTTCACAACTAAGAAATACTAAACTTGCAGTTTGAGGTCTTTTTTTAATTTAAAAGTTTTTTCTATTACAGCTGACATTCAATATGATATTAGTTTCAGGTGTATGGCATGATGGTTAGACTTTTTAAAAAAGATCTTATTTATTATTTTTAGAGAGAGGGTAAGGGAGAGAGGCAGAGAGGGAGAGAGATGTCAACATATGGTTGCCTTTCACCTGTCTCTAGCTACGGACCTGGCTGGAGACGTGGCTTGCAACCTGGTTCTGTGCCCTGGCTGGAAATTGAACCAGCAACCTTTGGAGAAGGCAGGCTGGCACCTTATCCACTGTGCCACCAGCCAGGGCCCTAGACATTTTTATAACTTACAAAGTGACCCCCCCCCCCATAAATCTAGTACCTACCTGGTGCCATACATAGCTATTGAAATATTGTTGGCTATATTCCCTATGCTGTACTTTATATCCCCATGAGTATTTTGTAACTGCTGCAGCTCTGAGATCTTAAATGGTATCTACTGAGGTTCCATCACAAAAGAAATATCAAATGAGGCTACTGATAATGAAAAATCACAGGATTAGCCAAACTATCTCCACTCCAACATTTATCAAATTTACCTCCCTTCACACCTGCAAATAAGACATTTTAAGCCTAAATTACAATAGATAACTGGATGTATTATATCTGCCAAAGTATCTTTAAAAGTTTGTTTGACTTAATAGAGACTTCTTGGGGCAGGTCTTTATCCAGTTTGGAGAGAGCCAGCTAAGATTACTAAAATACATTTCCTCAGAGACACTGGTCTTGCAGGTATTCAGAGAAGTTGGCCAACCACTGTTTAGATGCTTTTCTTTCCTCCTCACCTTTGGTGTGTAATGTTGTTAGGCTAACACTTGTCCTTTGGAAAATTTCTTAAAGATACCTTGGGCAGGAAAGAAAACTATTTTACTTCAATATTTATTGGATCTCTATAAAACAAGATACACTGTACTTTTTCCTAAGGCTAACTATATAAGAAGGCTGGAATCTTATTAAAAAGTAATACCTTTGAAAAAATGTATAGTTTTTATATAGAAAGATAAGAAAGAGCACCTTTATGGGTCACTCTATCTCTTTAAATATGTTTCAAGAGAAGATTTGTAGAATCATTTACAGCGTGAACACTACTGCCATCAAATAAGCTCTTAACAATGACTTAAAATAAAATTAATTATAAATGAAAATGTAGCTAAGAATAATAATCCTCTTACTGGTGTAATTAATAGGTAATTAATTCAAGTCAAAATGTTAATTACAATGGATTGGTGCTGGCCTATGAACCCAAAGGTCACTGGTTTGATTCCCAGTCAGGGCACATAACCAGGTTGCAAGCCAGGTCTCCAGCCAGGCCTATAGCTGGAGGCAGGTAAAAGGCAACCATACATTGATGTTTCTATTCCTCTCTGCCTCTCTTCCTTATCCTCTCTCTAAAATTAATAAATAAAATATTTTTTAAAATGTTAATTAGTAAAGATCAGTTTCTGGTATTCAGATATAGTTATTATCAAGATTTTGAAAATGATAACTTTCTTATTACCATATCCTAAATTGTATTAAAAGTCGTTTGACGTCTCAGGGGCCAGGAGGGGTAATCTTGAGCCTCTGCCTTGTCATTTAGGTTTCTCTTTTCTGGCTACATCCGTAAGATTTTTCTCAGCACTCAGTGCATTTTACATATCAGGTGTTCTTTCTCTGTATAACATATACTTGGAGAAATGACTAGAAAAAGATTAATATAGAACACATTAAGAAACCAGGAGAGGATTTGTGGCTAGTGCTACCCTTTTCGTTCTAGCTGGAAGACTAAAACAAAGCAGGCAAGTCAATTGATTTTTAAAAATAGTGTTCTCCTTTGAGCTTGGGAGATAGTTTTCTTTTTTTCATTGATCTGTGGAGACCTTCTATCATTTGAATGATCTTCAGTTTAGCCCCAGCAACTGCTGCCAGCATCTCTCTAAGCTGCATTGTGAGGTGATACTTAGCTATTGAGAGCATGGTAAGCACCAGTCACCAGGCGCTTGGCTAATACTGCCGGCTACCTTTTCTTGCTGGGCGCTACTGTACATATGTGCCAGGCTGTGTGAAGGGCCTTGCTATATCATCTTATGAGGTTGGCATTATTATAACCCTTATTTTTCAGATGTTGAAATGAGCTTGTGAGTTGAACTAACTTGCCCTGGGCCTCACAGTTAGCAATTGAAGTGCCTAAACTCATCTGCAAAAGGACCCAACCCATTCCATAGCCTTGTTCTGAGGAGCGAAAGAATTAGCAAATGGAAACTGCCAGTACAGTGCCTGGAACAAAAATAGACACTAGGGAAGGCTTACCACATCATTGTCATCATCACTAACCTGATCTCCAAATCAGTGCAAATAGCCCTGCCTAAAATGTCAAATAAATAGAATAGTAGTGACATTCCCTCCCCTTCACATGGCTGTGATCTGCCCAGAGGATTCCCAAATGAGGCATTTGATGATAAATGTGGCAGATGTGCATGGCGCTGGCCGTACCTTCCCAGTGTAGAAGCAGCTTCTCTCAGTATAAGGCATAGTGATTTTGATTGTTATTAGGTCTGAGCTCTTTTTCTTTTCTTTTTTTTATTATTGTTGTATTATATCCATCGCCTTTTTGCTCCCTTCCATCCCCCTCCCCACCCACCCATCCCCCACCAAAGTCAATCCCACCTGTTGTCCATGTCCATGGTTCCTTTATACTAGGTTCTTGTCTAAGCTGCTCCCCTTCCTTGCCTCTGCCTCCCCCCTCCCCCCAACCCCTTTCCCCCTGACCACTGAAGGCCTATTCACTGTATTCATAAATTTTGTTCTGTTTTGCTTGTTGTTAGTTTTGTTCATTATTGTCCTGTAATGGGTGAGATTGAGCTCTTTTTCTTTAAATTGGGATTAAACCAGGCAGGCAAGAAGTCTTAAGGAATATGTAGGTGCCATTGCTATGGTGTTTTCTGAGCAAATTAGATAAAATTTTAAAATTGAATCCAGAAACAAAATCATTGTTCCATTCCTTTTTCCTTATGTGCAGCTGAAGTTTCATATCAGATCAATCAGGTGACAAAAGGAAAAAGAAAGAGCTGACACCTAAGAGCTCATTTGAAAGTGTGACCACTAGATAAAGGTTTGGTGCGTTTAGACTCCCAGATTGCCTGTTCGAAATTTTAGAATAACAACTCTTGAACTCAAGCAGCACAATCACAGAACAGTCTTCCCTTACCAGCACTCAGCACAGAGAGCATAGAAAGGCCGTCGTGACACAAGACCCACACAGTTAAAAATGCCTGAAGACTGTTCACTTTGGGTTTATGTTCAGTATGCCTCGTGAAGTCCACAGCATTCTTAAATTCTAGACCAGAGCCTTTCTTTCTAGTCTCCTCTGCCCAAAGAAAATAGATCGAGCTCCTAAAATGTACAGAACATTTATGCTTTCCAATGCATTGTCCAAGAAAAAAGGGAAATCTTCTGATTTTTAAAGTGTCCAAGTACAAGTAGACTCACTTCTGAGATACCAGTGGAGCAGAGGAGACTAGTTTGGGGGGAAGAAAGCAATTCATCTTTCTTTAAAACAATTTTTATCTGAAGATATGCTTACTGATTTTAGAGCGAGGGAAAGGGGAGGTGTGACGGACCAGCCGTCCCTGGATTAGGCACCGGGTTTGGATGGTGGAGGAGGCAAGAAAAAGAGAAGAGACAAAGTTGGGGTTGGGAGGCTCGCCCAAGCCGCGAGTCCCATTTATGAATCACACTAAGCTTATATGCAGGTACTACTGGCACCTGCTGAACTGAAACCAGCTGCACAGAACAAGGTATGGCACACTCTCTGCTTTCCATGCTTCATGGGCTACGGGGTAAACACACTGGGCTGACTCCCTATACACAGTGTCCGTTCCGAGTCCACCTGGCACTAGTGCTGGCCTTGCCAAACACCCGTTTCTGTTAGCTGGGCCTTGCCAAGCAGACTAGCAGTCCCTAACAGGGAGGGATGGGGGAAGAGAAAGAGAGACAGACAGACATTCATTGATCAGCTGCCTTCTGTAGGCATCGCAACAAGGGACTGAACCTGAAACCCGGGTATGCACCCTGATTGGAAATCAAACCCACCACCTCTTGGTGCATGAGAATACGGTCCAAGTAACAGAGCCACCCAGCCAGGTTGCAATTAATCTTTTTAAAATGATTTTTATTCATTTTTTTAATGTTATTCATAATATATGCAATTTAGGGATAGAATAATATTTCTTTTATATGATTTTTCTCTGGAGAAGGAAATAGTTCATTGTTTTCTTTTTCCACATATATAAATGTGCTACTTATGCACAATCTTGGTGATTTTGACTTCAGAAATGAATTTTCTTGAATGGGAATAGTTTTGTGATAGTGACATGAGGATATAGCTTGTTAACAGGGAAGAAAAACATTTTTCTTTATATTAATCTTACGTTGGTTTTGTTTGAATTGGAAGTTAATCATCTAGGGTTTATTCTGTGACATCGATTTTGATGTTTGAGAAAACACTCATTATAATGTCTCTCTTCCATCTGGCATTCCCATTATCTAGTTCTTAGAGAAAAAAAGTTTTGCAAATAACCAGGCAACTAGTGGAGACACTGTTGAGCACCTGTTAAGGAAGGTGGGATGTAGGATTATGATGGGCCTAAGTGTCCATGTGGGATATGATCTTCAAATGAACTTATATATAAAGTTGTCCTTTGGGTTCAAGGCACTGGCTTGATAAATGTAAACACTTGAAATCTGCCACAATTTGAGTCATTCTGGCATGGCAGCGAGGAATTCAAAGAAATGGCAGTGGCTGAGCCTCTCCAGACACGGCTTTGTGGGTCTGCCCCTGAGAGCAGACCAGGGATTCAGGCCAAGGGAAGGCCCTTGGGCCTTGAGAAACACCTAATGGGCCTCAACCCTGGCTGCCTATAGGATCATTGGGAGCGTGAAGCATTCCTGGTCCCTGGTCCCTAGTCCCAGTCCCCAAGACTTGGATTTCATTGGTCTGTCATGCCCCTATGAGGACTCATGTGTTGGCATGCTTGCTCCTCAAAGTGTGTTCTGTGGGTCAGTAGCTCCTGTCTCACCTGGGATCCTGTTACCATCCGGTGTCTCAAGCCCCACCCAGCACGGCTGCATCAGTGGGCTGATTTCAGCAAGTGCTCCAAGTATAAACCAAGCCATGGAGTTTAGTGAAAAACATGCCTGCCACAGGGCAGTGCTTTCTCTCCCTGCGAGCAGACCTGGACCAAAAAGAGAATCGTAACCAGACGGTTCTCAATGAGCATGGGATGAGAGTAAGTGCCATTGGGTGAATGGAAAGGGTTAAACTCTAGGTTGGGTTGTTCTGTGTCTGCTCCACCTGACTGTCAGCACCTGTGGGCAGCAACCTCTTCTAGTCACTGCTCTTCTTGCACATGTGTGGCTTCTGCCAGTTCTTCACCCAGTGACTTGTCCTGCTTGAGGTCCCCAAGGTGGGCCAGCTTCTTTTCTTCTGAGAGCCTGAGTGCCCAGTTGCTCTTTAGTACCAGTCCGAGTCATTGCTGGTCTGCATACCTATCCCAACATCTCTCCTCAGTTATCTCTCAGAAGGTCTTCTTACTTGTCCTGTTTCCAGCTCTTTGGCAGAACCTCAGCGTACTCCTTGTATACTTTCCAATCTGTTTTTAATATTGTGAAGCCCACTTCCATTTTAAAGACCCCAAGGAAATGGGAGAGTTTTTATATTCATAGCTAACTATAGTTCATTATCAGTGAATTTTAGAGCATAGGTGGGAGGCCCAAATCTCTTGGTATAATTGATGACTATGATGACAGTTCTGTTAAGAAGTAGCCTGGATTTTGGTGAAAAAGGAGGGCATGTGTAAAGATGATTTCAAAGTATTCATCTTTGGCCAGGAGCAAAATGATAGATAATTCCTTTGCTGGAAATAGAGAAATCAAAGTAGGGGTCTCTCTTGGGGGAAAGCTGAGATCGATTCAAACTGGCTGAGTTTAAGGTAAGGTTGGGGCATCACTGTAGAAATGTAATGAGCACGGTTGGGGGTGACAACATGGGAGGTCCTGGTTATTACTGCGAAACCTTCCCTTTTTTCTTGTTCTTTTCACTCTCCCTGAAATGTTGAAAGGAAATGGACTATGGCTACCCAGGGGGCCTCTCTCACTTAACAGGAAGAAAAGGAGAAGGTTATTTCATAATCACCAAGTTTTCAAAAGAACTCGGTGTAAGGAGACAGGCTAATGGGTCATACTGAGAGGAATATGTTTGATTTCATTCACTCCTCTTTAATTTCTGTCATGTCCTCTCCCATCAAATGCGAACTGACATGTCACTGTGCAATGTGGGGAGGAAAAGGACATCAACTGTTACTGAATGTACTGTACTTCTTTTCTGGACCCATGTCCATTGACTCATTAAACAAACACTCACTGAGCCAGGGAGCCCAAGCATACTGATCTAAGACCTTTAGGACACCACCTGCTTTGACATCGATTTCAGTGCTAGCAGGAAATTTCAGAAACAACCAATTTAACTGAGTGCAAATGATGTGATAACCAAGGTTTGGTAAAAAGTCTGCAGTCAAGACCTAGAAAGTAAATGCCCTCTTCCTCTGAGTCACTTGTGACTTTTAATAGACTGAGAACTGACAGAACTGCCAACAAAGCAAATTGTTTTATTCATATGACACTATAGTTATTCTCAATAAGTTCTGTTGATAAGCCCAAGTACTTTGTAAAGTAAAGGACAACCTGGGAAAAAAGGATTATTTGGGGGTGGGAGGGACAACATGACCATAAATGACTACAACATGAAGGATATTGCAAAGATGTGCAGTGATTTTTTTTTTTTTTAAGTTATCAGAAAAATATGTTCAACCTTTCAAGGTGCCTTTCACATGTAAAGATTTTTTTTCCACAATGACACCTTTCTTTATTGAAATTACAAATTGTATTTATTTATTTTACGGTTTTATTTATTATTTTCAGAGAGAAGGGCAGGGAGGGAGGCAGAAAGGGAGAGAAACATCAATGTATGGTTGCCTTTCACCTGCCCCCAGCTCAATGTATGGTTGCCTTTCACCTGCCCCCAGCTACGGACCTGACTGGAGACCTGGCTGGAGACCTGGTTATGTGCCCTGGCTGGAGAATTGAACCAGTGACCTTTGGGTTCGCAGGCCAGTGCCAATCCACTGAGCTACACCAGCCAGGGCCTCACATGTAAGGATTTTGACGGCTACTCGAAGTTCTTAGATCACATATCCAGAGTTGACAGCAATAGGCGATCTGTTCCTTCTTCAGGATTAATTATGACATAGGCTTGGTTTCCCATGCTTTCTCTAAACACTACGCTACTACAGCAAAAAGCCCAATCATTTCTTTTTTCATACTTAGCATTTTTTTGTGGCTGGATTCCCTTGTTCCTTCTTCCCACCCCCACCCCCACCCCCCAGTCCAAAAAAAAAAAAAAAAGACTTAAAGGCTTTCAGGAAATTAGGCAACCCAAAGAAACCGCCAGTGATAGTGTTTTGTTAACTCTATAAATATTTCTGTAAACTTGACTCCGCTGAGACATAATTTCAGCCGTTGGAGTAATGGGCTTTCCTGCTGTTGCATACATCCGGACGGCGAGCGCGCTGCGATTCTGCCCGCCTCGCAACCCTGCCAGTGGTCTCCCCCGCCAGGTGTGAGGCTGTGGGGAACGTTAAGGCAAACATTGCCATCTGAAATTGGCTGTGCCAAAGCTCAGCAGTGAAAATAGCAAGAAAAGCAATTCCCTTACAGAACCGGGGTGGGGAGGTGTTTTGATTTGTTTGTGAACCCCGATGGGGCTTGTTCACGGACAAACTGTTACACTTCTGATCACCAGGTGATGCTTTACACAAGATGCTAAATCCCTTCACACCTCTTTAAAAAATCCATTCTCATAGTTGCAAGGCTTCTTGGAGAAAGGGTCCCCATAGGTAAGTGTCTGCAAGAAGTACCTAAGAAATAGAACTTTGTAACACATCATTTTTTAAAATTAAATTCTCTGAATCCCCGCAGGTAACTTTATTAGTCATGTTCTGATGACTAATAATCTCCTTTGCCTTACTTTTCCTAGTTTCTTCCCTGCTCCATCCCTCCATGCAATGTCCCCTACATGATCCCATTAAAATTTGATGCCTCTTTGACTTCATGCAAAGGGAAGCCTGTGTTGCACCCCTGACCAAGGTTTGGTTTGGACTGTATATGTACTGGACAGCTCTACTGCTAGGTGTACGCATGTGCATGTTTGAGTTACCTTGTTTTTTCAGACCCTAGGTTCTAGGAGGTCAGGAAAGGTAGCAGCCCTACATTATCATTCTATTTTAGCCCCTGACACAGGATCGTTAACACACTAAATGTCAGATGTTAGAGTTTATTTCCTTTCCACCAGAATTTCACTTTCCCCAGGATACAGTATTTCTTTCATGCTAATCTATATTTTAACAGCCTCTAAATTGTCAGATGAGAGGGTAATTAGTTCTAATTTAGTGCTAATGCACTGAACATAGAGTAAGAAGCTAATTGCCATAGCATGCTACTAACTAAAATTTTATGAACTAAAACTTTTTATCTCTTGCACAACAGTGAGTGCATTTATTTTGGAGGTACCTTTTAGGAAGAAGAGCTGATTTGCCTATCGGTGTACTGTACCTTGTGGATGCATTGCAGATTGCTTGGTGAGGGCTGATTGCTTTGATTTCCTAAGTCAGACAACTAGCTGTTCCTTCAATCTACTTGTGGGAAATAGGTCTAAAACCCTCTATGCACACTGGGTTAGCGACATTTGTTTTTGACTTCATTTTTTCTATTAGATATAAGGAACTCCTGTGGAGGTTGAAGGATATACAAAGTAAGAGAACCTCCATTCCCTAAGCCTAAAAAATCTAGATTTTCATTGAATTAGCAATATCACAAAGCAGTACTTAATATTTTACAATAGGCTTTCATGTATGGGACTTCATCTATGTGCAACAATTGAGGTCAGGGCAGGCATTATTATACCCCTTTTCTAGTTGAAACAACTGAAGTGGAGGGAGTTGAAATAACTTGTTTGTGATTGTGTGGCAGGTGAAGGGGAGGAGCCAAGCCAAGGACTTGAACCTTCTAACTCTTGCTCCAGAGTTGTTTTTCCCTGATCACATCCCACTTCTCTGATCTGTTTATCCAGATCCAGTTTATATCCTTACTGTGTAATTTTAAGCAGCTGCTATTCTCTTATAATTTCAGAAAAATCACACAATTATAACCTAACTAATGCATCGCCTTTTTACTTCCCTGCCCCAAGACCCTTGAGTTAACAAATTCCTCCTTCAGTGCTTACTCTGTCCTCATTTGAGCTCAGAAAAACTCTCTTGACAAGAAGTTAAAAGACCAGAAGGTTAAGAGGATCATGCTGAGGGTACTTCTGACAATTTTTCTTAAAAAAAAAAAAAAAAAAAAAAAAAATCAGCTCTTACCCTAAGATGTCAGCTTAGGGTAACTTGGAGAAGTTTTTCAACAATGCAGCTTGCGAGTCACATTTGCTGCCCCCTGGTTGATCCTATTCTAGGGGAGCAAGCCTTCCAGAATTCATTTGGTTCATTTTAGATTATTGAGTGTCTGCTTATCTGGTACACAATCTTAACCCAGGGTTTGTGCTGGTGTGTTGGTTTGATTGCAAGTTACCTTTTAGATAATCTACTATTCCTTAGAAGCCGCACCAGAATGTAGACAGGAAAACAAAGTGTGCTATGTGGCAGCAGCCCCAAGACGGTGTGGGCAGGGCAGCACAGTCAGAGGGTAGGCCCTTGGTTACCAAGGCAGTTCTTTCACCTTCTCCGCCTTCTTCTGCCTCCTCTAAACGGCTGGGAGATGAGAGGGCCGAAGTTCTTTTGTGTCCCTCTGTTAGTGTAAACTGCAGGTCAAAAAGTAATATTATGTGCAAAATCTAGACTGGACAATTGCTCGTTTCATGCAGGGAGAGAGCTTGAAAGGAAATCAGCTGACTTCCTGACTTACTGAATGAAGTGTGAGTTTTAGTTTCTATCCTGTTAGGAAATGACATGTGAATAGAATACTTGTGTAAGCGGGCCTTTATTTTTGTCAATGGCTGGAAACTTGTAAAAAAGAGAAGAGAGGTCTGTTTATTGTAGCATATCAAGATGTGTTTCTGTGAAACAAAGGCAGAAATGGGTGTTTCCGAATCTTTGGTGGTCTTCATCCTGAAATTCCATGTCTTCTGTCTTTCTACCCGGAGTTGGTCGGTTGTCATAGCAGCGTGACTCCTCCCCCACAACTCTGTAAGATTAACTGGATACAGATATAGCAGCAAGTGAGCCCAAGATTAAAATCCAAATTTAGGGTGCTGATCACAGAAAGTGGGAGGTCTGAGGCTGAGGACTGCTCCACCTCTCTCTGTGGGCTACACGTGAGTTGGGGGCATTTTGCCCTGGTGGTGTGGGTGGCACTGCTCTGAGACCTGGTCCGCCCTCAGGAGATGCCACACTGCAGATGGGACTGCACCCAGGAGGGGATTGGATAACTGCATGGATAACAAATATTCAGTGCAGCAGTGTAACCCTATATTGGGTGACATTGCTGGTGCTCTGAAGTCAAGCATGAGAAAGGCATTGAGTCAGGCACTGCAGAAATAAAGGCTCTCTGTCCCCAAGAATGTTTTGTAGAGAAGACTTCAGGATCTTGTAAATGGTAACCAGAACACGATTGCTTGTGTTGATTGAACTCTTACTACAGGCTAAGCACTTTGTAACTCATAACAATAATTTAATTCTCCTCCTTTGAGTGAAGTGTTGTTATTTGAAAGATTAGGAAATTGAGACAAAGAGAAGTTAATAGACTCCCCAAGGTTATGTAGTTTGTAAGTAGCTGGCTGGAATTCAAGTTTTTGCAGTGTGGCTCCTAAATCCAGATTCTTAATTCCCATAATACTGACTCTAAAAGATAGTTAACATTTTCCTCTTGAGGGCTCATATGTAGAGTGTTCAACAAACCTTAAGTATAGTTTTAAAAAATGTGAATATTGCTCTGGGTTGAATTGTGCCCCCTCAAATATGTTGAAGTCCTAACCCCTGGAGGGTATGAATGTGACTTATTTTGGAAATAGGATCTTTACAGATGTAACCATGTTAAGATAAGGTCATGAAGGTAGGCCCTGCTCTTAATATGACAGGTGTCCTGTAGGAGGAAGAAAAGGCCCAGCGAAGAGAGACATGGAGAGCAGAGATTGGAGAGCTGCAGCTGCAAGCCAAGAAATGCCAAGTGAGGATTGAGGGCCAGCGCTGGAGGCCAGGGAGGATTCCACCCAGAGTCTCAGGGGACTGGGGCCCTGCTGTTACCTAGATTTCAGACCTTGGTCTCCAGAACTGGGAAAGAATATGTTTTTATTGTTTAAGCCACTCAGTCATTGGTACTTTTCTTTATAGCTGCCTTTAGAAGCAAATATAAATGTAGTCTTATTGTACCAGGTTCAGTCAATAGAGACACAGTGTGATGTATGAACATTCCCATTGTGCTTTATCTCCTCTTTCCCATCATATTCGTAATGCTAATAACAATTTGTCTTGTAAGAGCTGCCTTTAGAAACAAATACCAATATGTTCTTATTGTACCAGGTTCAGTCAATACAGAGACACATAGGGTAATGTATGAATGTTCCTATTCTGCTTTATCTTCCTTTCCCCATCTTATTGGTAACTGCTAATGACAATTTATCTTTTTTCTATGCATATGTATTTACATTACTTTTTGCATTACAGACTTCTATTATAGTTTGTTGCAACTTTTTTTTTTTTTAAAGCTTACTCGTATACCTTGGAGATCTCTAAGTCTTTAGCTTTGTTTTTAAATTGTAAAATACACGTAGCATGAAGTTTACCATATTAACCATTTTTAAGTTTACAGTTCAGTAATATTAAGTATATTCATATTGTTGTGTAAGCATAACCAACATCCATCTGGAGAACTCTTTATCATATAAAACTGCAACTTCTTATTTAGTAAACAAAATTCCCAAACTCCCCATTCTCCTCTTCCCTAGCTCTTAACAACTGCCATTTTGATTTCTGTCTCTGTGAATTTAATTACTCAAGGCACCTCACATTAGTAGAATTATAAGCCTTTGTCCTTATGTGTCTGGTGTATTTCATTTAACATGTCCTCAAGGCTTATCTGTGTTGTAGCATGTATCAAGATTTCTTTTCTTTTTAAGGCCAAACAATGTCCCATTGTATGTATATACTACATTTTGTTTATTTATTCATCTGTCAATGGACTCTTGGGTTGCTTCCAACTTTTGGCTATTATGAATAATACTGTTATAAATATGCGTGTACAAATATCTCTTCAAAGTCCTGCTTTCAATTCTTTTTAGTATATACCCAGAAATGGAATTGCTAGATTATATGGTAATTCTATTTTTAATTTTTTGAGGATTTGCCATACTGTTTTTTGTAGCAGCTGCATCATTTTACATTCTCACCAGCAGTCTACAAGGATTCCAATATCTCTACATCCTTGCCATCTTAATGGATATGAGATGATATCTCACTGTGGTTTTTATTTGCATTTCCCTAACAATGAATGATGTTGAACATATTTTCATGTGCTTATTAGCCATTTGAATGTCTTCTTTGGGGAAATGTCTATTCAAGTCCTTTACCCATTTTTGTAATTGGTTGGCTTGTCATTATTGCTGAATTATAGTAGTTCTTTATGTATTCTGGATATCAATTCCATATCATAACTTTAGCTTTTAGACTGTTGATTCTCTATGCTCTGGCTGAAAATGTGCTCATGCATTTTCATTAATAGGTGCTCTGTGTGTGTGTGTTTGTGTGTGTAACATTGTATTCCCATCTCAGCCTTCTAGTAATGGTGGTACTAAGCAAGGGGTATTTCACTCTGACAAGTATTCAAACAGAAGAAAGGATGTATTAGTTAGGATTTTTTAAAAACAACGCACATACAAAATGTAATATTCACTATAAAGAACTGGTTCACATGATAATGGAGGCTGACAAGTCCTGCCAGCTGCAGGGTGAGTGAAGAAGTTTGAGATCCCAAGGGTGTAACTCTAATTCCAAGGCCAAAGGCCTGAGAACCAGATGAGCCTATGTTTTATTTGAGCCCAAAGGCAGAAAAAAGCTGTTGTCCCCACTAGAAAGCAGCCAGGTAGGAGAAATTCTCTGCTGGTTAGGGAAGGTCAGCCTTTTGTTCTGCTCTGGTCTTTAACTGATTGGATGAGACCCACCCACTTTAGGAAGAGCAATCTGCTTTCCATGGTCTGTTGATTTACATGTTAATCTCATCTCAAAATACCCTCACAGACCACTCAGAATACTGTTTGACCAGTTGACCACCTCACAGCTAATAAACGATTCTCTCTTCCTCTGCCTTGTTAGTTAGGTTGAAAATGAAGAACAGTCTCAGAATCAGCATTTTGCTGTAGGTTTTGAGGTCTGGGCCTCTTACTGAGCTCATTCCTTTGCATATGAAGCCATAACTGGACAGGTCATTTCTGAGGGGCTCCTGGAGTCTGTTCCTAGGGTAGATGTTCTCCTTAGCATTGTACAGCTTCACAGACTCTTTGAGTTTTCCCATTACTGAACCAACAACAATTTTGATGACCTAAAATTACTTAAATAATGACTGAAGCTCTGTAGATGCATATATGGCTTTTCTAAATTGTTCCTGTTTTTAAAGGTTTGAGTTATGTTTTTTTTTGTTTGTTTGTTTTTTTATAACCTCATCACTTCTTGCTCACTGTCAGCATTTTCTTACCTGACGTAAGCACCAATGAAATTCCATGAGAACTAGGACTTTGTGAGTATTGCTTAGTTAGAATCTCTACATTGTGGGTTAATAGTATGGTAGATTCTTTGAAGATCTCAATACATTTCATACTAAGTTGTTGATCTAAAAGCATTAAAAACTTCTGTGCATTTTCCATAAAGAAGGGTTTGGCTTTGATTACCTAAACTCTAGACTCTTGGGCACTAATGGTCATTCATTCATTCATGGTTATATACATGAGGTAGTATTTGAAATGTGGGGGCCCTGGCACTGAACTGTACATGCATGGTCCCTGCCTTCATGGAGCTTACATTTCAATGGGGTCTGGTGAGCTTATATACCTAGTAAAATAAACATTCACTGCCTCCACCCCATTTAAAAGAAAAACTAAGTAATTTTAGATTATAGGATAACCATGAATTAATAAGTAAACCATTTAATTGTAAATATATAGAGAAAATACAACAGATGATATTACAAAAGAGTGACTCAGGTGTGCTATTATTTTCTTTTGGAAAAATATCAACCTGGCCACCTGTTTTTAATTACTTAGTTCTTTGATGAGGCAAAGTGGATATGTTTTACATACACAACAAAAATAAAAAAGCAAAAAAGGAGGATGTAATGAAATGTAAGTCTCCTTCCACCCTTGTTCCTAGCTACCTAGTTTTCCTTTCCAGAGTAGCCACTGTCTCTCATATATTTTTCCACAGCTTCTTATTAGTTTTTCTATAGATATATGCACACATATATATTTTCACTTTAAAAAGGAAAAAAATCCAATAGATTAAACTCTACTTGCTATTCTACGCTTTTTTCACTTAATAGCATGCCTTGGAGGTCAGTCCTCATCAGCACATACACCTCTTTCCTTTGGGTGGCTGCCTAGTACACATATTTTACCATGGGAATGTGTGTGGGAATATATTGTACTACAGACACTAAAAGTCCCTGCTTGACCACTTGCTAGCTATGCATCTTGGGTTAGTTTCTAAGCTCTCTATGTCTTTGATTTCTCTCTTAGTGTACAGCCTATACTGGCATACCTCACTTTACTGCACTTCATTTATTGAGCTTCACAGATATTTTTCATCAACACCGAGGCAGGACCCTTCACCAGTGAAAAGATTATGATTTGCTGAGGGCTCAGATGATGCTTAGCAATTTTTATTTTTAGCAATAAACTACTTTTAAGTTAAGCTATCTATGTACATTGCCTTTTTTAGGTGTCAGGCTATTGAACCATTAATAAACTATACTACAGTTTATTACCAAAACTTCATGTGACCCACTTTATTATAATAATCGCATTATTGTGGTGGTCTGAAATGGAGCCCACTATATCTCTGAGGCATACCTGTATTGGTATTTAGCTCATAAGGTTGTTGTTAGGTACGAAAGCATTTTATCTGTTAAGGAGCTCTGACTGATGACATTTAGATTGTTGTCAGCACTTTGCTATCAGAAGCAAGATAGCAATAACTAATTCTGTAATATATATCATTTCACATATGTACAAGTTTATATTTAGAATGCATTCTTAGAAATAGAAATGCTGGGCCAAATGGCTACATATGTTGATGGATACTGCCAGCCAGGCATCCAAAGAGGTTGTACTAATTCACATTCCTAACTAGAGTGTATAAGGTTGGGTATATGAGGTAGAGACAGGGGTTACTTAAGATTGGGTGGTCAAAGAAGGTCACTCTATAGACACGACGTTGACATTTAATCCCAGGTGATGAGGCAGAGCCAGCCAGAAAGCTCTGGGGTCACAACAGCTGGGGCTAAGCTACAGGCAGAATTGGCCCTGGTGTGTTCCAGGCCCTGGAAGCAGACTGGTGTGACTGAAGGCTGGCAGAGAGGGGAGGAAGGGCCTGGCCCTGAGTTGGACAGAAAGGCAGAGTTCCTATAGACTCCAGTTAGGACTGTATTCTAAGCAATGGAAACCATTAGAGGGTCTAAAGTTTGGTTTTCTAAGATCACTCTGGTGGTAGTTAGAGAGTAGACAGTCGGGGGCAAGTGGAAGGAGGCAGAGAAAATAAGTAGGAGCCACCACACTGACCCTTGTGAGAGAGTGAGAGAGAGTGTGGTGCTTGGGTGCCTGGAGTGGTAGTAGACATCGAGGAGGCGGAGCCTGCTGACGGCAGGGTGGGAGAGGAGGGAAGACAGGGAGAGGGAGGACTCAAAGATAGTGGAGCCCTCTGTGTTTTGTCACTAGAGGCGTGACCTTGGGCAATAATCTCAACTCTCTGTGCTTCATTGTCCTTTATAAAGTGAGGAGAATAATCTTACCATTCTTACATGGTGGTCATGAATGACTTAATATGTGTAAAATGCTTTCCATTTGGAACATGTCAAGTGAAATGTTTATTATACCTCTGAGTCCAACATTAAACAAGCAGGTGGATGTACAAGCCTAGAATTCAAGAGAGTGATCAAGGGTGGGGATATACATTTGGGAGTTGTTTGCTTTAAATACCACCTAGATTGCATGAGACTACAAGAGATAAAGAAGAGACAAGGGCTAAGAATGGAGTCATTTCAGCAGCAAGAGTCCAGGAGAAGTCTAGGAACTAGTGAAAGTGGATGAATAGGAGCCACTAGTGAGGTTATCTGAAAGCTGGGAGAGAGTGGAGCACATGGAGCCAAGTGAAGGAGGAGAAAATAATGAACAGTGTCCAAAGCTGCTGGTAGATCAACTATGAGTCTTCCCTCCTCCCACATGGAGAAGACGTGTAGCACTCAGTACTGGGTGTCAGCTTGGAGGAGCAATGGAAAAGAGGTCAGATGGGTGCAGAGCTGTCAATACCATCTCAGAAGACAAACATCTTCCTCCATCAATTCTGGTTTCTCAAGAGAGAGAGAAATGAGCAGAAGTGGAATGTAGCTTTATATGGGACACAGTGAAGTACCTCTTGACTCTTTTTGACACTGGTTATGCTTGATTCGTTCAAACGGCCTTTTAGGATCCCCAGCAAATGAAATTTCTTTCCCTTTGATTTTATGGGCCTCTCAGGATCTCTTGAATTTTTGAAATCTTGATTAAGAATTCTTCATGCACCTACAAATAATGCCCAGACTCCATATGCTTAAGGAAAATCTCATGCAACAAAACTGGTCAGTGATTGCACCAAGACCCAACCTTGGTTGCTTTTTGCCAGTTGGTCACCATCCATACATCCCTCCTTCTTGGCAGTGATATAAATCCCCAAGACTATTTTTGCTTCAAGGAGATTATGGCACAACATATGGAGTCTTCACTGTCTAGAAGCAGAAGAAAAGTCTAGTCTTTGCTTAAACAAGCCACTTGGTGGATGCCCCAAGTTTAGGGCAACTGTGAATCACTGTGATTCATGGGGAGTGTACCGGGGAGCCACAGCTGGTCCTAGGAGAGCATTCTAACCTGATGTTTCCCACAGCGCTGTGTATGGAATTCGCTCCATTTGTCAAGCCGAATTGGCTCTGATAATCCTATACAAATCTCTGTGTATATTAATATTTTACCTTGAACCAAGGAAAGGGAGTTCTAAAATGTTGGCATTTTGAGGGTGAATATTTAGTAATGGATATTACACACTTTTAGTATTATAGATATCCTTTGTCTTAACCAGAGGAAATGGGAAAGAAAAAGGGGAGTTCTAATAAGTTATCAATGAGGCTGTTTGTTAAATTCCTGGATTAAAAAACATATTCATTTATAAGTCCTTCTTTAAAGCAGGTTCGTCTATAAGTAAAACCATTTCTGTTACTATTCTTTGAGCAACAAGAATCTAATCTCTAGGAGATTAGGCCAGTCACTTGTATTGTTTCAGGAGAGATTACACTCTGAGTTATAACAGAATCATGAAATTAATTTCTACTTTCATGGAAAGTATTTATAATAATTTCTAGCCAGGCTAGGAATTGAAAAGTTAGTTTTATTATCTGGATCTGGTGTCTCTTGATGTTCTAGGAGAATGAACATGTGGCAATTCTATTTTGAAGGCTATTGTTGAAAAAATATCCTCCCCTAAACTTAACAGAGCTGACTTAGCTTTCTGGCATGTATTTTTAAAAATCAGACAAAATTTAGGTTTATTAAGCTTAAGGCTTTGTCTCTCTTGATAGTTGAGCACGGTTGGCATGCTAAAGGGAAGGGGGCCTGAGTTTAGCTGGTCTGTGGACCATGCCACTTGGTACTTACTGACCTCAGCAAGTTAATCTCTCCAAACCTTTATTTCTTCATCTCTATAATGGGGGAAATAATATGCATCACCAAGTTATGGTGAAAATTAAGTTAACTAAAATATTTTATGGAAAGCTCTTAGCACAAGGATGCATGGAGGCATGGAGTAAGTGGTAACTGTTATTATTGTTATTAGTGCTACTGTGATCTCCTCCAGACGGCAGTCTCGAAGATATAAGAAAAGAAACATGGCACCCTGGCTGGGTGGCTCAGTTGGTGTAGCATTTCCCGTACACCAAAAAGTTGCAGGTTCAGTCCCCAATCAGGGTGCGTATGGGAGGAAACCAACAGATGTTTCTCACCTTTCACTCTCTCTCTTTATCCCCCTCCCTTCCTCCTCTCCCTCTAAAAATAAGTCAACAGGTTGTCAGGAGAGAATTAAAAGAGAAAAGAAAGGAAACATGGTGGTTAAACCACCTCAGCATCTTTGCTTCTCACTTACATGTTGCACCCTAGTCTAAAACATCTTGCCCTCATCTAACCCTGCCTCCTGCTTCAGCTGGGACCCCAGGGTTGGGGGTGCGGGGGAGATGGAGGAGGTAGGGCAGTAACCAGCCTCACCAGTAGGGGCCACGCCTCACAGTCACCACCAGTTAGGCCATATGAAGCAGGGCAGCAGAAGTGACCATTAGGGTCCTCCCTTGTTCCGAGTGTCTCAGCACTTCTATGTAGACATGCTTCCCCATGTCCCAGGGCATGTTAGGTTGTTCCGCCTTTACATGGGGGTTTCAAACAGGCCACTCCTATCACAGTGCTTTCCTTTGCTCTGGATGCTGGTGGTGCCTGCTACTTGACTAGATGCTTTGAAGGTCAAGTCGGAATTGAATAAAACACACATACCCACACACACTCTCTTTCTCTCTCACACACACACACACACACTTCCATGCTACACGTTACTAGTTCTAACACATATGGCTCATTGATGAAGATACAAAGAAGTCTTAACATTCCACTATTGACAAACGTCTTTCTTTTAAAATGCCAAATTCTTGTAATTCTGTTTATTTTCAATAGGATCTGTTTGGAAAAAAAAAAAAAAAAGACTGTATGAATTAGCCAGTTAAGGCAAAATATTTGTGTTTGATAAAAGCAAATAACGTTGGTATTTTGTTTTCCATGGGCCTTCAGATCACCATAGGCAAACCTGTTATCTAAGCAAGTTGAGGAAGAGAGTGACTTCTGTTGGCCTTTCCCCTAATTAAACAAAACAAATGTAACCACGGCCTTTCCTTTTTCCTTGGAAATGTTTAATCTTTCCTTCGCCCCTTTTTTCCATTCCCTTCTCCCTACCTCTGTGTCTCACTGTGTCTTTCTACATCTATTTTTTCATCACAGTACCTGGCAGTTTTTGTGCCATGGGATTTCTGTGTTTTCCATTGCTGTTGTACATTTATTTCATGACCATAAAGATCTGTAGCTAATCTCTGAAATCGCTTATCAAGACATCCCTATGGACACCAGAATCAATTGTTTATTGATTTAGAAGAAGAAAAATACAGAGAGGCAGAGACCTTGTCAGGTGTTCTATATCTCATTTTGGGCGATCGTCTCGAAAACAAGCCTCCTCTGGGACTCACCACCGAGGACACGTGTTCTCCGTGGAAGGGGCTCCTGCTTCGCGTTTACACTATTCCGGGTGGTCGTTTAACTGCAAAGACATTGCCAGTGCTGTTTGTAGACTTTCTGGTTTTCATTAGTAGTCTGGTGGTGACAGCCAGCTTTAGCTGTTTCCTCCTGTCATTGCGCACAGGAATGAATGGTGCTGAATACTCAGAGGTGGCGCGGGGCTTGCGGATGGCAGCAGCGTCACCAGCGTGCCCTCCCCCCAGCCCTCCGTCGTCACAGCAGCAGGCTGTGCCTCTGAGGGTGAGCACATTGCTGATGAGAGTGCCTGACGCTCTGGGCAGACAGGAGGAAAACACCACGGGATGATCTCTGCTGATTTCCCAGTGGTTCCACCCTCCCTACTTCCTCCTGGCTATTCCCTGACACACAGGCTACGTTTTGCCTTCTGTCATTTTGTCCTTCTGGTCTTTCCTACCAGGATTCTTGCAGATTTCTTCTCAGTGTTAATAACTTCATCCCACCCCACTTTTGAGCTTCACCCCTTTTGGCTTCACCCATTTAGTCTTGCTGAATAAAAGCTTGGTTTTTACTTCCTGATGCTTTTATCCTCTTATTCAACAGTTCATTGAAAAGAAAAGTAGGTGCTTGGAGAGATTTGTACTTAATGATGAATTAAACTCTCTGGGCCTTAGTTTGTTTACTTACCTGTAAAATGGGGATAGTAGCCCTGGCTGGTGTGGCTTAGTAGAATGACCCTGTGAACCCAAGGGTCGCTGGTTCAATTCCCAGTCAGGGCACATACCCAGGTTGTAAGCCTGGTCTCCAGCCAGGTCTCCAGCTGGAGGCAGGTGAAAGGCAACCACACCTTGATGTTTCTCTCCCCTTCTTCCTCCCTCCCTTCTCCTCTCTCTAAAAATAATGAATACAATCTTTTTAAAAAATGGGGATTAGTAGTTTTATTTACTTCATAGGGTTCTTGTCAGGTTGAACAAGATAAAGTATACAGAGTGCTCAGAATAGTGCCAGGTATATGGTCCTCACTCAGAAAAGGCATCACCATCATCATCATCATCTCCTTCATCACCAGCACTCTAGGAATACACTGGCTCTACAAGCAGGGACCATAATTGATGCTACAATTATGTGTTAGATTCCACAGATCACAACCAAAGTGTCTTCTAAACTCATTTCATATGTGGCTAATTGCCCTTTCTATCTTATATTCTAGATTTTCAAGGAATAGTCTTCTTGTCCCTCATTTCTGCTCTGTTACACTACATTCCTTCACTTACTATATTAAAATTGACAAAGTAGAATTATAAATGTCATTACATTTAATCCCTATCCTAACACTATGAGACAAGGGCATTATGCTCTCTGTTTTACAGATAATAACTTTTCAGATCAGGGAGAATATGTATTTGTTCAGCTTAAGACAACCAGCCCTGACTCAAACCCACATCTTCTGACTCCAAGTCCAGTGTAGTTTCCCTATGGAGCCATTTTTCCTGCGTGGAGGAGCAACAACATTTAATTTTTTAATCTAGGCTATTATCAAGAAGTCAGCATATTTTAAGTGCTTGGAAGGTAGACACTAGTTCCAAGTCTCTAAGATGCATCTATCTCATCTTCTCCCAGCATAATGGCTTGTTCTTATTTACCAGGCGTCTTTCCTAGCATTCACTGAGGACAGAGGACCTAAGGACATGATAATATAGATGCAACTTTGTCTAAGCTGGAAAAGTAGTCCTAAGGGAATATAACACAAGAGTACTCAGGTATATCCCAGGAAACTGGTGGTGGGTAGAGGTGACATAAAAGCAAGAGCTAGTTTTGCAAACCTGACATAAACCGCTATCTGCAAATTGGTCTGGCACTGGCCATTTGTAGAAGAACCCTTTCAAATCCATCTGGCTCTGACTGTGGACCAAATCCAGTCAATCTTTGCTCTATTACCTGGGTAGAATTGCAGTGGGCATAAGGTTTGTTCGTTCATTCATTCATTAATTCATCCATTCATCCATTCATCCATTCAGCAGACACCCAATACCAACTGTGTACCTGGTGCCGTGTTAGTCACTGAAGTAGCAGGGATGAAAGATCCTGTTCCCTGGTTGATTCCAGCTTCCTGGTTTCTGGTTGGGGGATGTGGGAAGAGGGAGAGAAATGGGAAATGGGGGGAGAGTCAGATGAAGCAAAAAGCATTTTGAATCAAAGGGAAACAAGTCTGCTTTAACCAAACCTACAACCCCTGCATTTTTGAACATGGTGTCATAAGCCCGTGAGCATTAGTGAATAGCCAGAGATGCATTGCACAATGTCACTGGCCCACTGAGGGATGAAGAAGCCAACACTGAGCCCCATATGTGGTTGAAAAGCCCTGGACTGTGCAAGTAAATGACTCCCTTTCTTCTAAAGTCTCAAGGTGGTTAACGAACTCAACTGCATCTTTAGTTCCTTAAATATCTAAATAGGAAGGCAGATATTTAGAAAGAAGAACACATAGAATCAGCAAGGAACTTGGTAAAAATTATAAGGGCAGTAAACAACAATAGGGGAGTTAGAACTCTGTCCCCCAAACTCCATCCCTTAAATAAGATGTGGTAGACATGAAAGTGTTTCTGCCATAAGAAAGGAACTCCTGCCATTTGCGACACCATGAATGTAATTTGAGGGCATTATGCTAAGTGAACTAAGTCAGAAAAAGATAAATACTGTATGATCTCACATATATGAGGAACTAAAAATAACCTGAATGCATCGATATAGAGAACAGATGCCATAGTCAGAGGTGAAGGAAACAGGTGAAATGGGTGAAGGTGATCAAAAGGTATAAACTTTGTTATAAGATAAGTAAGTTTTTATTACAAATTAATGTATACCATGGTGACTCAGTTAACAATACTGCATTGTGTATTGGAAATATGCTAAGAGAATAGATCTTAAAAGTTCTCAAAACAAGAAAGAATTTGTATGTGGTGGTGATGGATGTTTACTTAATTTATTGTGGTAATCACAGTATATACATACATCAAGTCATGTTGTAAACCTAAAACTTAAATGTTCATTATATCTCAATTATCATTATACTATATTATTATATCTCAATCTTTTGTTTAAAAAAGAACCCCACCCTTTGTTCTTCTCATTTTACTTCTGCTCCCCCTCAGCAGATCTGATTTTGAAAAAGAAGAACTATAGGAAAGGGAAATAAAGGAATATACTCTTTAGAATTGTTGGCCCTAATTGTGAAACTCACTGAGTAAGCTCATTGTTGGTCTGACTCCATGCAAATGAATTGACTGTGAACCTTCTCAGTCCCGCTGTTGGTAACAACACGTGCAGGCCTCACACTTTTGATTGTTTGGTTTCAAAATCCAGTGCTGTTCTTTTGACTTTGTCACTAAATCAGACCAATGTCTGCCCTTTTATGGAAGTACCAGCCTTGTGCTAGGAAGTCTCCTAGGTCCAAAGATTTACCGAGTGCGCTTTCAACGGGTTGTTGTTATCATTTTCAGTAAGCGTTTGAAAATATCTTCAAAATGCCTTGACAATGGGCTTAGATTATTTCGTTTCTATTTAAGCCGGTATGCTGGGGTTGGTTTGCTGCTTGAAGCTTTGTGGTGTCATAAGACACTCCAGAAGTATGTGTGAAGAAGTATTTCAGGTATGTTTAAATTGTCAGTTATTACAACAGAATTGTGCTTTCAAAGAATGCTTTTGTTAAGGAGATCACAGAGATTTGACTGACTTCTTTCTCCTCCACTGAAGAAAATAGTGGAAAACTACCTTCTTTCAATTTGAGAAAGTCACAGGTTTTTGTTTTTGTTTTGTTTTTCACTTTTGGCTTAGAGAAAAGAGGCCTCTCCTTTGGTGGAAAGAAGAAAAGAGAGGCAGGCCTGGGGAAGGGGCTTCACCCTGTGCTAGGAAGCCAGGCAGGTCCCGGGAGTGGCAGTACCCATGAGAACAAGTTTTCATTGTGGGCAGCTAACTGGGGAAAGAGTCAAAAGTCATTTGGGTGATCAGAGATTTGAGAACAGATGACTACCAGCCATGATTCAGGGTGAGCTAAAAACAAAGTATATCTTCTGTTTAGGAAACTTTGCCATTCCACAGTGTTTTCACACATATTTATGTAATCAGCTTTTTGGCCCTTATTGCTGGGAGGAATGAGGCCAGGAGATGCATCTTTTCTAAGGTTACTAACTTGTAAATGCAAGTCTTCTCACAGATGAACTGTGTGATCAAATTTTGTGGAGGAGACCATGATGATAATTGATAATCAGCCAGAAATTAGTGAGATTCTGAATTGTATATAGTTTTTAATTTAAATTTTGATTGGTAATAGCTTTTATTGACCACTTACGTTGGATTAGGCATTTAGCTACGTACTTGACGCATATTATTTCATTTCACCCTCACATTTCTATTTAAGTAGATAGAGACTGCATTTAATTGTGATATTACAGATGAGAAAAAGATGGTATTGTAGAAGGAGATTGCATGCAATTAGTCACCGTTAGTAGGAGGAAGACTCAAATTCAGGAAGAAAGCTGCTGAATTCCTGACCTTCAGCCCTCCTGTTACTGCCTTCATATTAGCAGGTGTTTTGCAAGAACCATTGTTAAGTGCAGGGTTTACTTAGTGATCAACTTTAGTTCTAATGGGGTTGTGGTTTTGTAACACTGTAGTAACTTCGTAATTATGATTCATATCTTAGAGTAACACATGAGTGGTGTTGTACAACATTCGATGGGCGACATGATATGATTTTTTTTAAAAGTATAAACCAAGGAGGTTAAGAACTGAGGGTGAGGCTTGCCTCCAGTATCAGTGAGTATGATGGCATGGGCAGATTCTTGAACCTCTCTGGGCTTCAGTTTCTTCATTTGCAGTTTGACCTACTGTTGTCTGGTGGTAGCATACTCAAATTGTAGAGAAAGTTAGCTGAAACTGCTACCTAAGTTACTGTCATTCAATGACATGGATATAAAGGGTATGAGGTTTAAGTTAACTTATTATATTTCTTTTTAGTACAGTTAAAAGAATTATACAAAATATGTACAAAAATAAATCTGGGGTCCTGGCTGGTGGCATAGTGGATAAGATGCAGGACTGTGAACCCAAAGGTCATTGGTTCAATTCCCAGCCAGGGCACATAACCAGGTTGCAAGCCAGGTCTCCAGCCAGGTCCTTAGCTGGAGGCAGGTGAAAGGCAACCATACATTGCTGTCTCTCTCCCTCTCTGCCTCTCTCCCTTCACCTCTCTCTCTAAAAAAAAAAATAAATAAATAAAAATAATAAATAAAATCTTAAAAAAAAAAAGAAAGAAAAATCTGAATAGGACTTAAGGATTTTAAGTGAAAAAGTAAAAGCCTTATTTCTCCATCTCTACCCAAGTTCCACTGCCCAGACATAACTACTGTGGAGTTTTCTCTTTTCAGAAATTAGCTATACATATACAACAATGCAACATATCTTTTATATGAACTTATGAAAGACTGCTAGTTTCTTTAAATTCTCTTAATGACAAAAGCAATGTGTGACCATATACATCTTATAAAAAATGTTCAAACAAAACCTGTTTTAAAAAAGGCACAAGACTTTAAATGTATGCATATCGAAATATTGAAATTTATTTCCTCACTGAAAAATGAGTAAGGTGCTCCATTGGAGAATATATTTGAATTGTGAAAATATAACTGTCAACATTAGGGAAGTGTCAAAGCACTAAAATAAGCTTTTTTTTTTTTTTGTTCTTAGATCTTTAAAAATGACAACAAAAATCAATTAAGGCGTTGTTGCTTAAAGACACTTAGACATGGTGATTCAAGTTTTCAAATCCAGAATACTTCCCTATTTCCTGATAAATGAGTTTTGACTGTTAAGAAGTATTATGTTTTGAAAAACCTCTGGAAAGGTTTTCTGTATCTTTCCTTTTGTTTGTTTTTCGTATAGTTGCTGGGGTTTTATTATATAATTCTGTGATTCTTTTGTTTTCCAAAATGAATTTAAACAAGAAACATTAGGGGCTTTCCTAAATTAACTGTAGCACTCTATCCTCCGGATTGTTACTCCATTTCTCATTATCGACCAGTGACTTCCTATCAAGACCCAGTAAATTAAGTTGTTTGATTTTGGGCCATGTGAGCTTGATTCCATTCTCTGTGGTAAACAAAATATGTGGTTCCAGGATGAGCTTGCTCCACATGACCCAACTCACTGGTGCCTTAGAGCCACAGGGGTCCCCCTTTCTGGGCTCTGCAAAGCCAATTATTAATGAATCATGACTTTTTTACATCTGGGAACCAAGTCTTAGTGAGGGAGCTGGAACCCATATCATTGTCTAGAGAGATGAGAGCTAGTTAAAGATATTTTTGGTGCTACCTCTCCAAGAGAAGGCCTAATGTGTTCTCCACTGGAGCTACCCCAAATAGAGGGCCCAGGTGCAGCCCAGGTGTACTACTCAGACTCTCGCTTGACAGACATTTGAGAGCTTGTTCAAACATACATGGGTGGGCCCCAACCCTAGAGTTTTTGATGCAGTTAGTCTGGGGAGGGGCCCACGAAATTGCAAGTTCCCAGGTGATGCTGCTGCTATTGGTCCAAGGGGTACACTTGAAAAATCATTGGCCTAAGACCTTCAGAAGCCATACCAAGAGAAGTCTGGTTTGGCAAAATTTGGTTACTGAGTACACATAGCTACCTCTGAACTTCAGCAACTGAAGGCTGGGAGAGGATGTCTCATTGTCTCTTGCTGTGAATGTGTGCAAATGCATGTGCCTATCTTATTGGTTCCCTGGGACAATGGACCTGTAGGTACTCAGTGCAAGGTAATGCACACATGTGCATGGAATTGTGTTTTTCTTTTCTCTCTTATTGTTTTGTTTTACAGGCTTCTCAAAAATGACTAGTATGGTTAGTTAGATCCTACCCATTTAACCTTTTTCCATATTTCACTTTTAAACGAAATCATCCTTCTCGTGTTTAACAAATGGAAAGTTGTTCAACTTGCCAAGCAAGGTTCCCCCATCTCTGAAGTAAATTTTCCAAAGAACTGGAAACTCTATGCAGCTTTTACACAAGGAGCAAAATGGAAATGTTCAAATTTATGTTATTCTGATACATATTTTCCACAATTTGCTATTTAAGTAATATCCATCACATTGTATCTGAAGACATTCATTTGACCCTGCAAGATAAGCAGTTGCATTCTGGATTTCTTTTTCATCCTGCTGGTAACCTTCTCAAGTATTACTTAGATTTATGTTGTTTAAAATAATACATATCATCATTATGTGACATTAATGATTGGTCATTACGTGTCAATTGTTGCTAAGAGATTTACAGGTCTGATCTCATTTAATTATCACTGCAACTCTCTGAGGAAGGCAGTTATCACTTTCTCTGTTGTACAGATGCTTAAACTGAGAATGGTGAGAGATGAAAGAACTTGCTTAAGGTCCTTGTCTAGAAAGTAACAGAACAGGATCTCAGATACAGGGTAATATCAAAGCCCAATGCTTTCTCACTCTGCTATCACTCTTATTAAAGCATACTTACTAAAGAGCTTTCTATGCTTGGCATCATTAAATATTGGCCCTGACCCCAAGAGCATTCGGTCTAAAATAGTTTACCTTATTGAGCAAGATAGTAAAGGCCTCACAGCTGAGCAAGCATTGAAAAAGATATAAATTAAATATTAATGTGTAAATATTTACTCTGCACCAAAAATAAGTTTAATAAAAGGAAGACATGTTTATGTGGGTTAGGGTGAATGGTGTGTAATTTGTCTTTCCCTTAAAATGAGGGGTGGATCTCAGGAAAGAATGTTTCAGGGGTACCCTAATATTGAAATGTGAGGTCTTGGTAAAAAAATTGGGATGGGAGGCCTTTTTGGGTATGTCATTTATTCTAACAGAAGATTTTGATGGGGGAGTTGAGTAAATTTTCCAGAAAGGATAGGTTCCAGCATTACCCAGTAGAAGTTTCCATGAAGATGGAAATGGTCTAGAGCTATGCTGTTCAGTAGGCACACTAATCACATGTGGCCACTGAGTTCTTGAAATGTGGTTCATGTAGCTGGGAAACTGAATTTTTCGTTTTATTAAGTTTCAATTAATTGACATTGAAATAGCCACATGTGGCTAGTGGCTATCATATTGGACAGCATAGGGACGGTAGAAGACAGTTGAAGGATTAAGAAGTAAGAGGTGGGAGTGGAGGCTGACATGTGTGGCCCTGAACTTGAGTGTAGAAAGAAGCCCTTGTCAGCCCTCTGGAAGGACACTTGTCACAGCAATATGAGGAAGCTAGGGGACAACTGGAGGAGGTGTGGGATTTCAGACATGAGATGGGTAGGACAGACACAAGTCTGTATAGCAGGAAAAAGAGGAAAGGACAGACTAAGACTTCTGTGCTGGGGATTGTGGCAAGATTTGGCAGCTCACTGATTGTGGGTTGAAGTACAGTGGAGGTTGGCAGCTACTCAAAGGCATCCAGCCTAGTGATAGGAAAACAGCTCTTTTGTGGAGTGGCTAATTTGTGTTGGCATAAGGACGTCTAACTTGAGGTGCCTTATTGATAGAGTGTGTATTCCAAGGCTGCATCAGAGAAGCAGGTTGGTAGGTGGATAAATAGATTTAACATTTGCATAGATATAATACTTAATCCATGTACATAGATAATAGAGTTATCGTGTTTTTAAAAAATCTTAGGAAAGTCAGTGTGACTGAATGAGCAAGACACAGTGTGGTAGGGAAGACACTGGAGAGGTAGACTTCTAAGGCTCTGGGGCTACCAGGAGATCTACAGTCCATTTAAAACTTTGGATTATATTTAAGTGTGATGGGAAGCCTTGGGAAAGTTTGAGAAGGAGAATAGAGTTTCTTTGGACTTTGCAAATAACCACACTGCATGCAGTACAGCGATTAGACTGGAGTGGAAGTGAAAGAACAGAAGCTGGAAGCTGTTAGGTGACTTCAGCACTCCAGGTGAAGGATGGAGATGGCTTGGACCAGCATGGCAGTGGTGGGTGCAAAGACATGTGATTGGATCCTAGAGATGCATTTTCAAGGCAGAGCCAACAGACTGTGTTGTTGGATGAGATGTGGGACATGAGAGATAGAGAGTTGGGGATGATTGAGTGATACTGTTTATTGACACATTAATCTAGAGATTAATGTAGAGATCCTACAAGGGCTGTCAAGTAGGCAGTTGGACTCATGACTTGATGAGTTGTGGTTCATTAAGGTTTTTAGGGAATGAGAGGAGCCAGAAGAAAAAGGGAAGCTGAAGGACAAAATATTCAAGAATAGGGCAGAGGTCTGAGGAAGTGGGAAGCTGCAGGACCCTAATTTGGAGTGGAAGCATTGACCCATGGGGGGAACATGCCATTCTGGTTATAGTGTTGTTAACACAGAAACAGTGGGGTTTTTTGTTTGTTTGTTTTTAATTTTATTGTTGTTGTATTACATCTATCCCCTTTTTGCTCCCCTCTGTCACCCTCCCCACCCACCCATTCCCCGCAAAGTCAATCCCACCTGTTGTCCATGTCCATGGTTCCTTTATACTAGGTTCTTGTCTAAGCTGCTCCCCTTCTTTGCCTCTGCCTTCCTGTTTTTTTTTTTAGTAGACTAATGTGGTGTGGTGGACAGCCCACAGTGGAGCCTATGATGTAGTTCTCAGAGAAGGGAGAAGGTGGAGAGAGAAAGAATGGGAGACATGAAATGGAGGTGTAATAGTGGCCAACACAGCAACCAGGTGGAAGTCAAACTAAAGCATGACTCTGTCAGGGTAGGTCAGTTTTTGCCTGCTCCTTGCATGTAAAAGTACTTTTAGTCTATTGAATCAAATTTATATCCCTCAGGGTTGGATGACAGAGTGGAAAGTGTTGACTTAAAAAAAATTTTTTTTAAAGCAAACATACATGTTGGAAAATAGGAGAATTATATGCTAAGGAAATAAAACATTTGAGAAGGGGTAACATTTTTTTCCTTTTTTTCATTTTCCTGTGAGTGTCTGTGCCACATAATCATCTTGCTTACTTTTACAAATACAGGATTTCCATTTACATGAAAATAAGTGTTTTATATTTTCCCCCATTAAAATGGCCAGTCGACACATTCTATATTCATTTCTAGACTGTTTATGTTTTCAACCATTAGAATGTCTACTATTTTAAAAAACCACAAGATTTTCTATTATAGTTCCTGATTCCTGACGTACCAACAGGGCAATGGAAGTGATTATTGAGAACTCTTCCTCAGGGGATGATTATTCCAGAGGGAGGTCTCTTGTCTTCCCACTTACCTCAGCTGACAAATTGGCAGGGGGAAGGAAATTGAAAGCCAATTACATTGATCAGACTCACAAATTTTATCAGAGACAGGACTGGTATTGTTTATAGATAAACTTTCCATCATTTATTGATGCAGCAGTCCATCCTGTTCCCAAACCTGTATAAGTAATTAATAGTTACTTACATAAATAAAATTGGAACTCCTTCCATGAGTCCTGTTTATAGACCAGGACTCCCATGTTATTGGCTAGTGTTTTTTCCCTTCTTGCATTTGTTGGAATAGTCCCATTGTCAAAAGATCGTGGGGCATTCATTGGCAGTGACTCAATCTTGTCCCCCTTTGTCTCATTACAGTAGCCCCCGAGACTGCATTATAGTAATGTCTTATGGGTTGGCAGTAGGGAAGAAGACTTCTTTCCAACGACACTCATGTTCAAGCAGCTGTTTCCCTTTCTCCCAAAACACCAATTTCCCCAGCCCCCATCTGGTTGCTCCCCACTGAGAAGCGAAAATATGCCAAAGGCACTGCTAGACCAAGTTCATTCTGTGACAGTGCAAGTGACTCTGATGCCCTTTCCTTCCCCTCAGCTTTTTCCAACATAAGCTTTTATCTTCTTTGTCAAGAGCTTATTTTGTCATCTTGCTTCCCTTCTCCTATAAATAATCCATGTTTCCCCACCAGACTCACAGAGCAGAGGCGTGCCCTGGTCATATGCTTGTGCTGAGCTTTCTTCCAGTGTTTCTTACCTGCTTCACCCTGCGGTTCTTTCTTTGTATCCCCATCAGGATCTCCAAACTGAGGTCACGGAAGGTCAGAGTTAAAAATGATATTGAGTGAATGCTTTCTGGCAGACAACCAGACACCACGTTTTCTGGGTATTTGCAGAAGTTTTACCCTGGTTGCACTGACCCTTGCCACACTTCTGCTTCTCTATTTTCATGTCAAGGTTTAAAGGCCCTGGTGATAGGAAAGAACTATAATAAGAACAACCCCGAGAGTGATAGGATGAGCTCAGATGATCCTTAACTTTTTGGCCTTTCTCTTGGTTTAGAATTCCTCAAGACCTATTATAGTGACTTATTTCACTTGACTCAAAATGCCAGGGGTTGGGAGCTCCTTGAGTCACTTAGGAAAGGACTCAGGGTTATGGTATCTGTCAACTTGCTGGACATTGAAATACCTTTCATTATAGTAAAGAGAGAGTGAAGTGGGTACTAATGACATTTTACAAACATGGTTGCACTTAGGGAATTCAGCATTCCCTGAATTGTAATATAACGTGACTGAGTACTATTCTTTTGTTTGACAAGTTCAGTAGTCATTTAACAGATCTGCTTCATGGGAGGTAAGCTTATGGTTTTTAAGGATGAATGAATACCTTGCAACTAATGGTTGGTATGTTGAAATTTAAGCATACGTATTAAAGAGTTAATTATTTTTTAAAACTTACTAGCAAATATATACTACCCACAGTAAAATTTTGAGAACAATCTCTTCTAAATGATTAATGTGTCTATATAGTCATGCTGATATCTTTTCTGAGATTTCCATGATATAAATATGGATGTAATCTCCTTTAATAAGGAATACTCTGTGTGTATGTGTGTGTGTGTGTGTGTGTGTATTCTATATTTATCATAGAGTAGTTCTGTCTAATCTTTATTTGACCCCTGAAGTCATCTCAAGTTTGGAAGGGTCATTGATATTGCCTTATAAACAGACTCTTAGATCTGATTCTTACATGAACATCCATGGAATTGCCACAGTAACCTTTGCATGCTCGCCATGGTAATTGTGCTTGCCATCCAGAACTTTATTTCTTGGGTCTAATTCATCTTGTTCCTCTTTGCCTCCCTTTCCCTTGTGAGGCTTTGGAAGATAAATTACACCCAAGCGTCAGAGTTTCTCCACCAGGTCACACTGCAAGTTGTAGGAAGAAAACTAGGCATTTGCTCCTCCGCCCTTTCTCTTAATTGGTAGCCTGTGCTAACCCTTTTCGGATCTGTATCCACCTCACGTGATGAGCCAGAATTCTCCTTGTTTCAGTGGACCAGCGAGAACCACAGCAGTTACACCTCCCTTCGCGTGTTTCCTGCCCATCTAGTAAAAATGGTAAAAGAATGAGATAGTCAGATCCCAAACCTTTCCATTTCTTTGCTTTATAATTGAATAACAGTGATCTACAAGTGAAAGAATGTAGCTAACCAGTGTCATTTGGGATCTTCTAAAGTAGTACGGAAACTCGACATTCTTCAGACCAGACTGCGGCACGCCAGCACATTCCTCTGCGATGAGGTGGAGGGATGCTGGTGGCCGGGCTGGGGTGGGGAGCTGCTGTTTAAAAATACATTTAATTATATTCCTTCTCTGCAGTCATATTGATACCATTTTTAGCCCATTACAAATACTGTGATTTTCATTTAAATCATGTCCATTATCTTATTGACCTAGTTTTTATTTTGTAATCAAAATGTTCTATTTCTGGATAGCTTAGCCTAGAATCTTTTTTTTTTTTTTTTTTTTAAGGTTATGGACCCTTTGTGGAGTTTTCTTCCCCTTTCATATCTGCGTCCAGATGGACTGTCTCTGTGTTCACTGTGTTATAGGAAAGGACACTGTTGTTCTCTCATGAGTGCAGCTTTTCTCTGTTTAATTTGGCAGGGTGCCATGGGACCTCACATCTGGTGACGTTTTTGGTGAATGGATGGTGGGAGAATTAAGAAATTCTATTTCTATTTAAAATGTAGTGGGGGGGGTCTTGATTCTCTTTATTCCCCTGTCTTTCTTTGCTCTTTTGCCCTTGCCCTCTTCTCTGCTTTCTCTTCTTACCTCCCCACCCACTCCCATAGGCTGTGAATCTTAGAGTTGTACGCATTCATATTCATACTCACAGGATCCCACTTATCCTAAGCCTTTGTCTTTCCTGTGCACCTTTCCCTCCTGTTCTCTTCCTTCCCTTCCCTTTCTTGCTGTCAGCCAGAGGGGCCCACCTCTGCAGGAGGAGCCCCCTGGAGGTGTTCCTGGGGTCTCTCCCCACAGCTCCCATCCTTGCATCTGATCTGGGCCTGGAGGTTCCTGAGGAGCTTTCCACTGTCCTTCAAGGTGTTCTTGCAATATCATTTCTCACTGTTCTTCTTGACACGTAACAATACCTTGTCCCTTTTCCTTCCAGCAATGCACAGAATCAGGGAATTCTAAGATTTAGAGGGACCAGCCATCTTATCTGGCAGGTGAGGAAGTAGAAGACTCAAGAAGGATTTCTTCTAAGATCCTTCTAAGATCTGAGGCACCCTCTTTCTTAGCCAGGAGGTCGCAAAGATGTGTTTGGTTCCTTTCAGCCCTCCTTTCTCTTGAGCGCCATTAGCCTTCTCAAATATTGTTCGGTTTAAATATATTTTAGAGTAACTGAGTCTTAAGTGTGTCACTTTCTTATCAAAAGAAAGCACAAAAGATGGGGTGCAGCGATAAGAGTCTCTCGCTGAATTGTTGGGGGATTTTCTCAGGAACTGTAGTTTGCCCTAGGTCATTTCTGTTGAGGTGACTATGACATATAGTATGCAAGCTCAACTGCTTCCTGACTAAATGGAGTCTCTCTGTTCATCAGGAAACCACATTTAAAGCTGTGTCCTGAACTCTGCCCAGTGTGTCAGCTTGGCCAGGAAGGATAGGGAATTCCTACTGGTAACAGCCACCGGGGACTAAGGGAGTAACTGGAAGTCAGATAGAAGCTTAGCAAGGAAGACATCAGCAGCACAGTGTTCACTTCAGCCAACAGGATTGACTCTTTGCTTTCTAAATTCTCTTTGTGATTGATGTCAGACAGAACCCAGAGTGTTAGCCCCCTGGGGCAGTGACTGTACACTTTGGGATTTTATGACGTAACAAAATTTTTTCTTTTAAATGAGGAAGCTTAACATAGAGTTGTTAGCTTTTATCTTGAGGAATAAAGATATTAAAAACAGCAGTAGTAAAATTATCACATGATATTGTAATCCATTCATAAGAGAAAAGACATTTCAACATCCAAAGTAGGAAGAATATAATCTCAGAATATAGTCCTCTATACCATACAGATACTGCTTCCAGAAGAATTTATTGTCTTGTCTAATTTCCTTACGTTGCCACAGACCAACACAAGTTTTGTCCCAGAGGCAGTGTTGATGGGTGATACTGGGGAACCACCAGCCTTCACTCCATGGCTGGTGAGCCCAGGTCCCTCTCTTCCAGGAGTGCACAGAGGATGCATGAGGAAGATGGCATGCAGAGCAACTCACCAGAGTCAGGTGCAGTCACAGTCAGTGTTCAGTAAATGAGGTTCATTTTTACTTTCTCTTGGAAAAGTCAATAGGCCAGGCAACTGTTCCAGGTTGCACTTCAAGGGATGCTGTCCTTCTTTGGCTTTTTTTTTTTTTTTTTCACTGCAGACTAGGATCCAATCTTCAGCTTTGCAGATCTGAAGTGTGACCTGGAAGTACATACACTTACAAGCTTACGGGATGCTAATCCATAAATAAAAATACAACTTATTATTGTGCAGAGAGGAAATATGCTTTTTCAGAGAACAGGTCAATGGGTTGGTTTGCCCAAATCCCATGTCCTTTCAACAGTGGGGGAGAAGTGGGGTGGATGCTGGGGTGGCAATTGCTGTGTACGCGTTGCTTGGGGAATCCAGAATGAAAGCACTAGGCATTGGCTGACTGAATTTATTTCAGCAAGCTTAAGGTAAAGCCCATTTTATTTCACTGGCATTGTTTTCTGTCTTTCCTTTGGACTTTTTTTTTTTTTTTTTAATTTTATTGTTGTTGTATTACATCCATCCCCTTTTTGCTCCCCTCTGTCCTCCTCCCCACCTTCCTTTGGACTTTTACTGAGACAGTAAAGCCTCGTGGTTAAAAGCAGAAGCTCTAGAGCCGATGTCTAGGTGTGACTGCAGGCTTTTCCTTATATGGGCTGTGTGACACAAGGTGATTTATTTTCCCTGTGTTTCACTACTGTCATCTGTAAAATGGAAATAATAGTAGAATTTGCCGCAGAGGTTTGTATTGTTAAGGGAAGGAGTTGATACATGTAAAGTGCTTACAAAAGTTTGGTGTATAATAAATGACCAGCAAATATTTACTATTAATAATATCATGGAGATATATCCGAAACTAACATAAAATAATATTGAATGTCAACTGTTCATGAAAAATAAAATTAAAATATTTAGAAGAAACTGGTTTTGTGGTAGACATGGAAAATGAATAAAAATCAGATGGGAAGAATTGGTTAACTTTTCCTTACTGTAGAATTCAGTCCTTCAATAAACTATGGTTTCTATTCTTGCTCTTCATCATTTCAATATATTTTCATATCATGTCTCTCTTTCTAGATTGTTTTCATTGATTAAGTTTTTGGTTGAAAATTCTCTCTTGACATATAGAGAGATACTTTGATCTGAAAGTTGTCAAAGGCTTCCTTCCCTACGTGCACCTTCCCTATGTGCATTGGAGAGGTTTCTGTTCTTGGTGTGGTGGACACTGTCATGGTCTCTTCCTTAGGTTACCTCTTCTTTGACTTTTCCCCTTTGACCTTGGATGTGACTTATTTGGTAGAGGTAGAATAAGACCCCTAGATCTTGATATACCAAGCATGACCCTGTCTACTAAGATACCGAGAGGTGCTGAGATTCTTACACAGATGTCCTTTAATATTAAAGCTGATTCTTTGACTAGCTTTTTATGTGCTTTCTCCTATTTTTGTCAAGCCCTGAGGGCAAGTGACAAATAACCTGATTTTTTCCATTCCTCCATCCTCTGGAGGAATGTAACAACTATTTCCCAGTGGGAAGCCAATGCCAAATTGGTGTTCAGGATGCCTTTTAGGGGAATGTATGCATTCCACCTAGCCTATAGACATGGCTCACGCCTGCACTGTGATCATTTTTTCAATGTCCTCACTAAATTTCCAGTGATAAACTGTAGTAACTCTTGGCCATTATAATATTTTACTACAAAATATTCCAGGTACATTGGCTACTGAAGCAAATTAATTCACCCACCACTTATCTGTGGTGTAATGAGAAACTAAGTGAAACTGATCATCAGTTAAAACTTTCCTTCTGTAAGTAGCACTATCAATTCGTAGACTAGCGACTTTTCCTCACTGCCTTATTGTGTTTCTATTCCTTTAAGTGCAGCTGTTTATCCCTGACTCCTTTTCATTTTCCAAGGCAGCTAGAATTAACAATGTAATCGGGCTTGTCCATTGCCAGTCAAGAAATCAGAGTGATGCTAAGTTTTCAGAGGAGAAAAAAGAGGTTGCATAGAAGGACTATTTCTACTTTTGTAGTCAAGGTCTTCTGCTGAGAATGTTGCAGCCTGTGTTCTCTGCTCAGTTTGCTTACCTGTCAGCCTGGCTCACAGGGTGCTTGTGAGGGCCTGGTGTCGTACATGAGGCATCAGGCAAGGAAATAAAAACACTTGTGATCCAAGTATCCCTTTTATCTGTAATATAGGAGATGTTCAGATCACAGGTCCACATTTCTATGGCTCTTTCTCTGTCCCTTACATCCTAGGCACATGGAGGAAGTATAACATTTTTTCAGCACCCAAGGGTCACCCAGCTCCCCTGGTTCAGCCCAGCTGCTCAAGGGCTGAGAGGATCAATATCTCCATGGGCCTGTGATATATTCGAGATGCATTATGCTTGGGAACTCAGTCTCACAGTTGACAGAGCTGCCATTCTCCTTGGTGGCATCCATTCTTATCAGGAGGGGATATTTGGCTCTCTTGTAGCCCTCCCTTTATCTGGACCAAAACTAATCGCTATGCCTTTCTTGGGGGATATTCTACTTGGTGCTTTGGGGAAGAAAAGATGGATGGACATCCACCCCTAAAACTTCGGGATCTTATGAGCATGAGGTAGAACAGGACACCTAAGAACCAACAGCCCAGGAGCCCAGCTGATAGAGTGCTGGCTGGCTCTGAACTTGGGAGATTTCCTTGGAAACTACCTATGCTGTGTCATTGCCTGTGACTACACTTTGGACCACCTCAGAGCTGTATGTAACAGAACACACTGGGGCGGTTTAGATGGTCCAGGATCATCATGGGTTGTGCCTGGGGCTGGGAGGAAGGACTAGATAAGGAGCCAGACCTGTTGTAGATGTACCTCCATCAGCCTCATTCCCCTTGTCCTAGGATCTTGGTGAATCTAATTTCTCGGAATTCACTGATGTCTAAGTTCTTCTTGGTATGGTGCTATGTTGTTCTCAAATCACCTTATTCCTTTAATCCTCATGGGAACAGAGGAAGTAGACAGTATTTTATTTTCCTCATTTCTTAATGGAGCAAGAGTCTTCTGAGAATCTGGTAACATGTTCCAAGAAGCAATGGGCCAGGGACATAAGCCCCAGCAGTTAACACTTGATCAGTTGCTTCTCTCTAGGTGCATTTTCCCCAGTACAAGTTTCGCCATATGTTGTCTTCTGTTTGCAAGAGAAAAAGAGACAGTTCTTTCCCACTCTGAAAGTCATTGATATAGGCAACCATCATTCCCACAAGGAAGAGCCAACAGCAAGGGGCTGGGAGCGCAGGAAGGTGGTCAGATCTGGCACAGAGGTGTGACTTGGAGGCACAAGGACCTCAGGAGCTTCACTGTCATCGCCTGTGGCAGCCCTTGTTGGAGGTTCTTCAAGCATGCCTGTCACTGCTGGTGGTCTCATCACCATGCTGTGCTGCAAGAATTTTACAAAACATGCAACACCTGACTGTTCAGTCACAGGCACTGACCTCTGTTCCCTATGATTATCTAATAAAAAATAAATGACAGAAGCCAATACAGCAATAGCCATCTGGTGTGAATGATGTGAATGAATCAAAATTATACCAATTTTTGGGGTCAGACTGCCAAAAAAAATTTTTTTGGTGTGCTGCAGAATTTTAGTAGTTAGTTTATGAAACAGGTTGAAAATCACTGGTATGGATGGAAAAACCAAGCATAGTGAAGTCCAGTGAGATCAGTGGCAGAGTGAAATCACAACAGTGGATACTTGGCTTCATTAGTCAGAGGCTTGTCAGGTGTAGAGAGCTATAGGCACTCAGGTCAAAGCTTGGCCCTTTCTCTTGTTTCACACAGAAGAGTGAGTATGTGATCATTGAACATATTGGTGCAGACCTCTGCTGGATGGGACACTTGTGGATACTCTGCATTGTCACCAGGAAAGAATCTTTGGACCACCTGTGTTTCAGCTCTCATGGCACAGGGTGCATGGCTGCTGATGACCTTGTGGTCTCCACACCCACACCAGCCCCTGGAGAGGTCTTGGACACCAAAGGGGAAGCCCTGGGAAATTCTGCCAGGATTTCCTGTGTAGCTGGGGCAGCTCCCTGCACCGGGCAGCAAACCAAAGGTCACAGCCTCTGTTGCTCAGGAATGCCCGGACCACAGGGGTCCGAGTTAATTGATCACACTGGGAAAACGACTTCATTGAAGTTGCATGTAGCAGGCTGAGGGAGCAGTGACTGAAACTGATTTAAAATGGGCTTAACTGAAGAGCTAAGCTGCCGCAAATCCTTCATGGAAGATGGCAGGATGTAAATAATAAATCATAAATAAATAAAACTCAAGTGCTAAATAAAGGCCCTTCAAATATACCATCCCTCACAGCTGCAAGTACTGCAAAATGGAATCCGTCGGTGCATATGATTATGAGTATTCACTCGACACTAAGACTGGATTCAGCCTCAGATAGTTTTTATCTAAAATTCTTTCTCTAAACCCTGTATACTAGTAATTATGAGTAACGTGATGGACAGAGGTCTAAAGTCCTGAACCAAGGCAACTAAGCTAATTTTTCAATATAGCTGGAATTTTAGGAATCGAGGTTTTTAGTCAAAGGATCTTAAATTACAATGTGAACCTCCACACCTCATGAAGCACCATCAGCTGAGTATGTACCATAGACATATGTATACAAACTTATATACATATATATGCACGTACATACACGTAACTAAAAGGCAGAACATATTGTATAAAATGTAAATGTATATTTAATTTATATGATAAAATATATTATTTACATATACGTTTATAATATATGCTTATATCCTACCTTTTAGTTTTTCTGTTTAACTAAAAGCATGACTCCTCTTTTTTTCATCCTGTTTATAGGAGCGTTACTTACTGCATGTAGGAGGTTTGCCCAGCAGTCTGTAAGGTAAAAATTGAGCAGACAAAATTAAAATCCAAAGCCTTAGAAAGGTGTCCGGTTAGAGCCCAACTTACATTCCCTCCTTAGAGCCACCCTGGTCATTTTTCCCCTCCAGCATGGGAATGGGTCGTTAGCGATTTCTTTGGTTGGGCCTCAGATGAAGTGCAGAGGAGCTCATTGGATCCAGTCGCCAATAAGCTGGGCCAGGTTCCCTCCGCCAGGGTACCAGATGTCTGTGGCATACTGTGCCCTCGTGCCACCTCCATACCCGACTTCTCCAGTCAGTTCAGCTGGGAGCCAATTGTGAGTTGTTTGTTCCCAAGCCTATTTAAGCTACTTATACTTTTTTAACTTAAGACATGTAACTTCGTATTATGTAAGCAGTTGCTATGGGTGTGAAAAGGAGGCATTTTATGGAAACCACACAGTTATCTTGGAAAGGCTTGTCAATGATGACTTTGGTTGAAAAACAGAAATTGTGGTTAAATTAGGTGTAGACATGATAACGCTAAAAGATTGGGGGTGAAATTCAAAAAAATCCAGGCAGATTCCATAGTCAAATTGATTTTCAGCCATCTTTGGGTTTTTTGCTCTTTAAAGAAACTGAAAATCATAGCAGATTTCTGGTTTTACAAGAAAGGCAATCAGGAATTCAAACTACAGGTCCCTATTTAAAAACCAGGCATTGCTTTTGTACCAAGCTTAAGAATAAGCATACACTCATATGTTTAAATATCTATGAACATATGTATAATAAACATCAACTAATCTATATAATGAGAGTACCATTTTTAGGATTTCACACTTTAACCATTTTTTTTTTTTTTAAGATTGACTGTCAATGCAATTGTCTTGGATTAGAGGTGTTTTATTTTGTAGTGACGGCATGTTGCGTATAATATACATGTCTACTCAGCCTGTCAAGACGCTTATACCATGTATGTTACAATGGAACCGAGGCAGGCTGAGGAGAGAGCAGCCGCACATTCCCCTATCATGCTTATCGGGACACATGTTGGGTGACAGTAACCGTGGGCAGAACCATGTGCGCAAGCTCTCACGCGTGTTCTCTTCCACCCTCTGTCCTCACTCTTCCTCTTCCCTTTTCCTCCAAATCTCTTTTTCTCTCTACCTCTCCCTCCTTCTCACTCCCTAAATAATGTTTAGTTCAAAGAACTCTGAAACAAATAAGGGAGAAACCATTTGGAGTTGAACAACAGTGTATTTCAAAGTACTTGTTCCAAGAAAGGGATGATCTTTGGCTCTAAAAAGTTTGAAATATATGTTTATTTATGTAAATCTAACACCCACCTAAGTCAGGGGAGGATGTATATTCCTTTAATGAGTTTTGATTTCTCAAAATATGACTTTACAGCAGGTGACTTAGGAACAAATCTATTTCTCATCAAGGAAGATCAGGAGGTAGTGAAAGAAAACTTATCTGAAGTGTCTTAAAATCATCTTTCTATTCTCTTTAGTCTAAAAGCATTTTGGATAGATCTTCCTGTCTTTCTGTGCTGTGTCTGGACTCTGCATTAGAGCACAAACAGCTGCAAGAGAAACGTGAGAATGTCTGTGGCTACTGGGGCATGTTAACAGATGCATCTGTGAAACCCTCAGGAAGCATAGTATTTTACTATACAGTGAGGTGGTTATTGTCTTTAATCATAAAAGTCATATGAATATGCTTTAATTTATGCTAATGTGGAAAGCTTAAAATTATAAAATAGGTATGATTGTTGGGTCCCAATTCATCCAGAGAATGCAGACCCTGAAGATAAGAATGCCAGAACATGAACTTCATGGGAAAGCATGAATCCACTCACCTCCAGCAAATAACAAACCATTCTTCATTTCAGTAATAGCTCTTAGGGGTTTTATTTTGATGGATAGCCAGGTATTTTTTTCTAGATCATAAACCAGATGCTTCTCTCAAGTTAATGGGGAACAACTGATGGCTGACAGAGTAACTAGAAAAAAAAATGTTTCTCTCTGCAGTTCTGGACAATAATGCAATTTAATGGCATTTCACCTGAGTGGACGTTTAAGATGGATGGATTTGTCTTTTGCCTCTTGGGGCCTAGATCCAAATTTGGAGCTGATGGCGGAAAAGATGGATGGCCACAGAGATCTCCCAATGAAATTGGTTAGATTTCCCCAATCCTCATTAATTCCTGGTGATCATCATCCATTCTCATCTCTCTGGTTTTTTTAATGAACCCTGATTTCTGAGGATTTTCTGGGTCTACGATGTGTCGATGGAACTCTGAGCAGATTGATAGAACTACGCCTGATATTTCAGACTTAAGGAGGAAAGCAGCTGCCTCAACCTGAGATCTTTTCCTTACTTTGAATCATAATGGATTTTGTTTCCTAGTAATAAGGAGACACAGCTGGGCAGGGTGTGAACTCTAAAGTGCAAGGAGTGAGTGTAAGAGACAAATTGCTTCCCTTGTTGTTCAGGTAAAACCTAGTAAAAAAGAGACTTTGGTTCTTAGATTAAGTCTGACCAGGGAACAGGAAACCACCCGTGACTAAGCAAGACTGACACTTTGGGGCATAAGAGGAAGCAGATGATTGTGGGAAACTCAGGAGCATCATTCCAGGTTACTGAGGTAAAGAGGGGACCCCCAAAATCAATGAAAGAAGGGACCCATGGGGACAGCAATGCTTTGTGGCTCTCATTAAAACAATGCTGGTGTGCTTCTTGACTGGTGCTCAATTCCTTCCACATTAGGGTAGGCTTGATCAGACTGGCCTGATTTTGCTTCTGCCCGAGCTTCCTGCTAACCAATTTATATTCTTAATATCTTTACTGTTATTGTATTAGCCCCCCATTCTGAGCCAGATGCCTTTGACTTATAAATAGCACATATTGTGGGAGATAGGTAGCCAAGAGGACAAATGATTCCCATTTAAGATGAGAATTTATGTGTTATTGACAGTGAGCCCTACCTCTTCGGTTGCTATGGGCCTACAGACACATTGGTGTCATGTGTTGGAGGAATGGAGCATACCAGTAAACCAAAAACTGGTCAATCACAGGTGCTTAAGACCCTGGAAGAAAGTGCCCAGGAGGTGTACATTTAGTTCAAAGAAAAGTTAAATTAGTGTGACATTTTCAATGGCCCTTTTCTTCACTTGAACAGAATGACAGTATTTTACTAGTCAACCAAGAGCTAAATCAAGATTTAAAGCAACTTCTCAGCTTTCCTGTAAAGCCTAACCTCAGTAGTTATTAAAAATAAATGGGATTAAAATAGATGTAGAAGCACTTATTTTATTTCCAATTTCACGCTCTTGTATTTGCAGTGCAGTTTTAGATCCGTTTGTGAAGGCTGATTGGGGTGAAAACAGCCCTGAGAGACAGCTGGGAGAGGAACAGGTTTTCAAGTCCGAGACAAAGTCCCAGGCTCCGGGTTCAGCTGTTCCCAACTCACCAGGCGACCTCAGCCTCATTTCCTCACCTTAAAAATGGAAACAATCATGCTGACTGTCTTTCTGTGGGATGCAGTGATGTCTACAATCAGCACCATTGGTAGCTTGGGGCTAAGAGTCTGAAGGAATAGCCTCTCCTGTCTTCCTTGGGGTTCTCTCCAGCGATAGCCCAGGCTTTACTCTCCCTAGCCTCCAGCCGTGTGGGACCCAGCAACCATGCGGTCCCCTTACCCCAGGTCATTCTCACTGAACAGTCGAGGAGAGGTGCTCACCATCCCTTCACATCCCAAGAGTCTTCTGGACCCTCTCTCTCTTTGTCATCTTATAAGCTGCCCCAAGGGCCAGTGACTTGACTCTTGTCCCCCATCTCTTCCTACCACCTGCTATTTGTTTCACCAATAACCGATTCCCAGGTGAATAGTAATTCTTTATTCAAAACATGGCTTTCACATCCAAGACTTTGTTTTCTAAGTAAGGTTTACTGAGTTCTTACTGTGTGTCAGGCACTGTGCTCACACTGTGCTGTGTTCTCCATGTTAACTGGAGAGAACTGTGGGTGAGGGAGGTCAAGAGAGCTCCTGCACCCAACAGCTGTTCCGTGGAGGGGCCCACTGCCCTCCCTCCTGCTCTGTGTCTTCCTTGTGCAGTTGTCCCCCAACTGTTCTCCCACCCCCTGTCCCTCCTGCAGGCCACTACCAGATGTAGCTTCCTACACCACCATTCTTGTGGTATATTTTCTTCAAAGATTGTCTTTAAGTTGAGAGATAATTACTATAACACTATTACTTTTAGGTATACAATGTCATGGTTTTTTATTTGTACATATTTACTATTGCTTTTTACCTTTGTTCTTCCTTGGAGGGCAAGGACTATATATCCTGTCTATATTTGAAATTTATATAAATCCCCATATAGAGTCTTAGGTCTAATGGGTATATTCAATAAATATTTGTAGAAAGAAAACAAAGAAGATAGAAAGAAATAAGTAATAACCATAATAGCTAACACTTACATGGCATTTCTGTTTTAATTGAATCCCCTTGCTAGTTTGCATCCTATGACATTCCTATGAGATAGGTACTATGATTTTTCAGTTCCATTTTGGAGGCAAGAGAGGTTAAGCCACCTGCCCAAGGTCATAGAGCTGATAACTGACGGTCTGGCTTCGGAGTCTGTGCCCTCCTTCTTCTGCCACATCATGCAGCAGGGTCAGAAAGGATCCATAAGACAGGGAAAGATACAGAAATTGGATGAACCTCCAATCAGTGGCCAAGCTGACAGAGCAGAGTGCATGTAGCCTAGGCTGCCATGTTTTGTCTTCTTTTGACTTAGATTGAAGAGAAGTAGCACTGACCAGCCACAGCAGTGGTCAGGCTGCTGGGTCTGTGGGTACTGCCTGGATTACTGTCAGAAATTGATTACTATGGAAACTGAGTGCTATGCCCATGTTTTCTTCCTTATATTCTGCTCGTGGCAGGAGGCTGCTGCATAGGCCACATGCCTCCAACTCAGAGCCCCTTAGTGAAGGGAAGGTTGTAGCTTTCTCCTTGGACGCTCCCCTTGGAACATGTGCTTCCCGCATGCGGACTGCTCCCTTACAGGAAAATGTCACGGACTCGAAATCAGCATGGCAAGAAAGCAGTAGCCAACGTATTGGGTTTGGCTGAAACAAGCCGATAAAGAATATTTAATGGGGATATTTCTCTTTAGAAGCATGACTCTCTTATTTCATCCACTGTTAGTGTGGTTGGTGTTTAACCGGGCCTGCAGCAGCAACTGGTGTTTCTGCTTATGTTAGCACTGCTTTTCTCTCCCCCACAGAAAAGTCCATCTGAAGCATGTTGTGAGTTTTTGAGCCTGTTTGAGAAAGGGGTCTCTCAGTTAGGAGCAGGAAAAGTCCATTTTGCCAGCATTTAGGGAGCACTTTGCACCAAGAATCCTCAAGTAAATAGAACGCCATTCCAGAGTCGATGAATCAGAGCTGACTCATATTTAAGTGTGTGCCGCATTTTGAGGGATTCCCTCTGCCCCCTGGCCCTGTGGGGTAAAAAGCACTTCTTTTCCTGTGCAAAGAAAAACCATTCATTACACCCAGACCACTAAAATGTCTTTGTGGTGACATTGTGAATGCACCGAGTGTTTGTTGTGGCCCAACTAACACAACTTTCTAGATTAACAAAAAGTGACTTATCCTTTCTAATGAACAGAACACTTAGCTCTGTCTCTGCCACTTTGAATCCCAACAAATCTGTCCAGCCCCATCTTGCGCCTGACCCCCCAATGCACCACTGTCTTGTAGATCTCCTGGTACAATTTTGTGTCACTGCCCTGTCTGTTCCTAGTAATTAAGGACTCGCTGAGCAACATGAAAGTGGGTTATTTTAATCTGGTTTCTTGGAAGAACTGTGCATGAGGGTAGCTTTTCACTTAAAAGACTAAACCACAGGGAGTCCAGGAAGTAGAAAAGTGGATGTCCAAGGTGACTTATTTCTTGTAGCTCTTCGGGACTGTAGGCGCTGCTACTGGTAGTGGATGGAGCCCAGACAGCCGCTAGGCAAAGCTCTATTGGTTCTCACCTCCCATACCATGTGTTACCAACTCGTGACCTTGGCCAAATGAATTAGCCTGTCTGAATCTCAGTTCCCATCTATAAAATGAGGAGGATAAGGCCTACCCTACAGGGTTCTGGCAAGGATTGCAGACACTAGATACAAAAGTGCCTAACACTGCTATGTAGTAATTGAGAGTGGTTGTTGTCATTGCTCTGGTTGTCACTGTCATGACCATCACCTCCACAAATAGGTCTGAGATGTGAGAAGAGCAAAGGGGAACTTGACTGCTATCATTGTCCCATGCCCGTAGGACAGAGCTTTAATCTTTAAGACTACCTCCCTTTCTTACCATAGCAGTGGAGATTGCTCCTAAAACAATGAAAGTAAATATAAAAATTGCAATCAGATAGGGGTAAAAACAAAGAATAAAGTTTCCTCACGTCATCAGGGGATCCCTTAGTATAGTAGGTTCCTTCTTCCTTCCTTGTTGGCTTCCTCCTCCCTGGAAGTATTGACAGGCACCCATTGAATGTATGCAGGGTTGAGGGGTAAGTCATAGGGGCCAGAGTTGGAGAGACATGCGTTCTGTCCTCAAGGGCCTTACCATCTACCAGAAAAGAGGAAATGCCGGTAAACATCTTAAAAGTTAGGTAGGAAACAATAGGACCATCAGAGCGACACCATTAAAAGGCTATGGAGTTTAGGAGGAATTTTAGCTGGAATTGGGACATGCAGGTTTTATGAAACAGCCAGCCCGGTAGGATCGAGAATACGGATTCTGACCCTGACTGGTATGGCTTGATTGGTTGGGGTGGGGGGAACCAATCAACGTTCTCTCTCTCTCTCTCTCTCTCTCTCGCTCTCTCGCTCTCTCGCTCTCCCCCCCCCCCTTCAAATCAATAAATGTATCCTCAGGGCAAAGAATTTTAAAAAAAAAGGAAAAAAAAAAGAGCACCAAGGGTGACCCTTGGCCTTGCTACTTAACATGTTGCAGCTTATTGAGGGGGCCAAGTCCCATCTCTGTGTCTCTGCTTCCTCATCCTTAAAATGGGGATAGTAATAGTACCTACCTCTCAGGGTTGCTATAAAGATTAAGTGAGATATGTGAAGTGCTTAGAAAAGTGCCTGGCACACAATGAGTGCTACGTTAGCATTTGTTAAGTGGATTTGCCCAAGGGCAGGTTTGGATTTACCCATCAAGCAAGGTGGGCAACATTTTTGCAGGGAGAAGGTAGCACATGCCAAGTCAGAATCTGCACAGAGGCCAGTGTTGGGGAGGGTGACCGAGGGAGGGCAAGGCAGCCTCAGACAAGATTGTGGGGGCTCTGCAGTGTCAGCCAAGAATCCCAGGCTTCATTCCATGTGGGTGAAGCTGGAGTCTGAACCTGTTGCAGGTCTCTGCATCTCAGTTCCTGTGAGCATGGCAGTGACCCAGAGGCCAGCCTGCGTGAAATTGAAGCTTGGATTATCAGGGCTCAACACGTAGGCCTGAAACTACACCTCAGGGCAGATGTGCGTACAGCAGAGCATCTCAGGAATTTGAACTGGGGGTGGGGGTGGGGCAGGGGAGGGGTACTGCAGAGTTTGGGGGTGCGGGGGAGGAAACCTCACACCATTATACCCATCTACTGCTTTCTTTTCAGGTTACAGATTTTTTTCTTTAGGGTATGGTCAGCTGTTGGGTTTGGGTTTGGGTTTGTTTATTTTGAGCCTTGCAATGCATGGAGTCATTTTTATTGACTGTGATGAGAGGAGGGGAGGGGAGGGGAGGTGATTAAAACCCAACACAGAAGACTTATCTACAGACGTGGCACTTTGCTGGGATGTGGACTCTGCTCACTAACCCCTCGGCCGCACACCTCTCACCTGGATCCACCAAGACTTCAGGAGGGGCCCCTGAGAGGGGGTGCCCTGTTATCTTGGCATTTGTTTTAACAGGAAAAGTTGAAGGGTTAGAAAACCTTGGGTTTGATAGGTTTGAACTTTAGGGGTGTAAAGGTTTCCTTTGATTAGGAAAATCGTCCAAGTTGTTATAAGAGGATAGTATTGTTTTATAAGTGTTAGGGAAATGGGGGCAGTTTGTAAGACCTCATGTTCATCGTTTAAAATTCCTTTTGGAACAAGATAGTATACGTTAAAGCTATGTATGGACCAAATCAAAACCAATTGTCATGAAATATCTGTCTGAAACATGGGCACAATGAAATGATAAAGTGCAACTATGAAGTAATTTGTTGCTCTGAAACTGCCATGCATCTTCCCATGGAGGGACTGAGAGTGAAATATCACCTTATTAACAGCGGAAGAGTGATCCTCTGGCCCAGGCTGCCTCTTGCCAGCAGCAGAGGCTCACCCAAAGGCGTTTGGATGATCTCCAGACAGGTGCCTGGGGCCCTTCTCAAAGGTTTCCTCGCCAGCTATGAAGGTTGACAGGCACATTTGTAAATAATGGGAAGTTTACGCTGATTTCAGCGCTGGAGGCACTTTTTCCTACTGCTCCAGTGGCTCTGCTCAGAGCATCATAACTGGTGTTGGAAACCATTATTTATCCTTCACATCCTTGCTGAAGAGTGAAGTTAGTCCCCATCTGTCTGACAGCCAAGTCACACCACCTTCAATGGGAACAGCACATGTTTGTCCAGAGGCAGAATTTGGCTCTTTCAAATTCAGGCTTAAAGGGCCTGTTTAATATATTATGTAAGAAAGAGTGAGGTCATATAAACAGTCGTGGCTCCTACCTTGAACCAAAAGTCATCCTTATTTGGTGCTTCCAAAGTTAGAAAACAATACAGGCAACAGGCGCTCTCTCGGGGTTGGAGAAGGAATAATGGCCCCCTTGTTCTCCACCATGGGTTTCTAGACAGTGTCAGCCCAGTGGATGGTGGCCTGCTGCTTTTAGCTCTTGAAGTTTGGACTGGTTTCTTTCACCCTCTCAGCCCGGCTTAGAAAGAACAATTTGGAAGCCCACTGACTACAACACCAGATGTTAGGATGCTCAGGCATCCTTTTGGGGAAGGTCTGCACTGGGGCCCTGGGGTGGGGGTGGGGGCTTTGCAGCCCTTGGGGGAGAGCGAGAGCAGGGGTCCCTGCCGGCAGCCCCACCACTCAGCAGAGCCCTCCAGCAGCTGAGTCTCAGAAGAAACAGCATAACACTTCTCTCCTATCATCATTTTGGCTGAGCTAAATGTAGATCAAATTTCACCCTTAAATAACTGTCTTCTGTCCGTGTAAACAGTCACGGACATTAGTTTTAAGCTTCAAACCTCAGTCCACAGACCCGGATTGACTTCTTCAGACCTTAACTCTGGGGGCCACTCTTCCCTGCTTTCTGTACCCTCCAATGCCTCTATCTGAACCTGCAGCCTACTTTCTGAGCCTTAAAAAGCCATTCTTGGCCACATACAATTAAGGGGGGGGGGGTGAGTGAAGAAAATCCATTTATTTCTCCTCTTGGGACCTAAATCCATTTTAGTATCCCACTTTCATCAAACAAGAAATGCAAAAATATTAAAGCCTGGTGTTCTCCTTCCTTTCAATGGGAAGAGAGCTTATACATTTCTGCAGAGTAGGCGAGAAGCCTGGCCAGAGGTTTTTTCATTTAAAAAGTAGATATATTCAGTGGCAGCCAAGATTTTTGCCAAGTAAATTTATTCCAATTTTAGGGACAAAAGGGTGGGAGTTTTGTGGCTCCTTTGAGTTGCTTTTTGGATATAAATTTCCGCATGAGGTTCTCTAAAGCCGAGAACGGAGCAGCAGCTTGACCTCTCCAGCACACCCAAGAATTTGAGAAACAAAAGAGAATGCAATAGATCATTGAGTCTGCTCTCCAAAGACTCATCCTGACTATGAATGGCTCCTGGCTGTTTTCTATCGTAGAGGTGCTTATTCTCTGCCAGCAGGAAGAGGCAGATGGAGGCTACCTTTCTGCAGATGTCTTTAACTGTCAAAACCATGAGAAGGAAATCTACTGACATTCTTGTCATTGCAACAATACAGCCATGTCCCAGATGACACCCATATCAATGGGATGGAGAGAGATTTTGAAAGAAAGCAGAGAACCCCCTACCTACCATGGAGAGCAGCTTAAATTTTACAGCTACGAAGCCACAGCCACGGAATCTTTCTGCTGTTTTTCCTTGAGGGCTAAACTTAAAATACATTCCTTAGCCACACATTAGGCCTGGTTACACAACAGTGCAAGAACATGAGAAAATAATGTTTCAGCGAGCAGTGAAAAGCTTCAAAGTGTTTAATGTTTTACTAAATGGAAGTTTCAGCAACTCTGTGATTTTACCAAACCGATTGCTTCTGGTAGCAAGTCAATGGAGTTGTCTTATCAAATTACATGCCAGGTTTTATCCAAGAGGGATAGTCACCAGCCTTCTTCCCAATACAATGTGTGCTCGCTGCATTTACACAAGTGAAGCTGGAGTCACCCTGTAATATAAATGAGGTCACCTTAATCGACCTATTTTAATGCTCTCCCACTATGGGGACATCAGAGCCCCTGTGAACAAGCAAGTAGCCTTACGGGCAAGGTCTCATGGTAGACATTCCTCACTTGCAAGGTTTAGAGAACTCAGTTCCTTAGTCAATGTCTTGCACGGGCACAAACTCTAACCTAAATATAGAGTGCTAGTACAACAACCCTTCCATGGTAAGGCTCCTTTAAATGAGCTCAGTTAATCTATTCATCTGTGTGTGCTGACTGTGCCTAAATATTGGAAGCCAAATAAAAAAAGACAAAGCAAGCTTGTGGCTCAGTCCTAGGAAAGCTGTGGAACAACTTAGTGTAACTCAGGGCGGAGGAGCCACTGACAACCGCTGCAGGTCCATGGTAGGAAAGAGAGATCCTGGCGCATCATAATCATTCTCATTAATTAACATCATATTTTGGCTCTGCAAGTGTCTTTGGCATAATCAGATTTCTCCATTCATCACGATTCTTCTCAGTTCTCAAACCATCTTACTTTCCAGGTTTCCAACTTCGATGAGATCAGAAGTTCTGAAAAGGTGTTAGCCGTTGATGTTTTTTAGGATTGGGTTGGCCAAAATGTTTGTATAGTTTTTTCCATACGATGGCTCCAGGAGTGCTTAGTTGCTTTTTACTTCATTTGAAACAATTTTGTGAGGCTATATTGTATTTAAGAAAGAAAAACCTAAAAATTGGTGAATTTTTGTGCAGCTAGTTTAATGTTGAAGGTGGAAGAAAATAAGCAACATTTTATGTTTTATCCTTTATTATTTCAAAGATAGATAAAAATACAACTGAAATGAAAAAAATAAAAAGATTTGTACAGTGTATGGAGGAGTTGCTATGACTGATCAAATGTGTCAAAAGTGGTTTATGAAGATTCTTGGTACTGTTGACATTTTGGCCAAACAATTCTTTGCTGTGGTTTTTACGCGTTGGAAGATGTTTAGCAGCACTCCGGCCTCTACCCACTAGAAGCCAATACTGGAAGACAGCTGACATACTCAAAATATCCAAGTCAATGAAGTTATTGGTGAAAATGAAAAATTTGTCTTTTATTTTACAGAAAAAAACTAAACAGACTTTTTGGGCAACACAATACTTTCAAATTTTCCACCTTGCCAGGGTTCCCCAAAATGTGCTTAAATGAAATTCTTTTTTTTTAGTTTATTTTTTAAATTTTATTGTTGTTGTATTACATCCATCTCCTTTTTGCTCCCCTCTGTCCCCTTCCCCACCCACCCATACTTTTTCAATGTATGGTTGTGTTTCACCTGCCTCCAGCCACAGACCTGACTGGAGACCTGGTTTGCAATCTGGTTATGTGCCCTGGCTGGGGAATCAAACCTGTGACCTTTGGGTTCTCAGACTGGCACCTTAACCACTGTGCCCCCAGTCAGGGCTTTGAAATTCTTTTAATCAATGGCCAGGATGACAATGTTCTAGGCCTCCATCTCTTAAATGCAGGAAGCAATTCTGGAGAAAGAAGAGGGCTCAAGAGATTTGGACTCTTAACTTCCATGCGAGAATGGCTAAGAGAGGGCATGACTGGAGGCAAAAGAGGTCCGCACAGTCTGCAGCCTGTGCATTGTGCATTTTGCTTCCCATTGAAGCCAGAGACCCATCTGTACAGTCAAGTTTCTCATGCTCTTCCTGAACTCCAGACACGAATTTACCTCGTTTTGTTATCTGCTGGTGTCTTCCCTTTTCTCTGAGAAAACCAAGCTAGTGGAAGGCATCTGAAGAAGAGTCAGGACAAGGAAGGGTGTTTGGAAGTGGTCAAAGGGTTAAAGGGAGAATTGTCCTTGAAACCATCATTGACCTTAGCAGGCTTACAACACTATGCAGTATTTGAGTAACATTCTTGATCGTGGTGGTAGAATTTTTATAATTGGAGGGATCTCTACTTTTTGCTATCTGGCGAAATAAATTTTATGGATGTTTCTATATAAAGAGGACAAAACAATAACAAGGAAAACCCCAATTCCGATTACCCTACCTCCTCCACGCACATAGTATTCTAATGTGGTTTATTCCTGAAACTGACTCATTCAGCTTTTCTCCTGGAAGTTGTCAATGTGGATGCCTAGTTAATGGAGAAAACCAGCCCAGTGCCCAGGCACAATGCCATGACTCATTCCTGGCATTTCAGGGGCTTTGTAATGGAAATCTCATAGTTCCAGGCTACAGTTCTTATTGAGTGGATATGTGAATATTAATGAAACAAAGCACAGTCTCCAGAATCCTGCATAACTCTCACCATAGACCCAGTGTCTGCTTATGAAGTCATAACCCACGCATGCTTGAATACCGCAATATTGTTTTAATTAGTCTTTTAAAGCACAGTAAAATATTTGGCTTTAGTGAAAGGAGGAAGTTCTTGCATATGTTGGAACTGTTTAGTTAAAAGGGCATTTTTGTCTACTGAATTAGTCTCCTGGGGTTTATACTAGTATCTGAATGCTTTTTAAATAGCCTCTAATGACCTGCAGCCAGTTCCCATTCATTTGTTTCCTCTCTCTGTCTTTCTTCCTGCCTACCTGTCTATGATTGTGTGCTTGTGCATACGCACAATACACGCATACACACAGACACACCCTTATACACGCATACACACAGGGGATAATGCCTGCCTTTTATTTTACCTTCTGCTTGACCTAACCTTGTCCCAAACTTCTTTCAAGTGTCATTTCTTTGTACTACTTAAGATTTAAAAGTCGTAAAATAGCCAAGAGATAGACAGCAAGAAGAAGTGGGGGGAACAAAGAAGACAGATATTTCAGACATTTGTTTTTTATTGATGTGGGTTTGAATTTTATCTGACGGACCATTAGATTTTTGTGGAAACTCTTAGCTGAGCCAGTTTCCCATCATTCTTTCAGAGATTGGGATGGAAGGCCAAATATTTAAAGTTGGTCTTTGGTGATTCTTATTCAATAGCCCACCAGACCAAGGATATTTTCAAACTGCTCATTGGCAAGCAGACCATTTAGAAGCTCTTTTCAGCAAAAGAAGAGAATGAGCAATATACCTCATCACTCAGCCACTTTATTCTGGTCCTGGCTTCTCTAACAATAGCTCCCTGCTACGTGCTCTTAAAGCCCAAGTGCTAATATTATGAGAAGTGAATTACATGAGAAACAGTTTACTCTTTTCTAAAAGTGCCAAAAATATACCAATCTGCAACCAAGAGCGATTAAACTTTCTTCCCTTTTCAGATGATCCAAGACGGTAGGAAGCAAAGACTAGCTCTCAAGAGTACCCGCCGAGGTTTCGGCAAGAGTAAAGGTTGTAGCTGGTCGGAGTAACCCTCCCAGTGAATGCCTTATCTTTCTGCTGGTGTGGAGTCTTCAGACAGGTCAACCATTGTTCTCCCTGGTTTTATTTTGGACGTGGCTGGTAGTGGAAAGGTATTCTGTTTATTTATTTATTTATTTTAATGAAGAAACTAAAGCACAAGAAGTTACAGTCGTAGACTGAGAACCTAGTGCTCTATTCCTGAGGTCCTATTTGTAGCTGGAAGACAACTCTGAATCAGTTTAGCATGGCTGGTTCCCGCCTGGTAGCTATTCCCCTTGCTTATCCTTCCCAGCCCACCTCAGAGTATGTGGAGGGAAATACTCCTGTTTCAAAGCCTTCACGATTTGATGAGAGGATCTTGTCTGGGACCTGAGACACAGAGGACAGGATGGGATAGTGACCTGGAGGATTTGGAGGTAAAGTGATGGTGGGACAGGTGTGTGTATGTGTGTGTGTGTGTGCGCGCACATGTGTCTAGAGATGATAGAACACATATATACTCCAAGTCCCAGTGGGGCCACATTCCCTTACCTTCTGATTGTGGTTGGGTCTGCTAAGAAATGTCATAAGCATGTCTGAGCTCACTGTGCATTTCTTTAGATAGAAATCTTTTCCGAAGCTTCGGTAGCTGTAGAGTAAGACTGATGCAAGTGAAAACTAACAGTATTGGTCTTAACACAACTGCCAGAGTTTCTGTTTGAAAAAATAATTCACTTCCTAGGAAACAAAATAAGGCAATGCCTGGTGAATTTGGGCATTAGATAATTACCATTCACTTTTTAATACTTCTGGTTAAGGGGTGTGATTTTCAGGTCTATGACTGAGAGACTAGGATTATGAATGTCTCTGGACTATGAGCAGAGATAATGTTTAGGGTTGTAATGTAGATATTGAGGCTTTTCTATGTATAATTACTTTTTGATATGGTTATTTGAAGGGAAGGGTGACTAAAGTGACTTAAATTTAACTACATTTATCAAATCTTCATTTCTGGAAAATTGAAAGGGAAAAGATGGCTTAGTTGAAACAAGATCCAGGAACCTCCATTTCAGCACATTCTTCAGTTTATAATGTTAGGGTTTAAAGAAAACTTCAAGTAACCAGTGTCACTGAGACCTAATGAAGCAGTTTACATTTAAAATTTTTTATTTTAGAAGCCTGTTGCTATGAAGAGTAAAGAAACCTTATGCTTTTAATCTTTTCGGTTGACACTGCCAGGAAGAGTGTTATTATTGTTAGATAATCATACTGGTATGTTCTGGAGGCGCTTCTCCCCTCTCCGACACACCCAATTCCCTCACACCCTGCTGGCGGAGCCAGAGGAAGAAGAATAAAGCAATGTCTTATTTGCTTTCAGAATTTGATTCTCTATTGCTTTAGAGACATGCTGGGATTTGCTCCTAAACTATTATTAAATTTCTCATGTCCGTCCAGGTTTAGATTCATTCGTAAGAAGAACCAAGAAAACATAAGTGAACCGGTCAGACCACGTGGTGCAGAACTTTCTTCCGGGCCGTAGCTTGGCCTCCCAGCCAGAGGCCTGCGGACCCCAGCGCCGGGCTGGGTGGGTGGGTGGGGGGGGCTGTCCAGAGGGCCCAAGCGCAACTTTCACCTCCGCCAGCCTCCGTTTCCTCACCACCTGCCCGGTCGGGCCTGTTTTCAAAATTAGATGTGGTAATGTTTAGAAAAAGAGGTTTGCAAACTTTTTGGACAAGCACTTCACAGATGTGAAATATTAATAAGTGAAAAATGAAACCAGAGCTTAAGTAGGTAAATGTAATTATGTCTGTGTAGCCATCATTATGTACGGGGGACACTGGTCATTCAGGAAGAGCCTTTAGTCACTTCTTGACAGGCTCCCAAGTAAAAAATATGCAGGGAGACCTGTTCAGCAGTTTTGTGAAGTTTAAACAAAGCGAGAATTGGAAATCTCCCAAAAGATCCGCAGTAGAAGTAAACTGGGTCCGATCCCCTCTCCAGATGATGGAAAGATTCATGACTGATGCAATGTCCCACTTCAAGAAGAAATGCTGAGCTGGTGAAGACAACTGCTTTAACACTCAGTGTGTGGTTTCAGGCCTGGCCTTCCAGGGACTGTGGGGGTGGCTGTGATGAATACACCTGAGGTGGTATTCTACTAGAGAGTGGGGTGGGTCAGGACCCCTGGATAAGAAGGCGCCCTGTTCTTATCCCACAATATGGCCAGGGTTGTGGGGGTTCTGCCCCACAGAAGAATCTTGAGGTGTGAGTTTGCACGGGAAATGTCTGTAAGTTGTGCGGCAGCAGTAACAGGGGCTTGCTCGGTTCCACGCCGGCCTCCTGTCTGCTGTTTCATTCCATGTGCTATCCTCTGTGGCTGCTGCACCTGCCGGACTCACAGGAACGTGACAAAATAAGGTGGTTTCCCGGGGATCTGTGGAGTGCTGAGGCCCACGGTAGCCAAGTGACAAAAGCGCAGCACGTCTGGGTCCCTGGCTCTCAGCTGTGCCACTGTCAGCATGCAGCCCACCGGAGGCTCGCCTGGCAAATCTTTCTCGCCATTTCCCAGCTCCTGGCCACCCTGCTTATGTCAACCCTACCGCTCATTGGTTATATTTTAAGCATTTATTCTTATTCCAAAAAGTACGTAAGATGAACTTTCTCAGCACATAATCAACTTTCCCTACATGTTTATACTCTGACTGTGGCTGGATTCTTCAAGTGATAAACAGAAAAGATAATGCGATGAAGAATAAACACGTGCCAAATTAGAGCATAAAAGGAATTACACTGAGACAGAACTCCCACTCTCCTCACCACACAGGCCAGCCCTGTTTTTCAGGCATTCGGTGACATCTGTTTAAGCGATGCTGCCTTACATGAGGCCTGCTGGAAAGGAAGGAAGTGAATGAAGAAGGAAAAACACTGTTTCCAAAGTTGCTGGCTACCTGGATAACCAACCCTGTGTTCTTGGCAACTAGTGTATTGTTCATTTCCATTGTTAACTGCCATGTAGTGCTACTAAAGGTGGACCCCATCACCACCAGAAAAGCTGTGGACCCCAGGAGCACGTGGACCAGCTCCGGAGGGACGAAAGTGTACTGGGAGGGTCAAGGCTCCAGAGCACTACGCAAGAGCTGCCATCTCTCAGAGCCACCGAGTCGGCTTCCTTCTGGGACACCCCTGGGGCTAGCAGGTGGATGGCATCTGATTCCAGGATACATAGGGTTGGCTTGAAACCCAGGCACTGATGGTTGGGAGGCAGGATAGAGTCTGAGGCACAGGACCATGCAGAGGTCAGGGAATGTCAAGAAAACTCCCATTTCTGTCCAGAAAGACCCACATGGGTGGCAGGTGATGCCTGAGCCCAGCGCAGTCATATGTGTTCAAAGTGAACTTTACCCAAGTTCTCACTCTGAGAGAGGTCGAGAAGAGGGCTGAAGGGATTGGAAACCCAGGACCTTTTCTCTGTCAAATTCATACACTTCTGTGATTCTTCTACTAACAGTCACTTCTCAGCTTGATTTATCCCTACACCAGAGCCCACCACACACACACACACACACACACACACACAATTAGTTATTTTCTTCCCAACAGAGCTCTGAAAACTCACCTGTCAATGTATTTTTAATCAGAAATTTTAGAGTACTTCCTATGAATTGCCTGTTTCAGGAAGGAGGAGGAGGAAGTGGCACAGGACTCTTTTTGAAAGGATTAAGTAATCGTTTGAGCCAAAAAGAAATCACCTTTTTACTCTTCAAAACAAAAGGCTTTTGGGCCCTGGCTGGTAGCACAGTGGGTAAGGTGCTGGCCTGTGAACCCAAAGGTTGCAGGTTCGATTCCCCAGCCAGGGCACATAACCAGGTTGCAAGCCAGGTCTCCAGTCAGGTCTGTGGCTGGAGTCAGGTGAAAGGCAACCATACATTGATGTCTCTCTCTCTCTCTCTCTGCCTCTCTCCCTTCCCCTCTTTCTAAAAATAATGAAATAAAATCTTTAAAAAAAAACAAAAGGTTTTTTCAAGCCAGCCTATTGAAGTCTAAATTGTTCCACAAAGGAGAACGGGAGGCGTGTCCTCAGGTATACCCAGGTGGGCACAGTCTTTTAGTGAGAGGCGGCTATGTGAGGTCTTCTGTACCGAATCCCTGAGGCTCCCAAAGGAGGGAGTTTTCAGATCCTGTCATTTAAAATTTCAGGCAAAATATTGTCATAGGCAGTGGAGTTTTCCAAAGCCAGCCAGCCCATCACTGGCTGAGAGAGTCATAGAAAATTGGGAGTCAAGAAAAGTAAAGAGGGTAGAGCTTTTCAATTCATTCCTGGTTTTAATTGATACGTGGTTATTCTAACCAGTAGGAGAATCACCCCCTCCCCCATTACCCTGTCCTAGGCATAAATTGCTCACCTGGAGAGGTTGTTTTTATGGGCGCCACCTTGAAGGGTCACTGATGTAGCAAATTAACTCACATTCCTAGAAAAACGCGTGGCTTGTGCCAGTCAATATTTACCCAAGTTACTGACATTTCAAACGATACCCCCGAAATTGCCACTTTCAGGAAATGGATTACACACTGTGGAATCAGACCAACACCCAGGCTGCTCAGCTCCAACATACTTTCAAATGCAAAAGGGAACTTTCCTGCCTCAAACTTTCAAACGTTTTCCAGATGGACCGAGAGGGCCGAGTGAATGGCTCAAGCCCAGCAAGGCTGGTTCAGCCTGCACGGCTGAGCACCGTGACGGTGGCCTCAGGCCTCGGTGGGTGACTGGTAAAAGGCATCCCCGAGCACCTGTAGAAGATGCCTCCCGTGTCCGCTCCATTTGCATTTGCCAAACCCCCACCAGAAACCAGGGAAACCTGTGGAAAGTCGGAGTGTGCTCAGCTGAGATGCTGCCCCACCCCACACCCCCTGCCGTTGCCTCTGCTGGTTTCACTTTTTGGCCGCAGCTGCCCACAGCTGTCTGGGAAATGGATCTGGGTCCAGGGAAGCCACAGTGGGGGGTGGGAGTGGAATATGGTATGCTTTGAACCTGGACCTTTTTGCCCTTATAGTCAAAACAGGCAGTCAGCAGGCCCACTCTGTGCAGTTTTTGACTAGGGACCTCCAAGGGGGACACTGGGAAAAAGGTGGCTGACCACAGTCCATTGCTCAATTCTGGGCATCAGGCATTCAAAGAGTGGACCCAGAGGAGGGTGGCCAAGAAGCTGTGGGGGCCTAGAAATCATCCTATCTAAATATTAGTAGAAGGAACTGGAGATTTTTAGCCTTAAAAAAATTAGAGGGGTGGCTATCTTGTGAAAGAGGGAGAAGAGGTTTTGGAAATTTTTTATTGTAGTAAAATACACCTAAAATTGGCCATTTGAATCATTTTTAAGTGAACGGTTCTTTTACATTAATTATAGTCACCATGGTGCACTACCATTACTGCTATCGATTTTCAGAACCTTTTTACCATCCCAAACAGAAAGTCTTTACACATAAACATCACACCCCCCAGCCCCTGGTAACTTCTGATCTACCTTCTTTCTCTATGAATTTGCCTCTTCTAGGTTCCTTATATATGTGGAATTATATTTGTCCTTCTGTACTGCTTCCTTTGTTTAGCATAACGTTTTCAAGGTTCAGCCATGCTGTGGCATGTATCAGAATTTCAGTCCTTTTAAAGGCTGATTTGCCATTGTATGTATTTACCACGTTTTGTTTATTCATCCATCTGTTGATGGACCTTTGCATTGCTTTTGGTTGTTGTGAATAATGTTGCCATGAATGTAGGTGTACAAGTATTTGTAGATTTATTGGTTTCAGAAAAGTTGACCTTGTTGAACGGGGAGCAGTTGTGGAGAGGCCATTGTTAATCGTAGTTCTCTTTGGCGGTGGACAGTAGAAGTAGGCTCCCTGTGGCTAAGAAGCAGCTCAGCCCAGGTGACCATCAAGGAAGAATCGATGATAGCACAGGCACAACTGTAAGGAAGGGCCAGCTCTTCTCTGAGGGCCTTCCATAGGCAGAATTCTCTGATTCTCAGGCAGGTAGATTGTGCTTCCTTCCAGGAGCCATCTGGAGAAAAAGAAAGTGGTGTCTGACTACCTTTCCCCTGGGAAGTAGCAGCGGATATGGGATGGTAAATTATATACCAGTCAGGAGAGGTGACTTGGCCTGGACCACCCCCAGCCTGGACTTGAGATTAGAGGTTGATGACACCTTTAAGCTGAAACAAAGGCTTTGTCTGGTCTTGAGGGGATCTTCCTAGAGTTCTTTAGGAAGTTTTCTTGCACACTGGCATCTGGGATGGGGTTGTAGGGGTGAGGTCCAGGGTCCTCCTCACAACCCTCTCATGTCTGCCCAGAAAGGAGGGCTTCCCCCGTGGCAGGGGCCTGTCTAAGCCCATCCCAGTGTAGGTTATGCTGAGTCTGAGTGAAGGAAGGTGGAATAAATGCCAGCTGAGGTGGGAATGCCCTGGGATCCCACACCATTAGCTTCATTCTGTTACAGTTGAGGGTTTTCTTATCATTAGCTAGGGAGGCCTAGCCAGAGAATTCCAGTATTCCAGAGTGAGTTTAATTGTGGGTGATTTCATCCTGCCCTTTTTATGTTCAAGCCAGGGGCTTTCGTCATGTAACAGTGAATTCAGGGAGATTTTATTTGCATGTGAATCATAGCTTTTCCAGCTGAATGTCACTTACTTGGAATTTTCGTTCGATTTTGTTTTTGTTTTTGTCTCTTGGTGTTTTTCCATCAGGCTCTTTGGCTAACCAGAAAAAAAAAAAAAAGGAAGGGCTCCATCTGACTGGAGCAGGGTTTGAGTTGGCAACTCAAAAAGGAGAGTATTATGAATGTGAAAAAAAAAAAAAAAGAAAACGGATGCTTTATTTTGCTTTGAGGGAGGGACTGAGGCCAAGTCAAATTGAGAGCTCTAATTTGGGAATGGTGTTATTACAGGTCGTTGGGAGTTGGTTACGCTCTAAATTGGGAGGCGTCACATGAGGAGGCAGCAAAGGCGGATCACATGGGGGACAGTTGGGGCTCTTTTACAATAAAGTTTTACTTTATTTACTACACAGTTGAAATGGACATCTGTCATGTTGAAACACCAAGTCACCTTATGGGCTAGTGAGTGCTCCCTGCCTTCACCCATCGGTTGTTCTATAAATGAGCCAGTTCTTCCGATATGTGTGCTTTCCGGGGCTTTATTTAGGTCCTGGAATCTGTTCAGTGATTAGTGGACAAGCCATGTGCTAAAGGTTATATATCTGTTCTCCACCTTCACCCTCACCTTCAGATCGTATTCTGGGGAGCTGCTTCCCTTTATTCCAAAGGCCCTACCCGTTTCAGATCTCAAGGTCAAAACATTCTGATTACTTCAAAATAAATGTTATTGCATATTTACATGATGATCTCAATTTATTAGATTATATTTTATTTTTTTCTCAGCTCTGTTATTATAATCTCGCAAAATGAAAACAGGAGAAAAACAAAAACAAAAAAAAGATGGGCCCTGTCCCACCATGGACAGTTAGGAACAAAGTCTTCTTCCTCCCCCAGACTGCAGACTCTTGACGTTCTTGGCATCTTGGGGAGGACTTAGGAAGGGCTGTGTGTGGTCAGCTGCTGATTTTTCTTGGAGAATCAAAGTCAGCTTTGTTGATGTATAAAGCCTTGATTCGTTAGCTGTGTTTGAAATAAAAACAAAATAGCTCAAGAAGAATATCTAGAATTCAGTGTCCAGTACAAACAAGTTGTGCTCATGGCCTAAATGGGGCACGTTACTAAGTCCGTGACACAGAGAGTTCTGCTGGACCGGCAATGCTTGTGATTGAGGTTAGGAATAGAAGGTGCATGGAAACTTTCTATAAAAGGCAGCCGGGTCCCCTGGACTGGGGCGGACAAGTGGTCAGGAAACTCTGGCACTGTTCACAGCCCTACCAAGGTATTGTCATATGATCTTGGGTGAGTTTCTGTGCCTCAGTTTCCCTGAAGCATCCTATTGGTTTTGGGAGGAAAGGATAAAGGTTTATAGGGGATTTCTGAGATGTGAGATGTTTTCAGGTAAATGGAAGAAGCGTGGTATCATGGAAACTCAAATCAGGGCCACGTGTCTCCAAACAGGGTTGGGCTGCTAGTCTCCCCTCAGACATGGTCCCCTGTGGGTGATGCCTCTGACATCACAATACCCAGCTGGACACTCAATAATGACAAGCTGTGGTTGGTGGATATCGGAGCAGGGAAGAAAAGGAGGAGGGCAAAGTGGAGAGGGAGATGGAGCAATCCCTTATGTGATAATTCCATCCACTCACAACTTTTTCACCTAACATCTGGTTCAACTGTAATGTGTTAAGCTCCATATAACCTGTGCAGAGTCTGTGACCTCCCCCCACCCCAAATGCAGCAAAATATTATGGTCCTCTAATCGAGAGAATTTGGGTCCTGTTGCTGTGTGTCTTGCGGTTCATCATCGGACCCGTGAGTTGATACTTCAGCGAACGGCTCTCCAGAGCACCCGTTCAGAGGTAATGCTCTGGCTGTGTGGTCCAGGCTTCTCTCAGCCTCCTGCAGACAGACCCATCTCCCTCCTTCTTAGACTAGCACAGCATCCCAGACACTGTGGAGGGTGGTTGGTGAGAGTGTGATTCCATGCTAAAGATGATTTAAGATGAAAAGTCTTGCCTTCATTGTTTGACCTAGCTACCTCAGGCTTGGTCAGACTTGTTATAATGGACCCCTAAAACCTTGAGGGCCAAATTGTGCCTACTCGATCTAGGCTTAGAATGTGTTATCACTTCTTTTAACACTGCTATTATTGGGGAACTTAAAAGATTAGTCCTGTTCTGGAAATATTATGCTATTTTACTTATGGGTAGGTTATTATTTTTATAATCCAACAACTTCCTCTTTAAAGTAGGTTCCTACCGCTCTTTGTATTAACTCCTTTTAACCCCTCTTGGTAGGAAATCATTTTTCCCACCTGTTTTTCACATCAGCCTTAACCGGGTGATTATCCAGAAGCTGGAAATTGGAGGCCCTGGTTTTCTCTTTGCTCCTTGGACCACAGGTTCTCAAATTTAAGTCTGGATCCCAATCACCTAAAGGGGCTTTAAATATGATTTCTGATTCAGGAAATCTAGGATGGGGTCCCAGAATTTGCTTTTCTAACAGGTTCCCAGGTGTGTGACCCCCTCTGCACTTTGAGAACCAGTGCCATAGGCTTTCTTAGCTTTCCTGTTTTTCCCCTTTTCTCTGCTTGTAGGAAAGGGTCTCTTGGAGTATTAATCCCAATTCCTTAGTTGTTGGTAACTGTCACAAACTATATAGTACTCACTATGAGGCAGGCAATGGTTCTCATGCTTTATACAGATCAAATAATCCAAGTAGCACAACAATTCTAGGTAGTGTCCCATTTTCCAGGTAAAGAAATGAAAGAATATGGAGTGGTTATGTGAATTTCTTAAGGACACCAAGCTAGCTAAATGGAAGATTGGGTTCAAACCCAGACAGTGCAGCTAGAATCTGTGCTCCTGGTCCCTACACTTTATCATCTTTCCTTTCCTTCACTTAAAGCACCTGATACTCCTACAGTTCTTGGAAGCAAGTATCTCAGAAAAGAGGCCCAAGACAACCAAGCCCATTTTAGGTATTTATAACTTGCATGTTGGGGTTCAAGTCTGCAGACGGCTGGGCTCCCCACCTGTGTGTGTGTGAGTGGAGATGAGAGAGTCTCTAAGAGTCTTAGAGAGCGGACGGCCTTGGGAGGGTTGAGGGAGGGGGCTGAGGTGAAGACTCACCTGCGAAGAGAGGCCAGGGCTCGCTTCCTGTCAGTGTCCCTCCCATTCCGCGTGGTCCAGAGTTGCCACTGCCAACTTGCTGACACCAGCATGCTAACCTGAGACTGATGGAGCCAAGAAAGAACAGCTCTGCTGTGTCATCAGCCATGATAGAAAAGTGCATATAACTTGTTCGGCCTGGTCCAGTAAGTCTACGTGATGGGGCAAGTGAGTAGGGAGCACACATGAGGGCAGCCACTCTCCCTACCCTTGAAGGGGCAGAAGTGTCACACACGCATGCACGTGACTGAGCTAAGCTGTATGGCAGAGAGAAGGCAGTGAGGGCCCGAGGAGGATCTGAGGAGGGAGACAGATCCTTGAATCACATCATGGGTAATGGCGTGGGAGCGGCAGGGAGAGGGTTCAGGTGTACACAGGGTATATCTACAGCAGAGGATGTTTAATGATAAGTAATGATCTCTCAAGATTTACCAGCCAAAGGTTAAGTCTTCCTTTGTATAGTGATAATCCATTATACTCCTCCTGTTTTTCTTGTATGTAATGTGTTGGCTGCTGGCTGGAGGTCTCCTCTAGGCTCTGGGGTTACTTTAAAGAATAGATTCAACCCCTGACAGAGCCGCTTGTTGGCTCTACAAATGGAGACCTTCTTACAAGACTTCTATTTCTCTTCCCCCCTGATCTGAGTCTCTCCTGATTCTTTGTATTGCAGACAATACACATGTATTGCACACATGGGTACAAAACTTTTCCCATGGCTATTTCTGATCCAGCACACCCATCAAAAAGGGTGGATCCTAGCTGTGTACATTGGTAAGGAACCAAGGATACATATCTAATGGATGAATATCCACCTCCAAAGAAAGTGGTATAAGGCTAGGTTGAAACAAAACAGGTAGCTGCCACAACTCCCAGCTCTGGACAGGTGTGATCTAAGTCCTCTCACTGGTTTTGTACTTTTCTTTGGTTTAGAATTCTAGCTGGTATGTTTGAGACCCTGGAAAGATGCATGAGAAGCATAATAGCTCTCATCTTCCCCTGCAACATCCCCACAAACTCTGCTGAAGCAGTTTCCTCATACAGTTAGTACTGATTCTGGTGCAGCCACTGACCTTGGGGTCTATTTAATTTCACAGTGGGATGCCCAAAAGGAGGGAAATGACCTCAGCCATTCCCATTCTAGATTAGAGAACTGTATCCTTTACCATCATCCTTTCTGACTTTTCTTCTTCTTACCCCATTACCCTAGAGGACTTCACATACTAAAACGTAGCTCCCTATCTCAAAAAATTTGGATAATCCTATTCTGATTGTATCCACAGACCTACTAACCTGAACACGAGTTCAGTGCACAAGGAACAGGTGATAAGAAGCTGCTTTTCTGCTTACCTTTGTGGAAGTCCCTTGAGTTGACTGATAGCTCCGGAACCAGAAAGGGAAGTGAGCCTCTGACTCCCTCTGCAGGACTAACCCTAATGAGGAGGAGCAAGCAGGATTGGCTAAGTCCCTAGGGCAGGTCACCCAGCACCGTCCTTGTACAGTGGACTAGGCCCTTCTTTTCAAACACAGTCACAGTTCATTTGTGACCGTGAATTTGAATATCCTTCCTCCACAAAACTTCATTCCATCTCTGTAGCATAACTTGTACATGTAGTTCAGATTTCAGACATGAATGAGTGATACCTGATTTTTACTATCAACTTTTCTAACATGCATATTTTGGAAATACATATGTGCCATTCCTTGGTGACAATACACAGTTACATACCTCACAGCGCTCTTACCTTCATACTTATACCTTAGATTCTTAGGACTCAAGATGGGAAATCTTGTCTATATGTTACTCAGCAACTGGCTAATTATGTTAGAAAGTGCGGGGCCTAGTGACTTTAACAGTCTAGACTCATTTAAAGACATAAACTGACTCCCTGTTGTCAGAGATGAAATTTGTTCACTATGGCTCTGCCCAGATCCTGTGAGGTTTATAAAACTGTTGTATGAAGTGGTTGTTGTTCACCTTGGTCTATTGGATTGAGTACAAACTATTCTTTTGTGATTTGACCTGTTTATATTCCTCCCAAAACATTCCTTTATTGACTCTGGACACGGCCAAGAATTTTGGTCATGGACTCGGTTAACAAATAATATTGCAATGAGGCTACATAGATCACAGGGTGCCCCTTTCAGGGCTCTCATTTCTAGTGCTTCCTGTGGAATACAGCCTGAATCAAAGTGTACTTCAGGTCCTCAAATTAACACCGTTTTGTTCAACATTGTTTTGTTATAATGCTAATGAAAAAAAATTGATTTTTAGCTGGGGTCACTGTGTGTGTGGAGTTTGCATAGTCTCCCCATGACTGCATGGATTACTCTGGGTACCCCAGTTTCCTCCCATATCCCACAGATGTGCATGTGCGGAGAACAGGTATATCTCCATTGTCCTGTACGAGTGAGTGTGGGTGACCCTGCGATGGAAGGGCATCCTGGCCAGGGTCAGTGCCCACCTTGCACCCTGAGCTGCTGGGATCCAGCCAGCCATGACTCTGAACTGGAATAAGTAGCTTGGAGAAGAATCCTCTTGATTGTGCCTATTCATCTTTTTTTTTAATGTACGTATAGCTCACGCTTCTTTCAGTGTTTAATATGACAAGCATTTGGGGTCTGAAGTTTCATGATATATTTGTGAGCAGAAATATGCCATAGAAACTTAATTCCTGTTCATAACAATTAGCCGGTTGTCAAGCAGGTTTCATCAGATGTCGTTTTGATTCAGGTTGTAATTTCCAAGAACCTATCCACGACGTTAAATGAGGACTTAACCGTAGGCACGCAAAGCATGTTTTTCTCCTTTGCAAGGTTGGCAAGAGGATCACTAATTCATTATTTTGAAATACTATTGGAGAGTCATTTTGTGGTATGAGGGGTTTTGTCAGTGGTGGTCTGGGAGTGCGAGAGTGACATTGAAGGTTAGTGAGTGGGAAGGCGTCCTGATTTGAGAACATTTATAGCCTCCCCTCAGAGGGGTTTTTGGTATGAAAAACTAGCCGAATGTGGTTTGCAAGGATTTGTCTTGCATTTGTCAAGAGTAAGGTAACATTCTCCTCATCTCTAATTTATTTGACCCTTAGAAGGCCCAGTCGTATGAGGTTTTATTAGAACATAATCACTTACGGCTAAAAACACTTGGGCACACAATCCTATTGGCATTGGTTTTCTTTCTTCAACAGATGTTTGCAAAAGAGTATGTTAAATACATTTAATTCTGCTGTCTCAGCCTCTCAACTTTTTATCATGTAGATTACTTTAATTGGTGTCAGTTACAATCAGGAGAAGTGCCCATTATGCTTTTGTTTTCTAGCACAGAGGGAAATTTTCCATCCTAAGTAGAATATTGAGAAGGGGGGATGTAGCATAAAGCTTTTGAAAATTAAGCTAATCAATTTATTTTTTCTTCCTTTGTATGTTCTTGTTTCTATTTGACATTAAAACTAAAAGTAATCAGAATTCTGCAGTTAAGTGAGAAAGAGGTAACAGAACAGTTTTGGGTGACAGTTGGTACCCACTCTTGTTTGTAGGTCACCTAGTCCATTAGTCTTCATTTAAAGGAAATCTCTAGGGAGTGCCTAAGGTTTGGAGGAAGAAATCATGAAGTCTAATCAACCACTATTAAACAGAATGCCTGGGCACAATTTTATATCATCATTAAACATGTGATGAATGAAGAAATGTTAGTACACAGAAATAGAGACAACTCCACTACTGTCATAGAGCTTATGGTCTAATAGAGAAAGACAGGAAATAAATGATCCATAGCAGGTCACATGATGAGTGCTATGGAAAAAAAAAAAAAGCCGGGTCAGGGGATTAGAGTGTAGGGTGAGGGGGTGATGTAGGTAATTTAACATAGTGTAGACAGAGGAGGTTTCATCAGAAAGGTAACATTTGTGTGGATGGAACTGAGGGGAGCTAAAGATGGATCTTGGGGCAAAGCAGTCCAGCCAGAGGAAACAGCATATGCAAAGGTTGGGAGGCAGGCACTTGTTTAGCATGTTAAAGGAACATCAAGGAAGCCAGGATGAACTAAAATGAATGAGGGACAGAGCAGGGAGGAGGTCTGGATCGAAACGGGGCTGATAGGCCACTGCATGGCTCTTACTATATTGGAAGGTTTAGTCAGAGAAATGACCTAATATCTTCTAGTACAGTGATTTTCAACCTTTTTTCACCTCATGGCACACATAGACTAATTTCTAAAATTCTGTGGCACAGCAAAAAAAGCCAGTTTTTGCTGATCTGACAAAAATAGGGATAATTTTTATTCATTCACACTGGACAGTTATTGTTCTGTTGGCTGTTGTAATTTTTTCATTTGACAATCTAAGGTGAAAGAGGTCAGTGCCCCTACTAAATAGTCAGGTATGGCATGTTTTAAAAATTCTCGCAGCCCACCAACATGCCCATTGTGGCACACTGCTACGCTACGGCACACTGGTTAAAAATCACTGTTCTCAATAACGTATCTTTAAATAAAAGGAAAACATCACTGTTCTAGTATAAAAAGATCATCTGGTTGTTACATTGATAATAGATTGTTGGAGGTGGATGAAATGCAGAAGCTTGCTGAAAGGTCAACAGAGTCGGGATATATTCTGGAGACGGGGCAGACAGGATTTGGTGACCGATTAAATATGGGATGTGGAAGAAAGGATCGTCAAGGATACGCCAAGGTTTCAACCTGAGCTACTAAAGAAATGGAAAAGTCATTGGCTGAGACAGGGAAGAAGAACCAAGGAGAAGATCTAGTGAATAAGAGCACAAGTTCAGTTTTGGACACGTTAACTTGGAACTAAGTCTGAGTAGAGATGTAGAGGATACAGTTGCATACAAGATTCTGAAGCTTAGAATGAGACCTGGGCTAGAGGTGCCAATGTGGGAGGTGAGGACAGAGGTCAGAGCTGAGGCGAGTGGGTTAGGGGGCTGGTCTGTTTTAAGTGCCTGCTGGGAATGGACAGCTTCAGATATGCAAGAGCTGGTCATAGCAGGAGAAGGTTAGAAGCCTGAAGGTGAATCCCACCCCTAATTTGCACCCTTTGCTGAGATCCCAGGGCTAGTTCACTGTTGGCCTGGGATCTTTAGGAGCAAAGGAACACCACCCCTCCTTGAGCACTCAGCCATTCTAGTACTACCCAGCAAAAAAAGGAACTTGAGATGGAAAGTCCTCATTGAAGAGATGACCAGATCACTCTGGAACAGTATGTGGGTCACTTTAAGTATCTGGTTGGGACCAGAGTTGCCTGGTTCTTTCTCTTTGAGGATGATCAGATACCTATGAATCACCAGCACCTGATGACCTTCATGTTCTCAGAGGAAGCTCCAGTGGTTATAATATGTCATGAAATTTACTACATATAGATCCCTGCCCTTTCTAATGAATTCAAGGTGCAGTAGCATTTTGAGTGATTTTTTTTTACCAAGTTAACTATTGGTGTGTAACAAATTACCCCCAAAACTTAATGGCTTCACATAACATTTATCTTAGTTTTCAGAGGGTCAGAAAGTTGGGACAGCCAAGCTGGGAAGTTCTGGCTTAAGAATTTTCACACTAAATTGTAGTCAAGATATCGACTAGAGCTGGAGAATCCACCTCTGGGTGGCTCACGCTCATGGCTAGCAGTTGGTATGGACTGCTGTTAGCAAGCCTGAGTCTCCCCAAGGACCTCTCCCAGGGCGACCTAACTTCATAACTGGTGTGACTAGCCAAGAGAGCAAGATGGGAGTTGCAGGGCCTTTTATGACCTAATCTCAGAACATCACCCCCACGCTCTACTGATCATGTGCACGTGCTCAGATTCAATGTGGGAAGAGAGTACGCAAGGGTGTGAGTACCAGGGGGCCACCTTGGAAGCCAGCAATCACCCTCCTTGAAAATAGAAGGTTTCTACCTTCTCAGTTGTCTGTATCTGCTCTAAGCACCATTTGCAGCTATAGGAGCTCTGTCACTCCATATGATCTGGTTTCCCCATCACAACTGGCCTAATCCATATCTTGCAGGGCTCCCCCAAATTATGGATCTGTTTCTCTAGTCATCTCTAGCTCAGGAGAGAACCTTAGGAGACAATAGGCAAATGCAGGTGCCAACACAAGAATCCCACCACTGGCCATGGGCTTATGCCAGTTTTCCCCCTGATTTTTTTTTCAGATGCCCTGTCAGCCCACTAAATATATGGTGTGAGGTGTTACCATTGGCTGGCTGGCTGTCCTTGAGTTGTGCAGAGTTGCACTATGTTTAGAAGCCTTTATTACATGATATGTCTAGGATTGAGTTTGTAATACAAATTCTTCCAAGGAACATTTGACCATTTAATGTCCACTAGTATCCCCTCCTTTTAGCACATTTATTTAAGATATACTTCTCATATGTGTGTGCTTAATTTCCAGACATTTCTCACACGAGCAAATTGCCTAAATACACTTGTGAGATGGTTAATGTTATTAAACTGAAAACCAAGAGTATAATAAAATAGCAATTCAAGGGTAATTTACTAATGACTGAAGCCCTTAAACATTAACATACTGTTATGTAGTACCGTAGTGTAATAATAATAGCAGACTTGGTATTTAAACACACTCTGTCACACCAACAACCCTTGGGACAGTTTTCATAGTCTTTAATTACAGCTCTTCTAAGATTTTTTTATTACTACATCACTGGTTTATGAATTATAAATCACTAACTTTTGCCCTCATAAGATATTCAGCAAACTCTTAAACCTCTGCTCTTTATCCAGAGAATTAATAAAGCATTCAGAGAAAATAATAGAGGTGAATTGGCACCACTGAACCTTGCTGTTCTTGGACTTCCACTTTTCCAGACTGCCTATTGAATATAAAGACGAGGCAGTGGATAATAATAGAAACTGCCTCACAAAAGTGATTGATTAATTGAAAGGAGAATCCCTTGAGTGTGCATCTTAGTAAAAGCTCCCTTCTGTCTGGAAGGTGGTGTGGATGTAACTAAGAAAGCCCGCGGGCAGGCAGGCAGGACTGAGCCATTATGTTCCAAGTCCCCGCAGGTCAGACCTGACTACTCCTTGAAAGTGGAGCTGCTCCCTCTTGTCAGTGCCCTGGGGACGCTCACCCTGAGAAATTGATTCAGGACCAAGTAGAAAGCAAGGAAGGAGAGCCTGCCATGCTGGCTTATTAATTTGCCAGGGGGCATCATCATCAGAGGGACCAGATGTACTCAAAGTCCATATAATCAGCACAGCAAGGCCACCACAGGGAGCCAAATCATAATCAGAAACCATTTAGTAAGTTGCCCTGAAAAAATCATCACCGCAGAATCTAGAAATACTTCACATTTGTATGATCAGTGCATTCTCTCCTGGAAGGTACCTGGGAAGCTAACTCATAGTCCAAAGGCTGTTTGATGAGTGGCTGGCTAATCAGGATGAGGAGGCTCAGGGAGGGTAAGTGGCAACAGGTTAGCTTCATGAAGTCATCACAGAATGGGGGTGACTTCACCCAACGGACTAAACTACTTACTTAAAACCAGCCAAATGCTTAAAACTTGCTTTTCCTTAGAGGGGCACTTGGATTAGGTAGATTAGTTATCTTTGGCCACATAAGTACCCAAAACTTAGCAGCTTTTAAACAAACCATAAGCATGCCAGCACACACATAGTCTGCGTGGATCGGGAACATGGGTCCTTTAGTATGTGGCCTGGAGTGCAGTCACCTGAAGGTGTAACCGGCGCTGGGAGTGCTGCTTCCAAGATGGTTCCCTCATGTGGCGGGCACCTTGGGGCTGGCTCTCGGCAAGAGCTCTCAATTCCTCCCCACCCAGAGCTCCCGCCCACTCTGCTGGGCTGCCTGAGTGTCCACATAACATGGCAGCTGGCTTCCCCAAGCAAGTGATCCAAGAGAATGGAAACAAGAGATGCAGTGCCTTTGCTTACCTAATTCATGGAGTCACACTGTCATGACGCTTTCTGTTTGCTGGGAGTGACTCATTAGGCCCAGCCCTCACTCAAAAGGAAGGGTATTCATTAGGCTCCACCTTTTGGAGAGGAGTGTCAAGGAAATTGTCAACAAGTTTTAAAACCACAATAGTTACCCTCACCTGTGTGGCTCAGCTGGTTGAAGCATCATCCTATAGCCAAAGAATTTTGGGTTAAAATCCCAGTCAGGGTACATACTTAAGTTGTGTGTGGGTTTGCTCCCAGGTAGGGGCATGTAGGAGAGGCAGCAGATCAATGTTTCTCTCTTTCCCTTTCTTTTTCCCTTCCTCTCTCTTTAAAATAAGCAATGAGGCCCTGCCTGGTAGCACAGTGGTTAAGGCGCCAGCCTGCGAACCCAAAGGTTACAGGTTTGATTCCCCAGCCAGGGCACACAACCAGGTTGCAAAACAGGTCTCCAGTCAGGTCTATGGCTGGAGGCAGGTGAAACGCAACCATACATTGAAAAAATAAATAAGTAAATAAAAATAAGCAATGAAAAAATGTCCTCACGTGAGGATAAATAAATTTAAAAAATAAAAATAAAATCATAATAGATATCACCTACATTGCCTCTCTAAGTCCCTTTGTTCTACACTTCCATAGCTGACAAACTCTTCTGATCTATGTACTTTATTAATACATATCTACTAACTTTACATGTAATTATATATCATACGCATCATTATATATTTTATGTATTTGTAATTATGTATTATATAATATAAATATTGATGTATTTAGCTTATGTCCAAGCTCTTCTAGCATGATAATCATTATGCATCTTTATGCTCATTTTTATACTCCCATTCTGCTAACTCACTAACCTGGGGAACCTGGGACAAGTTACTTGACTTCTCTGGGCCTCTGTGTGTCCTCATCTGTAAAATAAGGATGGTTAGCACCTACTTCATAAGCTTCTAGAGGATTACATGAGTAATTCTGTGATGGCACTTAGAAGAGTACCTGCACACAGAAAACTTTCAGTGCTGTTAGCTGTCAGCCTGGCAGTAGGAGCAGAAGCAGAAATAGTTTCACCCACAGAGTAGCGAGCCCTCAGAAGGCAATCTTGTGTCCGTGTTCCCAGGGGCAGTAAACAAAAGTCATAGCTATCTTGCTGGCCATGTCACAGCCCCACACCATCCAAGCCCTGTCCCTGAAAATAGAGAAAGAACCGTTTCAGGCCGGGGAGGGACCAGGGCCAGTGGCCTCTCGTTTCCCTTTCCTCTTTGCTATGCTTGTTCCTCTACTGGTGCCCAGGTTACCACCTGGCAAAGAGGGCTTGCATGGAGGGAACCTGTTTAGTTTGTACTCTGAGTCCTATTTACGTTTTGTTTTTGTTCCTTATTTTTTTTTAGACTGACCTTTGTGGAAGGGTGCAGTATCCAAACAGGGAAGTGACCTAGCAGAAATTGAGGGAGTTCCTCTGCCTTGTGAATTTTTATTCAAGGTTGTTCCCAAATTTTATTTTTAAACATACAGTTTTCTAGGATGTACGCTAGTCACATCTGATCCGCGTTGGCGTCAGACTTAGATTCAGCTTCCTCTCGGGCCCTCTGCTTCTTGCCAGTGCCTCTTGAGCTCCTTGGGCTTAATGAATAGATTCTTGTCTTCATCCCAAGCATATTCACGGTTTATAACAGGCCAGGTGTTTGCTGTGAACGTATTGATGAGAAAGTTACAACTGGTGCTTTTTTCATCTCCTGGAGCTTCTTGAAAAGGAGGGCTATACCTAGTGGAACGCGCACGAGGACTGTCTTGTGTCAGGTGGCAGTTAGCTAAATATAGAGGCAAACAGCTAGGAGGGATTTGCTGAGGTCATCTGTGCCCTCCTACCCGCCTCCCCATCTGGATGTCTCTAGCCCTGTGCTGGCCAAGTCAGCAGCCAGCAGTCCCACATGGCTTCTGAGCACTTCAGCCATGGCTAGTCCATGGTTGTCTGCAGTAAAATACACACCAAATTTCAAAGACTTGATACGATGCGAAGAGTTGGAAATATTTCATCAGTAATTTTAGGTTAATTATAAGCTGAATTAACAATGCTTTGATAACTGGATTACATAACACAGATCATTAAAATTACTTTCACCTCTTTTTACTTTTTTTAAAATTTTATTATTTTTAGAGAGAGGGGAAGGGAGAGAGGCAGAGAGGGAGAGAGACATCAAAGTATGGTTGCCTTTCACCTGCCTCCAGCTATGGACCTGGCTGGAGACCTGGCTTGCAATTTGGTTATGTGCCTTGGCTGGGAATCAAACCAGCGACCTTTGGTTTCACAAGCCAGCACCTTATCCACTGTGCCACCAGCCAGGGCTTTTTATTTTTAATATAGAAAATTTAAAATTTCTTATGTTAAATCCCATATTCCATTTATATGAAATTTATGTTTCCGTGTGCTTCTGTAGACCACCTAGTTCTATTCTTCATGCCCCCAGGACAGATGATAGAATCTTTCTTGGTGACTCCTCTGGGTCTTTTGTCATTGTGGCACTTGATTCTTTTACACATCCCCTCTTAATCTATCCTGCTTCAACTTGAAGACTTCCACTTCAAATAATTGAATGTTCATCTCCTTATTAGATCTCCACTGGAAAGAAGTCAAGCATCTTTTCATATTGTTCAGTTGTAAGCTCGCTCAGTAACCCCATTTCCTTTCACCTTTTGACTTTGTTCCCCTTTTCCAGCTCTGGTAATGTTTAATGGTCTTCCCTGAGTGGTTTCTAGTCTATTATTTTTAAAACTTGGTAACCCAAACCACCCAATATTACTCTAAGGTAGGCCTGACTAATGCAGAGACAAGTAGAAGGAATTATTTCCACCATCAAGTACTTGAATGGTATTTTTTGTATGTTTTGTTTTGTTTTGTTTGATACATTATTTCATTTAATCCTACAACACAAGAAGGGCAGATGCTTTTGGTAACATGTCACTGATGAGGGAGTTGAGGCTCAGAGAGATTCAATAATGGACCAAGGTTCCACTGCAAATTAAGTGGCAGAGCTAGGGTTTGTGCCCAGGTTGGCCTGACTCTAAAGCCCACATTTTTCCATTACATACCTTGCCTGATACTTTTCTCTGAATATACCCCTGTAGTCATGAGAGGCCTTAGAGTACATGGCTGATGTGTTTGCAACTTATTGTCAGTGGTACCTCTTGAGCCTGTGTCTTGCTACGATAGTGAAGTCCATCTGCTAAATTCCAGACACCCCTCCTCAACCCCATGGATACTGTGTGAAAGCCAGCAGGACTGCCTGTCCTTGAGGGGGCATCAGTAGGCCAAAGCTGAGGTCTTCAGCCTTCAGGAATGACTTTGCTAGAAGGGAGCTATCTTCCCTGCACCCCTAGGTCCTGTTGGTGAATATCAGTCCCTGGAACAAGCTACTTCTCAAAGGCTAATCAAGGCAACTTGCATTGTTGACCCATGTTTACCTCAAGGCAGTTTATGCCTTGATCAGAAGAGGATAAGAGAGATCCTTTTGAGTGTGTTAAAAACCGGTCTTCACATGGACGAATGTGAAGACATTTTGCAAAGTGAAATAACCAGTCACAAAAGGGCAGATACTGTGTGATTCCACTTGTATGAGATACCTAGAGTCTGTCACACAGACAGAAAGTAGAATGGTGATGGGCAAGGGAAGAGACGAGGAGAGGATGGAGCATTATTACTTAAGGAGTACAGTTTGGGAAGATGGAAAAGATCTGGAGATGGATGGTGGTGATGGTTACACAACACTGTGAAGGGACTTAATGCCACTAAACTGTACACTTAAACGTTAAAATGATAAATATGTATTTTACTGCAATAAAAATAACCAAACAGAGCTATATACATAGAGGAAAAGTTTGCTTACATGTGTGATCACAGGTTCTGCTGGAGCTTGGAGTCTGCTGCTCAGTTGAGGCTGTGACTTGTGGTTATTTTCTGAGTTGGCTTCTCATGAGCAGGGTGCAGGCTGACTTCATGGGGGCAGGAGAGTCCTTTGTTTTTGCCTTGACAGATTTCTCCATCTGAGAAGTTTTACCAATTTCACACAAATGCCTTTACAAGGGTTTAAACCACTTTTCCACAGATGCCTGGAGGTGGGATCCTGGTCGCGGGGTGGAGTGGGGGGCTTATTCTCGAAGACCCCTGTATATTGACTCTTGATGATACTTGCTTTTTAATAGATTTTATTATTCTTTATCTCCCCTCCCACATCTGTCTGAGGGTGTGGCTAGACTTTTCTAAGAAAACAAACAAAAAAACCAGGGCTGTAATTCTGTATGGTTTTACTAAAGTAGTTGTGTCTTTAGAGATCTAAATGAGAATTAGATTGAGGACCCAAACATCTAAGGATGTTTGTTCCAGATTTCACTGAAATCTGCCCCCTGACAACCCGAGGTCAGTTATCCAATCCAGTGCATTGGCTGTTTTGAGAAAAATTAGCCAGGACCCATGGACTGGGACACTAATCCACCAGCGTTCTCTTTACAGTGTGAAGTTTTGTGTCACTGTGGCTGTATTTACTTATTTGCCCTGTGTATTTCCCTTTCCAGGAATCATTAACCAATGGCACCAGGAATCCAAGGATAAAGTGATTTCCCTCCTGTTAACTCACCTGCCTTTGCTGAAGCCAGGAAACCTTGAGGCAAAAGTTGAATATATGAAACTGCTGCCCAAAATCTTGGCGCACTCTATTGAACACAACCAGCACATTGAAGAGAGCAGGCAGCTGCTGTCCTACGCGTTGATACACCCAGCCACGTCGCTGGAAGACCGCAGTGCTTTAGCCATGTGGCTGAATCACTTGGAGGACCGCACGTCAACCAGCTTCGGGGGCCAGAGCCGGGGCCGCTCAGACTCTGTGGATTATGGGCAGACGCACTACTATCACCAAAGACAGAACTCCGACGACAAGCTCAACGGGTGGCAGAACTCTCGGGATTCTGGGATTTGCCTCAATGCCTCCAACTGGCAGGACAAAAGCCTGGGGTGTGAGAATGGCCATGTGCCCCTCTACTCCTCCTCATCCGTCCCCACCACAATCAATACGATCGGAACCAGCACAAGTACAAGTAAGTCCCCTGGAAGCCCTTTATCTCAGTCTGGTTTGGCGAATGGCTGTGCGTGGCATGTCTTGCTGCAGTGTCTGCCCTGAGCACCGTAACCCAGGGACAGAAGGGCTGATTGGAATTGGCTGTGGGAAAGGGACCCATCTTTGTTGCTTTTTTTGACTCTGGAAGGATGAAAATGCTTGGCAGGCAAAAATGATTGATGCTCCAAATTTGGGTCACAACAGATTTTTAAAAATTAAAACTAAGAGAGAATAAGTGGTGAAATGCCTTTCACCCATGTGTCTTCCACCCTGGGGTCTTTGGATTTGCAGAGATGCTGTTATGTGTGGTTTTCCACACCTTATCCTAACCCCTGGTTAACCAGACAGCCTCATGGGCTTTGTGCTTTTTCTCTTTTTTCCCCTTTTTCTTCCATTTTTTAAATTTTTTTTTATTTTTTTTATTTTTACCCTGGAATGTTCCCTCCCTTGCATTTCCTAGTTTTATCCCACGTTGTTGGGGACACTTAACTGAGAATGCTTACCTGTGCTGTGGCGTGGTGTGGATGCTGCAGCCTTCTCTCGCTCAGTCTAACCCTCAGGAGGTGTGGGTCACACCTGCTCTGCAGGAGGCAGAGCAGAAAACAGCCTCCCGCTCTTTGGGCTACAAAAGCCAAGTACCCTGCCCACAGGCGGGACGAGGGCTAGTCTTCTCAAAATGCCATTGGTGCTTCTGTACAGTAGCAATGGGGAGACGGGGCTGTCATTAAACAGAATTCCTCGATGCCAGTCGGCATGTGTCTGTGAATGCAGCATCCGTGCTGAGATAACTTTCGGGAGAAAGCTTTTTTACAGTTAGACGAGGTGCCTATCCACGTGCAGAAGCCCCCAGTTAGAAGACAGGAGTGTATTAATGAGTTGGCAATGATGGCTTCTTGGCCTCTACCTCCACTTGGAACTTTTGGCTAATGAGCCTTTTAAAATGGCTTTCTCGAACACAGAGGAGTGTTGAATTCGAATTATAGTCATTGAAACAGTTCCTTAGTGCAGGAACCCAGGAAATACTTAAGATACTGCGTTGATAATGCTACAGCATGAGGTTTTAACTTCTTTTTCCGGAGCATTTTCTCAGTCCGTTGGGATTTTGGTTTCTGGCAGTGGTCATCAGTTTGGCCCAAATAAACTCATAAAAATTCTCAAAAAAAATTTTTTTCCCTACATGTATATTTAGCTATCTGTAACTTGCACATTTTAAGAATTAGGTGATCACTGATCATTAATTTATTAGGTAAGAGGTTCTGGGGACAGTCTCTTTCACAGACTAGTAATCCAGGGCACGGTTTCAGCAGCCTCTGCATGACGGAGTGGGAGGGCTGTGAGAGTCAAAGGGGACAGTGCGGGCTGGGAGGATCTGTCCATGATCAGTAGCAGAATCCAGTAACTGTGATAAAACTCGGTGATAGTTAAGAAAGATTCAAGCCCTGAGCTACTTGCCCTCTCAAATTTTTGTCTTTTGTATTGTAAGGGGTTGAGTTTTATGTCGCTTATCTTGAAGTTAGTCTTGGGTCACCACATTTCTGTCTGTACTGATTTACAGATTCAGGGTCAGGTCTGGCCAAGGGTCATACATTTGAGATGGTATCAAATTATAGTGTTTCTTTTATTACTCTCCATTGATTTTTCTGATGATAAAAACAATACGTTAACTAACTTGATACCATAGAGCATAAAAAGTAAATTAGCAATGACAGTGTACAACTACATAACATTTAGCACATGCTGGGTTTACCATATGCTGGAACATGGAGGTGGAGAAAAATGATGTTTAGAAGGCAGTGAAAACAGACAATGGAGCCACACAGAAGTTTGCAAGGAAGGGATTAGGATAAAGTTAAGAGTAAAGGGCAAAAACTAAGCCCCCTTATAACCAAAGATCAATCTATTTTAATTGATTTAGACAAAAGTTAAATCAAGTAAAATCTATTAGGACCTGCTAGCCCAGCCTTTCTTCCATGAGATAAGAGAAGAATAAGGTGGGACAGGTTGAGAAGTCCATTTGGCAACATACTGAATGGCATCAGAAGAGAAAGAAGAATATTTTCCAAACCTCATTCTCCTTAGATAGCTACTCAGGAGTCTGATGACCAAGAATATGCAGATTGTTCAATATAAGCCTGTGGGACCAGAAAGGACCAAAGTACTGGCTGTCATAAACCATACACAAGTCTTGATCAACTTTGTCTCAGCCATCACAAGCAGTTCCAGACATAAGGTGCATAGAACCTGGCTAGGCATCTTTACGTTCACTTCCTGTCTGGTCTGCTACTGAAAAAGTAAACCATTCAGGAGAAAAACAAGTCTCTTCTAGTTTCCTTCAGAGCCCACAGCAGTGTGTGGAGGTCAATGCCAGCTTTCTTGCCCTAGGCTCCCTTCCTAACCATTTTCTACTGTTCACTGGCAGACTAGGACCTAGAAAGAAACAAATCCTTGTAATACTAGGTGGTTTTTTGTTAGCATTCTTTACATCTGGATTTGGAAATATATGGTACATTGACCTTTGCTAATGTAATACAAAGCAAGAATTGAGAAACTTTGGGTAACAAAAATTATTCCAAAATGCTCCATATGAGCTGCTCCCTTCTACAGTCTTATGGTGCTTCTTGGAACCATAATATTTCTTTCATTAATCTCAATGGATTATTCTGATGATAAAAATGATACATTAAATAAATTAGTACCATTGGTCATAAAAAGTAAATTAACAGGGATAGCATACAACTACATTGTGTTTACTACATGCTGGGTGCTATTCAAAACCCTTTACGTAAACATTAGCTCACTTAATCCTCATAACCCCAAGATATGGATATTTTTGTTACCCCATTTGACAGATGAGCAAACTGAGTCATAGAGCAGTAAAATAACTTGACAGATTAACAAAGTGGATCAACTGGGATTTGAACCCAGGCAGTCAGGTCTGACTGAATTCAAGGTTACTTGCCACTCCCTCCCAATCCCATCCACAGAGGTTGGCTCCATTAGTAGCTAGAAGACCTTTGTTTTTCTCTGACCATGAATTAGCCCCTGTGTAGACCAGCCATCTAGTGTCAGTGTTCTCCACAGCACACAGATCTCAGACCCTGTCCAGTGACTGCTTCTGTGTGGCTCCCTGAAGAAGAGGAGCTATTCCCAAAGGAGGTTCTCGCTTTGCACGAACTTGGATGTCTGGCCTAAGCCTTCTATGTCACAGTTTTTGGTCCACATGTTTGCCTCCCTTTCCTCATTACATATTCATTGGGGGACATGATTTGTGTCTTTATCTTCCTCCCCATCACCGAGAACACCATGTGCTCAAAAGTCATAGAAATTTTGGAGATGTCAAATTCCTGGCATGCTTTCAGCTGCCACTGTCCTGTGGCAGAACATCTCTGTTAGACAAAACCTGTCCCTTGCTAAGCCCAGATGTGGTCTCCAAATCCTCGTCAATATGCTCCCTGAGGCAGCCACTATGATTCAGTAAGAGATGGTATGGGAGCTAAAGCCCATCTGCCCACCTGCCATATATGTTTGTTGAATGGTAGGGACTTGGTAAATCCCAGGGCTCACTAGGCAGATGTTCATAAATTAATGAATTTCCGAAATAAATGAGAAAATTGTCTTTGGGAATTTACTAAGTAACGGGTGGTAATATTGGTTATTTAGCTTTCTGGCATAATCCTCATAGTGACACTTAATGTTACTCTTGCATTTTTTTGTGACTTAGTTTACCAAGTCAACCTCAGTACTAACAGATACATACTACGATGTTGATTGTGGAGGTAGCTGTATGAATTTATACACGTGATAAAATACCTGGAAAAAAATACCTGAATTCATATAAAAAAAATTAATGTGTACCAAAACTGCTAAGATCTGGGTAAGGTCTGCCACCTTGTTTAATTGTATTATGTTAAGGCCAATGTCCTGGTTTTGATATTAGGTTTTAATATGATAGTCATGTAATATGTAACCTTGAGGGAGGCCTGGGGAGGGGTACATGAGACCTGTCTGTGTTGTATTTTGCCATTCCTTGTAGTCTGTAATTATTTCAAACTGAAAAGTTAAAACAACAAAACTACCAGGGCATCTAGAACCTTGATGTTTCTTGAGCTTTGGTCCTCGTCTTTTGGCCTCTCTAGGGGTGGAGGGTCTGTCCCTGTATGAAAGGTGGCTGCCAGGAGCCAACAGCTGAAACAGTACTACTTCAGCAGGCAAGGCGAGGAGCAAAAGCCACGCAGATCTCCGGGAAAGTGGCTCCTTTGGGACCCCCTGATCTGCAACTGGAAAAAGCCCTCCAACTCCATCAATCATCCCCATAGGCTGCCAGGGCCAGCTCTTTCAGGGAAACCGGTTAGGCTCTAGTAATCCTTCATTTTTTCCCGGCCTTTCACATTTTCTTTCAAGGCCACCAGCCACTTCAGACTCATTCTAGTCAGACTGCAGAGAAAACATCAGAACAGATATTCAAGGGAAGGGGAGAGACCATACAGCTTTAGGCAAGCCCGAGGAGGAAAGACATCTCAGTGAGTGGCTTCTTGGAAACGAAAGGAAGAGCACGTCTGGTGACTGATTCTGTCTTGCAGGCTTCAGGTCATCCCCGTCCTGTAAATTTTCATGGCATCATTTTTGTCTCTTACCAGCAGATGTTCTCGGTGGAAAATTTCTTCCTCCCCAAATTCTAGCCAACCTGGCATTGTAACTAAAAAATTCCATTACTTCCTTAACCCCTCATTTGCTCTTCGAGGAGGTAACTCTAGTTGCTTTGCTTCCTTTGAAAAGCATTTATAACAGCTGGCATGATGTATTTTTAGCTTCAGCTTCCTTCCCCTATGGGGTAAAATTTTTTTTAGTCCACCCCTGGCCTTCCTGACACCACATTGTGAAGATGGCTCAGTGGTGTGTTGGAGAACCCAGCATTGCCACTGCTTAAGCCTTCTCCCATTTCCAAGAGTCCAGTGGTTTTTCAGGACTGTGCTTTTCCTCACCATGTGTAGTGCTTGTTTTCTGGGGTTTAGGGAAGTTCAGAAAAACACTCGAGTATGCAAGAAGTCTGCTAGTTTCTTGTGAGTGGGAGATCCCACTGCTTGGGAAAAGTCAAAGGCCTGCATGAGCTACATGTGTTTGGGAGCATAAGGCTATGCCATCCGTCTCCCATCCAGCCGGATTTTTTTAGACTCTAATGACAGTGAAGGTTATTAAACACTAGATGAAGCACAGAGGAAGGCAGTATTGTTTCCAATTCTCCGCTGTACTTCAGAAATTAAATAGATTCTGGCTAGAATCAATGGCTTCAATTGGGCTCACCTGGAAGATGGGAGAAACAAGGAGGAGATAGATGGGATGGCTTTTTTAAGACTTCGAGCCCGGTAGCCTTATGATTTCTATTATTTCATAAAATGTAGTATCGTGGTCTAGTAGTGCCTGTTCCACAGCAACTGGACAAGGAATAATTTAATCTTGCATTTACTTTTTACTTGTCTCACTTTTAAACTTTTAAGATTTTCAGCGACAAATTCAGGTTATACTGAAGAAAGCTGTATCATGAATATATACACTGTATATATGATATCTTTAATAGAAAGCAAATTAAACCCTAAATTTCATGGTTTCAGGTGAGGGTGAATTCTAGTGGCAGCAATTACCATCCATTTGGGGTACTCTACTTTCTGACTCTTTAACACTGGAAATAACCATTTCTGCCATTCCTCTGTCTTCACCCCAGTTCTCAATATTCTGTTAGATGAAATACAGTATGAGGCAATTTTAGGTATAAATCAAGTAAGAGAAGCGTATGGAGATGGAGAAGGGAGAAGCAAGGTGGGCAGCGGGTTCTGAAATCTGGAAAATGCTATGAAGGATTTTTGTGGCTTGAAGAAAGGCATACTCTGGGATAATCATTCCTTGCCAAAAATTTAGATTGTTTCCATAGACAAATTCCGTAGCTAGAATTAGAGTGGAGCCATGGGAGCCCAGGGTTTCCTTTAGAGATTTGTTTCACAGCCAGCCTTGCTGAGATGCATCCTTTTGGAAAAGCCTAGCAAAACCCATATGGAGCCAAAAGATTTATAACAGATTATTTTGTACTTTAGTTTCTCCTTCACACAGTAAGACACTGCAATGCAAAGGGAATTCTGAGGCTCTAAGTGGCATTTTAGATATTCAAGTCTGAGGTGTAAATGATGAGGCAGTCTTGGTCAAGATCAAAACATGACTTGGTTTTAAATTCCAGCCCCACCTATAATGAGGTGTGTGGTGATGGACAAATTACTTGACCTCTAAACCTCCTTTCTTCATCTATAAAAGTAGAATTAATTTTCATAGAATACCTCTTAATTGAGGTCTTAATCAGGACAGGTAGTTGATGTGTTAATTACAATAGCCATTTCAAGAAGGGAATTATTAAGAAGGCATAAGACCTTATATGATCTTAAAGTATGAATCCATACATTCCTGTGTTGTCTTATGCACTGAGTTATGACCCTTTCTTTGGGCTCCTGACCGTGGCTGTTCTTTGTTTTTACTGCATAAATCACATCCTTGATGTATTACGATCTGTGATTTCTTTAAAATGGAGTAGAAATTTGAAGACATTTGCAAAATGCAGAGTACAGAATCTTTCTAGATCCTGTTTATTTTTCTTTTTATAATTTAGCTTATAGTTCTCTCACATTAAGTTCAGCAGTAGGTCTTTAAGCAAAACAATGGATATTTCTATGACATGTAATGAGGTTTTGCACAATATTACGTTTTTATAATTTGTATGTCATCATTCTGTTATCCTTTTCAATGTTATATTTTTACTGCTATAAGTGTACTGGCATACACAAATTTGGGAACAAATTCAACTTATTCTTGGTATGCCTACAAGTCAGCTAGTGGGAACAGAAACACACAAGTAATTTCTAGCCCTTGAAGACTCAATGAGCCATAGGTATCAGTAAGTAGTCTAAAGGGAATGGAGGGTACTGGTTGGTCCAGCAAGTTGGTTAAATGAAGATGGGTAAAGAGAGCTAGTTCGAAGGGCTATTGTGAGGATTAAATGAGAAATGTGTATGAAGCACTTGCCAGTAGGAAGGAGTTCAACAGATGATAGCCTTCATTATTATTTGTGCACTGGTTGTTAACACTGATACAGGAAGTGGTGTTTTTTCCACTGCAGGCTCTGCAAGAAACTAGGGTGTAATGGGCTCCCTGAGGCAGCCCTGTGACAAAGGTCTTCCAATATGCTGAACTGAAATCAAGATACTTTACTCAGCTCTACAAAGAGCTGAAGAGTCAGTCTTCCACAAATACTAGTATCCCTTAAGGACTATTTCAGCAATACATCTAAGTCCCTTAAAATGGACCAGAAAGAAAAAGAAAAAAAAAGGGTAAAGAATAAGATAATTGTTGATGTTGCTTCTTTGGGATCCATTGCTAACAGGAATAATGTTTTAAATTAATGATAAATGTAAAGATGTTATTTGAATTTATAAAAATGACCCGTAAGTAATAGAACAAGATTTGATGCAGGTACATAAGACATAGATATAGGCCAGGGAAATGTGGCTGGTCCAGGAATGCTGGGTGTTGGTGCCACCGTGAAAAGGTCAGGGGTTTAGGAAGGCTGTTCCACCTCTAACTCAGTGTGTGATCTTACACTCCCAAGGACTGCTGCTTCTTTATGAAGGCATGATATTGAATGACCTCTAAGGACCCTTTTCAGCCTTTCATTCTGTGCTTCCAAGGTAGAAAAGGCTCATAGAGCATGGGTAATGAGTACTCAGTGCTTTATATTGGGATAAGCAAGAGGAGGAGAATGAAATGCCAAGAATTTTGTGCTGGGCTAGTCTAAGAGAGTTGGCACCTGCCAAGGCCAGGAGATCAGCCTGCTATATCCAGCATTAACCACACACTTCATAAGAATATTATATGATTTAGTTCCCTCTCATTTTTCAAAGAATGTGGGTACCAGTACTATTGCCAGGAACCTAGATCTGGGAAGTCTGGAAGACAGGAATTAGAGGGGAATTACTTTTCGCTCTATCTTTTGAAGTGAATACCATGTTAGTGCCATATATTACCTATTTTATTATATATGTGTTTATGTATATGTATATATGAAAAAGATAAGGAGATGTTAGTAAAGAAAAGGATAAAAAGGAGAACAGAAGAAAACCCAGGGTGATATAGCCTGGAGTAGAATCAATAGGAAGGGTACTCTCATGAGTTCCTTGATCTATGCCATATAGAAAGAAAAGAACACTGGCAAAAAATTATAGGTACAGATCTTGGTGACGCTTAAACTCCAGGGCGTATGGAATCCCAATGTGGAGTTTCTATCCTTTCTGAACTTAAAGATTAAAAAATGTGGGGATCATCAGGTTCAGTTGCCTGGTGCCTGGACTGCAGGCCACTTGAATGCCATTCTTGCGCTGTGATTGCCACATCATCTTGACTGGATTTTTTTGGAAGAAAAGGGAGCTATTTGAAGATTCTTTGTTTTGTTTTCTAATCCTCACCTGAGGATATTTTTTCATTGCTTTTAGAGAGAGAGGATGGAGTGGGGAGAGAGAGACATTGATTAATTGCCTCTTATGTCCAGGGAATTGAACCCACAGCCTGGGTATGTGCCCTGACCAGGAATTGAACTCACAACCTTTTGGTCTATAGGACACCAACTAACTGAACTACACTGGCCAGGGCTGAAGTTTCTTTGCTTTAAGAGATCTGATAACATTCACCATGTTACTGGTTCTATTCCCATACCACTATGTCAAACATTTCTTCAGTGGGAGCAGGGACATGGAACATTGGGGGTTCTGTTTCAAAAGCTACTACCCATTTTGGATTAAAAACACACAACAACTGTTGCTATACCCAAGTTAAAATAAAGTTAGACATGTATCTTAGTCCCAGTTTCCTGAGAGGCAGTTTCTGAGTAGTGTCAATGGATAGCTAATGCACCCAACTTGCCTAGGGGAAAAGGGGTGACAGTGGCAGACATGAAGAAACTGTCTAACCTATCGTGAGTACCAAGGTGTGATGAAGCCTCTGGAAGAGAGCTTTCGAGTTCTGTCCCAAAAGTATCAGCCTCACAAACCTTTAATTATATTGACATTGATTCAATACTTTTGGGACAGATCTCGTTGACTACATACAAGTCTCCGTTACACATTGGTGTATTCTGAAAACCTTGCCTGAAATAGCCTTTTTTGAATCACATTTTTCCATTGACCAAAACTAGAATTTGGGGTATAAATTGTCTTGGTTTTTAAACAAACTTCATTGGTGAGAACTCCCAAAATCAGGTTTGGAGCCCCAGCTCCTGAGATTCTCTCTCCAAGGTAACCTATAAAGTATTTTTAAATAACAAATATTGAAAGGATTTCATCAGGTGATTTTATTTTGCCATCTGTATAATAGTTCTCTGGTACATTGGAATTCTTCAGGTAACTTTCTTGGTTTTAGTTTACTGTGTTTAACAACTCATATTTATATGGCTTTGAATGGGCCGGGCAGGTGGCAACTCTAATTCCCACCTCTGGCTGAGTTCGTAAGCATGGAATAAAGCCTTCCTGGATACTTGCAGGAGCTAGAGAGAGAGCATGCTGAGAAGCGATGTTGACATGAGGGCTTGGCTATAATAATGCCTGAGTCCTCATCCCCTGGGTGAATTGGGAGAACACTCCAAACTGCAGCATGCTTGGAACGTGGGAAGAATTTTGGAATGGTCATTAGGCCTCAAGAAAAGGAATCATTCACATGTGTCCATCATTAGCCAAGAATAGTTATTCTGTGCCTTCGATATTGTTATTGACTCTACTGGGTTTAACTGGATAATTTTAATTTCCCACATCAGTGTTTATTATTCTAAATGTCAGAGCTCACTGCAAGTATGATTGTGGCATCTTTGGGTAAAAATGTCTTCATTTGTACGTCTATTAATTTTTGGCAATAGAGCTCCCAATTCACCTGGAACCTCAAAGCCTGTTTGCTTTACTTCAAAGTCTAAGAGTTTTTGATTCCCTAGAGCATCTCAGTTTTGGTTCTGAGGCCGGCAATGCAACTGACCAGCCAGTTCCTAAATCTGTATTTGAGCTGCAGGTCCTAAGTTCAAGGTAAGCCTTATTGCATAGCTCATTGCTGTTCAGAAATGAGTATTGTCAATACACAGAGAAGGTAGATGTCTTGTAAGCAAATGATGTGTTGCTTGAGGCTTTCTTTTCAACCCTATGAGATTTGTGAAGAAGAATTGCAAGCTTCATATGGTCCCATTTCTTTTCCTAATTTTCTGTTGGCAACCTTCCCTCTCTTGCTAGACAGCTGCATAATTTTTGCTTTTAGGGTGGTTCTCTTGCTCCTCTTCCCCAGTCACTCCATCTGCATGCAGTCCAGGGAGTAGGCTAATTATGGGGTTCTGGGGAGGCAGTCATATTTCATGTTTACTTCTTGGGTCTTTACCCTGAAAAGTAGCCAGAAAGTGGCCAAGAAGAGAAGATATGTTCCTATCCATAACAAAGGCCTTTCATTTTTGGCTGCCCCCTGTAATGGCTTAGGAGCAAGAAGCTTTATACACTTGAAGTCAACCTGTCAAACTGGCATAACCCAAGCCAAAAAGTCTGCTAAAATTTCTTGACCCACGAGATTTATTTTGCTGGCACTTCTCGGATTAAGTAAATGGTTTACTTGCAAGGATGTTGGCCCTGTGAGACTGTGGTGCCACCCTCCATGGTATGGACTGAGAGAAAGGAAACATTTGTTAACACAGTTCACTTAATAATCCAAACTTAAGGATGCAGAGGAATATCTGTCGCCTCTGCCTTTCCCTCTTCTTCACCCATTAGCGTAGACTCAGCCCCTTGGAATCATCCAGATTGGCAAAGATCTGAACAGACTTTTGGCTGAGCTGTTGGAATGCTAGAAGAAATATGCTTAACACCTAGATTTAGCTTCAACCTAAAGAGTCTATAGAATCCCAATGCCAAGTCTATCCAATTGGAACTTGAATGAAATTTCTACCTCAGACAAGTTCTTGATGCTCACAAGGATTTCACCAGGAATTCTACCTCTAAGCCCATTGTAAAGTGGAATTGGAATCTTTCTTATTGGAGATCTTTGCTTTTCCTTAAGTTCTGCAGTTCAGACATATGTCTTAACTTCCCAGGATTACACCAACTCTGATCCACCTCCCAAATCTAGCAACGGACAAGCTTAGTTTCTTGGATTGAAAGGAGCATTGTGTAATGGACTCCACACTTCTCCACATTCCCTTCTTTGTTAGCCTCTGCCTAATTCAAGAACATATGCTGGTGACACAGATCTGGCAGAGTCGATTGCAGAGTCAGTCTAGAAAGATCTCAGGTAATACCAGGTTGCAATTCAGAGCACATGCTTTGGAGTTATACTAACCTAGGTTTAAGTCCCACCAATTGCTAGCTATTGTGACCATGGAGAAATGTTTTAACCGCTCTTGGCCTTGATTTCCTCATATTAAAAGATAGCAATAATCTCCATCCATGACTGATTGTGAACATCCTCCCTAGATCTAAATACAATGTTTTGTTGAAGACATCCTTTTTGTATCCTATTTTTCTACTCCCCTTTGCTCCTATTACCTTTAAGCTAGCCCTCACACTCAAAAATTTGTACTCTTTCAGTTCTAGGTGATTTTTTCCAATTTTAAACATAATTTCCACTCATTTTTTTCTGTCTTTTCTCTCCCAGGAATTCCTTTTAATGATATAACTCTTCACTGTTCATTGTCTAATTTCCTTAACTTTTTATCTTTACTTTCAGATATTTTGGTTCTACTTTATGGTTGATTTCTATAGCGTTATCTTCCATACTTACTATATAATTTTTAATCTCTGCTATTTTCTCATTGCAAGAGTTCTTATTTTTTGAATGATCCCTTTTATATTGCCTTCTGCTCTTATTTGATGGATGAAATTTTTTTTCTAAAGTCTCTAAATGCATTACAATTGATTTTTGGAGACTTTTTTTGCTCCCTTCTTGTTTTTTATTCTCTCTGTTTGTTTTGGGCCTTGTCTCTTAAATGAAGAAGGCACTAGAATCTTGTGTGTGTAAATTTCATTTTAGAGAGATTAGGTAGGGACCAGGCCTGGCTGGTGGTTGGGGATGCACACATACCAGCTTTAATCCACTTTTTCATGGATTGCCCATTTCCCCTAGAGGGATCCTTGTCTCCTCCTAGAAGATATAGGCCTGGTTTCCAGGTTCTAAGAACTGTTCATGAGAAAGGTACAAAGATGAGATGTGCCTGGTTTTATGGAGTGAGAGAGAGAATCTAAGGTCTCCCTGTATCTCAGACATACGTTCTATGAAGCCTCCTATTTTTGGCCCCTCTTTGCACCTCCGCCTTCAGAGGTACCTGGTCTCCGAATCTTGACCTTCTTGGAAGTTCTACAGTATGAACTGTCATGACTCCCCTTGCTAGGGGCAGACACGTTATCTTTCTTTGGTCTACTTAGTTATCCCATGTCCTTCTGTTTTCCATTTTCTGAGATTCTATTGATTTCAGTTGTCTGCTGATAACCAAGGTAGTCTCCTGTCATCTCTTCCCTGCATTCTTTTCCATATGGGTTTATGTCTTTGCTATCATTTCAGTGAGTGTCCTGAAGGAACAGAGTAACATATGCATGAATAGGAAGTCTTCTTTAATTTGCTTATTTATTATCTAACTCCCCACTTGAATATAAATTTCAAGATGTCAAGGGTATGGTTCTGTTCTCTGCAGTCATCCTTTTGTTCAGAACACTGCCTAGCATATTGTTAGATGTTGAATAAATACTTGAGTAAATGAATGAATGACATGTAATGTAGATCTCTTTGTACAATGCCTATAGCCTAATAAATAACTATCTTATCTTCCTTATTTCAGTCTTTGAAAATTAGGTGGTAAAACAAAACTTTATGCTACTGATAGTCACTGATTTTAAATGGGGATAAATGTGTCTCCTGAACTAATATCTTTAATGGGGAGTGTCTGAAATATCTTTACCTTCCCTACAAATCTCTCTTCAAGATGGAACTTTAACTGATAGTTACACTGTTTATACTGTTATACAAATCTACAGGCCTTAACATGTAGGTCCTGCGATGTATTACTCTAGTGTTAAATGAGAGGTTATCTGGTTTATGTTACCACAAATCTATAACTTTGCCCCTGTCTGTCAAAACATTGATTTGAAGACTAGTGATCATTAATAAAATATGAATTATGAAGACCGAAAACATGGAGGTTGTAATCTCAGCTTCAGTATCAATTTCATTGAGCAACCTTTGGCAACTACTGTTAACTCTCTCGGTCTCTCCTTCCTTAACTGGTAAAATAGTGATGTGGGTAGATTAGATGATTCCCAAATCATAGTTTTAGAGTTCCTTCCAGCTTTAAAGTTCTGAAACTCTGAGATAATTAGGGAGTAAGTAAATTAGGGGAACAAACTTTAGTGTTACATCTTCCAGTCTTCTGAAAATAATATTTTTGGAGGCAGATCCCAAGAATGTGGCACCATCATTAAAATTCCATCAGGACCAACTTCATTGGGTACCTAAACAACAGCCACCTCTATGTATGTAGCTCTCAGTAAAACATTGGCAGTGCTCTCTGCCAGTTCTCTTGAGGACTCAACTCAGGAATGTAACCCTCTATGCCCAACCCACTGGGCACCTGGTGAGTCAGTGTTCATTTCAGGAGGAACCTTTCTTGAAGCAGAGCTTTTCATTTAAGGAAACATCAAATGATTGTCTTACATTTTTGAAGAAGGGGTGGAAACCTGGTGGTTTCTCTTAAATCTGCTGCTCCTCCAGCATTTAATTTATAATGAAAAGATTCTGATTTGGCTTTTTATATAGATGCTTGCCTGATTCTAGCCTCAGAACACCCACCATCAGCTTTGGGAGCCATCTGGGGAAATCCCAAATGGAAAAGAGCTGCTTGCCATGTGGTTGAGCAGGTGATTGGAGATTCAGTTACAGAGAGTCTTCATGCTACTCAGAGCCATGGATTTAAAATTACTGCATGGGATAGCCAACTTGCAAGGGAGCAACCTGCCTATTTACCATAGAAGCAGGAGAGAAGAGCTTCTTTGACTTTCATATACTTCCCCTGATACTGTCATCCTGGCATGGAGGGCCAGGATTCCAAGAGGTATCTTGGTCCTGGTGCATTACCACCTCCTCAGAAGCTCTTATTAGTCCTCAAGGCACTATGACAAATTAATTGTGAAATTGAAATCACCTAACATTTTTACTTTCTTCAACAATTCTCCACCTTCATGCAGAGTGCTACTTGAATATTAACACTGCCTTACTGCTCCCAGCTATTGTGTGCTTCTAAATGACACAAGGTGATGGCTTAATAAATGATGGAAAGTACTGTTTACATCGATGCAATCCTGTTTTTTATCATACTCTTTTTGGCATCTGTAGCCCTAGTTACTAGCACAATGCCCTCTGCATAGAGATGCTCATTGTTGAATGAGGGAATGCATAAGGAGGTTAGCTTAAACTCACATTTTTTTCAAAATTATTCATTTTGAAAATTCATTTCAAAAGTATCTTTTGTATATCATCTTAATAGATGGGCCTTCATCATCCTTGCTAATGCCCAGCATATGCCCAAGAGAGGGCAATGCTTAGAAAACTTGAAAGGATGGATGGATGGCACAGGTAGCAGGTGGCCTCAACAGCAACCCTGGGAGGTACTCAGAAGAGGTACTACCGTTGTTTTAACTGTTTTCCAGACAAGTAGACCCTGAGGAGCCAATGGACTTGCTCAGGGTTTTGGATATTGAGAGTTCAGTGTCAGGGCTAAAAGTCTAAGCCCAGAGTTCTTTCTGCTACAAAAATGCATGTAGCATTGGGCTTAAGAACCCAGGCTTGAAAGTCAAAGAACCTTAGACTTTGAACCTGGCTCTCTCTTGCTCCTTCCTAGTTGCCTGATCTTTGACAAGTCCCTTACTCTCTGCACCTCAGCCTCTTATCTATGAAATGTGTGTGTATTGAGGAGGGGCGAGCGTAACTAGAAACCCTACCTTAGAAGGCATTAGATGAGAATTATATGGAGCAGTATGCATATATGTTTGGCCGAGCACCTGATATAGACGAATGGTAACTGGGAATGTTGTACTTAATCTCACACAGCCTCCTCTGCAGAAGACAAAAGACCAGGAAAGGTGGCCTTTAAGAATGGGTCTTTTGGGTTGCACTTGGGGAAACAACAGTGTAGTTATCCCCAGTCCCAAGCAGTTCAAGAAGGAAACAGAATAAGGAGACAGGGCATTCAGTCGCACTTTCATGAGAGCCTGAAATGTACAGGAGAAATGAGAGCACTGGGCTGAGCCAGGAAGGGGGAGGAATGGTCTAATTCCATGCCTTCCCTCTTCCAGAATCTAGCCTGTGGTGAGAGGCTGGCAGCTCCTTCACCCTGACCCCTGGCTGGCTGTTCTGTTGGTGTTACAAGGCAGACTCTCAAAAAATATGGAGAAATAAATAATGTGGGAAAATATCTTGTCCAAATGAGAATGGCACTGCATAAAGATGCTAATAAATAACATCACAGAAGATTGGCTCAGGGAGGGGCTGAAAGGTCATCCACTGGGCTGTAATGGCTTTTTTAACATTGTGCCCCCAGCTTTTAGAGCCTGGCACATGATGGGCACTCAACAAAGGTCTGATGAATGAATGAATGAATCTATTTTAACCCTTGGCTTTCCATGTGAAGAACCCAATGTCACCCACCCAAACAGTAGGCCCTTAACTTAAATTTCTAATTATAATGGAGTTACTTACAATCTTCAATAAGGACTCTGGGCTGTCAGTGTTGCTTACTAATGGCAGGACAAAGAGAAGGTCTCAGAAGTTTCTGAACCCTGAAATTTAATGGCAAAAAGGTGATTTGCACACCCTGACCCTTCAGAAAATAGAAATGCAATGAGAGCACTGAAAATAGGGGGACGGACAGGCCAAATTGAGTCTGAATCAAAGGAAGATTATTCTGATGGGCGGAAGGGCAGAGGAAAGTTGGTCAGCGTAGATGAGGGTTTTCTGATAGAGCATGGAAAGCACTGACTGGTGTATAGACCATGGTGGAAAATTCATCTCTTGTAAATCAGGGAAACACTAACAGGTAAGCAAAGGTATTTTTTCACACTACACATAATACTCTGAAAATATTCCATAAATGTCATTCGATTGGCTAGTACTTTGAGTTAATTTTTTCAGTAGCAATGTTGGTTTATATTGGGTTATTCTTACTCTGACAACTAATGACTAATATTTCTATAGCAATATATTTCACATACATTTAAAAAGTTTATATTTTCCCAAATCCCATACTGTAGCCTTTGATATCTACTAATGGGGGAAATTGAGGTGCTGAAAGATTATATGACTTTCAACCCAAGTCCCAGATTCTTCTCACTTCAGTAGACTGCTTTTATTGTGCTTGATGCCTTCCCCAGCATCAAGGGAAGAAGTGCCCAGCCAGCAAGTCAGAGCTGGGTATGTAGCCAGTGCTCTTAACCTTGAAAGTGCACACAAATTTCCTGGGATCTTAAAATGAGGATCCTGTCTCAGTAGATCTGGGGTGAAGCCTGGGAGTCTAGCCTTTCTAACAAGCTCCCAGATGATGACAATACTGCTAGTCCATGGATCTAGAGCACGTTTTTCCTGTTTGTAAATTGGTTACAAACCTCACCAGCTGAGTTTCCAGAGTAGGAGAAAATGTCCTTGGAGCTTTCTGAAGCCAATTCCTGGTGAGAGGGGCCTGGGCTGACCCCTGACTCACTCTTTCCACTTAGCAAGAATGAATGGCCACAGCAAGAGGTTAGACACCATTGCCCAAAAGTCCAAACATGTGTTAAGGGAGTCTTTAGAAATTTCTGCCTTGGTATTATGTGGGTTAGAATTCTGGAACCAAAAACAGAGATCATTTATCTTTACCAGGAGAGTAGTGCAAGAGTGATAAAAATCCTGGACTGCAGAGTCTGAGCAGAATTCTGCATGTGAACCCAAAACAAATGAGATATGGGTGAGAGAAGCAACAATTTGTATGTTGTCTGTTAAAAGCCACTTGAAAAGTAGGCACAATGCTGCTAATCTTTGGGGCATGTTATTCAGACCAGGAAGAAGAAGCAGCCACCCTGGGGAGGTTTGAGGTGCCCAGGATGTGGGGTAGGGTTGGGAGCACCACTGAGGCAAGAAGATAGCCTGCGATGGTGGTTCTCAGCCTTGGCGAGCCATTAAAATCCCCCAGGTGCAGCTAAAATTACAGATGCTCAGCCCCACTACAGGGACTTCCAATTACTTGGTCAAGGAAAAGGGCTGGACATCAGGATTTTTTTTTAAGGCTCCAAGGAGGTTAAACATGCAGCCAAGTTTGAGAACCACTAGCCTAAGACAAAAATATGGCAAATGTGACAAAATGTCACAGGATAGGAGGTGGAATGAAGAGTATCTATCAGTCTATCTATCTGGTTGATTCCCATTATTTGCAATAGTTATGTTCTATAAAGTTACTTTGAACACTAAATTTTCAAATACTAAATCATTGCTCCTAGGGGAGATATAGAGCTAGGTTCCTGCAAGACTCACATTTTCATCAACCAATTAATAAATAACTTTGTTTTAGGTATGTTTCTGTTATATAGGGATTCATTAACTCAGAGCCAATAGCACTATAACTCATGCATGAACAAAGCTAATCTAATACATCTATTTTTCTCTGGAAAGCACATCACAGCCTCCTTGCACTCAGGAATGCTAGCCAGCACCTAGCACTATGCCACTTTTTTTTTTTTAAAGATTTTATTATTTATTTTTAGAAAGAGGGGAAATGGGGGAGAAAGAGGGGGAGAGAAGCGTCAACATTAGCGAAATCATTGATTGGTTGCCACCCCAACAAGGGGACTGAACCCATAACCCAGGCACGTGCCCTGAATGGGAATTGAACTGGTGTTTTGAGGAACGACACCCAACCAACTGAGCCACACCTGTCAGGGCCTGCACAGGCCATTTTAAACAGCAAAATAACCAACAAAAGACACCAAAGTTAGACATAGGTGGCACTAAAAAGACCTCAAAAAGGACACTTATTTATAGCGTGAGAGTTAAAATAGGAAGACAGTCCAATGTCCTTTCAACCTCAATAAGGAGGAACGTGTGCATCAGGGACTCAGATTTTTTTTGCCACTCTGAGTATGTCCATGAATGACTGTGAAAATGCAGCAAGTATTGATTTTGAGGTTACAACTACATTTTAGCAGAGAGGTGAATCTGTAAATACAGGCTCTGTGAATAATGAGAATCAAAGGTATATAAGACTTGCTACAAAGGAACACATACTCTACAGTTAGTATGACAGGTGAAGGAGGGTCCAGCAGTGGATGAAGAGCAAAGGGTGCTGATCTGTGTGTGGTTCTGAGCTGGATCTTGTGAACCTAGCCCAGCCCTGCTGATAGTCATTCAACAGCCAGTTCTCTTTGCTGCTGGAATCCAAAGGCCACTGATAACCCCACCACCTCACATCTAATCAGAAATTCATGCTGTTCAAGCCTGTTCTTAAACTAGATGGGTCCTGTGGGCTGAATTATGCCAGGAACCTCATGCTTGCAGTGTCTCTGGAAGTCTTTTATTCCAGGACTGATTTATAATAGCCAAGGAGATGAGTTGAAAGCAATTACGTAAATGCTGTTTCTCTGGTGTAGAGGAGAACAGTATGGTTTAAATGAAAAATGCAGTGCCAAGTCAAACATTCAAATCGTTATGTGTAATTACAGACCATAGTAAATCAATTTTACAAACACAGACCAATCTCACCGTGTTCCAACACCCACAGGGTCAGTTTAGATTTGAGAAGAGACCGAAGTTGAAGGGAAAGCGGGAATTAGGGTGTGTGAAGCCTCTATAGCCTGTCTTGAATCACATGGTGATTCAATCAAATATAATTAAGGAGCCAGGAGACCCTAAACAATCCGGTTTCTCTTAATTAATCAAGAAAAAATCTCCTAATTAGCAATGTAAGCTCAAATTATGGTTTTTTGAATGGTCGTTAATGCGTCTTGTTACAGTTGACATTTAGAGCGAACGCTTTAATGAAAACAAGAATCAAGTCGCTAATCAGTAAATTGGCCTGCTAGCCACAGTGCTGAGAATCTCCAGTTTTCATTCTTCTATCAGGGAACTAAGTGAAGAATTAGTCAGGACTACATAATACTTTTCTAATTAGTTATAACCCTTCCTAACACTGGCAAGAAAAGAAGAAAAGAATGTTACTCGATGGAGGTGAAGGTTCAGAGTTTCACACTCAGGGAAGCCCTGGCACTAGTCATGCAATTAGCTGGTCCTACCTTGAGGCCCTGATGGCAGTAGGCTCCATGCATCTTCTGGCGGTGCCAGCCCTTGCCCACTCAGTGCCATTGAACTTAAGAGCCACTTTGTCCTCTTATCTGGGAACCTTTAAGGTCCAGTGTACATGAAGACTTTGCCTGGATTTCAGCTCAAGATGGGAGTTAGTAGACCAGGTTTTAAAATATTCTTCATTAGCCCCTTTCAAGCAATGGACCCACTTCTCCTCTGGACAGGAGTTGCTAGTGGTGTCAAGATGTAAAAGAATACGCTGATGATGTGTTCAATGGGCTCTAGCTTTGGTCTTGAGACCGACGCTCAGAAGGGACCTTGATTGCTCAGTCATGAAACCCTGGCTATTTGCAGTTCTATACTTGGATTGCTTTGTTGGTATTCATGCTTGGTTAGCAGTCCTGGGTGTCATTAAACACAGGGTAGACATTGTATTTTGTAAACCTAAAAAAGCACTCCCTGGACAGGCATGTGAACTGAGGTCACAAGTTACAATTTGAGAATTACCTTTTTAGAAAGGGGGAGGGGGAAAGTTTTATCATCAAACATCAGTCTTTCTGAATTTCTCTTCCTTCAATGCAGTGACTGCAGCATTTTTACAGAGAGGTTGGGAAAAAAAACAAAGGAAGGATACACTTAGATCTACTCCTGGCTACTTGCTTCACTCAATTATTTTCTTGACGTGGTGTCATAAACAAAACGATTCCAATCTGCAGCTTTGTCTAAGTTTATTTCTGGATACCTGTTCACTCTCTATGTGGGTAGAAATTCCATGGACAAACCTAAGGGTTAACTACATATAGATATAACTATACACATGAAAAGAAACATCATACAGGAAAGTCGAAGTTTACCCAATGTACAGGAACTGTGGAAATGGCTGGGTTGATCCAGAAGTTCCTTGGTTTGGCTTCAACATCTGCTGTGGTGGTGTCAAATTACTTCCATAGTTGATGTCATTGGTTTTGATAGAAGGGAATGAGAGGATTTGGGCAGTTTCCTTTTAGAACTGCTTGATTTGAAGTTAAATCTGGGAGTAAAATTCTGCTGTTTTCTATAAAATGTGTGTTTATTGGCTTGTTGTCTAACTTATTTCATAAATAATGACATTAAACAGCAGTTATCTAAACTAGGTTTTCTACAGGATGACACCCAGTTTTGCTATTATAGAAACTGACAAGAGAGGACAAATGAAGTGTACCAAAGATTAATGCAGCTATAAAAGTCTGCCAGAAACATTCTAATTTGCTTTTTAAAAGCCCAAATGTTTCAGTGATAATGGGAAGGCAGAAGCATACATCTTGGCTCTGCCCAAAGGCTGAGCCGTCTGGAGTAATAAGAGCTGACACCAGTGACGAGGTCTTGGGTTATTGGGAAAGCCTTTCAGGTATTTTTCTCGACACCAGAAGGCTTTCATTTCAATGTCGTATGGAGATGAGATTTAATGGGGAAAGCGGTGTGTATTGGTCAGCCTTGTTGTGATGTTCTTTGCGGCTTTCTTCTCTTCCAGAGTCTCCATTTGTTTTGCTTTGTTGCACAAGCAAGTGTACACTTTCTCTTCCCAGAGAGTATGTGGCTTCCTCTTGGGCTTGTCGGGAACACCCCGTCCACCAACCACATCTTGGCTTTGTAGCATGTTCTCTCTTTTTCCCCCAGAATGAGGTGGAGTCTGAAGCTGTGTGGGGGAAATCATCTTCTGGTGTCCAGATGTTGTGAGGGCTGGGTTTCTAAACCTTCGGACAAAAAGCAGAGAGCAAGCATGCAGAGTTGAGGCATATAACTTTCCAGATTTGCTTTTAATCTATCCCCTGAAGCAATGAGGGCAAAGCATGTTAATTTTAACCTTAGTAATTAATACTCTTCCTCCCCCCTTTACACAAATCTGTACTTGGCCATAAATGTGACTCGTGTTACTTTGTCTTTTATTGCATGATGTCACTGATCAAATACTCTGCTTTTGTTTGTTTATTTTTAATGTATTCTTGCATTCCTATTAATCTTTTCTCCCCAAAGATTCCTACCACAGGACCTCAGATTACTGGTTGTGGTACCACAAAACCGACTAAAGAAGAGGAATCGGGGTCTAATGTTGTTTCACCACTGAGCCTTGCTAAAAATATTGGCTTATTTTAAAAAAGCAAATGCTTGGAACATTCCTACAAATGTTGTTAGCAGAACTCTACGCCTTGAACATGGAAAGCCTTTAGTAGCAGTTCCTGATGCTCTGAAATTGGTGCTCTCTGAAGAATTCTTGGGATGGAGCCTGAAAGGTGCATGATGAGCAGGCCCGAACCTAAGGGCATGAGCAGAAACACCCCCTTGATAACTGTGAACCAATAGCTACTATTTTGCAGCTGGCAGTGGGTTGAGCTTTTTCTCCATTAAACTTGACAAGTCTCAAACCATGTCCTGCAGCAAAACTTAAGAATTATTATGTTGTAAGCCCTTAGATTGGTGTATTCAGCAAGAGTTCTGCTGGTACTTCTGAATTTCTTTGGGGAGTAGGTCTAGAATATATTGTTAAAATGCACCATTAGCAACATACATTTGGAATATTCCATGTTTTTTTCTTAATATGTTAACCCATACAACATGTATCACCAGAGTAGAGAATCTGCCAGGATATTTTAATTCAGGAAAGAAATTCTAAGGTAATATTTTAAAATCATATTCAAGTGCTACATTCTAAAACCTTTACATTAGAACTTCTTTTTAAAAAATATTTTATTTACTTATTTTTAAAGAAAGGGGGAAGGAGGAAGAGGGAGGGGGAAACATCAATGTGAGGAAGATACATCAATCAGTTACCTCTCACGTGTCCCCAAATGGGGGACCTGGCCTGCAACCCAGGCGTGTGCCCTGAGAATTGAACCAGTGACCTTTTAGTTCACAGGTCAGCACTTAATCCACTGAGCCCCACCTGCCAGAGCTCTGAATTAGAATTTCTTTTTGAAAGTTTAGTTGTCCTAGCAATTGGCTTGATTGCTGTCACCTAAGCACCTAGAATTTGACAAATGAACAAAGCACAAACTTTTCTGTAAGGACAGCTTGTCAAGTTAGCAATGAGGAGACTAGCTTAGGAAGAAATATATTGAAATTTCAAGTTATGTCTATGTGGCTGAGTTTATAAGTCCTAATGAGGGTGGGTTGAGAAGACAGGTTATTTGGTTTGATGAAAGGGGGTGATATTAGGAGTCTGGGATGACTTAATGGCCTTGTTAAAAAAAGAAAAAGTCAGCTTCCACCGTCTATAGTCTAGACCTTAGAACTCTGTCTATAGTTTAGACTCCACTAAGCCCAGAAATAGATGGAAACGCTCTATGGTAGCAATGAGAAGTAATGTTGACTGAATTTGAGGAGAGAAAGTAACCATGAAAGGTATACAGAGACCTTTAAGCCAGCCATTGTACTTTGAATCTGCTGGTTAAAAATGAAAAAAGAGATATACATTCAGCAACATTAAATTTATTTTTTATGAATGCTAATAATCTTTACATACATGTAAAAACCATTGATAGCATAGTGTTTTTTCTACTAGCAAGGCTGGGGGCACATAGTGGTTCTCTGCTTTTTTCCAGTCCAGGAGCCCACAGCTCACAGCTTGGGAATGGCTGAATTATATTGCCTTTCAGGGGGCTTCCAGCTCTCAAACGTTATGAATCTAAATGCTCAAACAAATCATTTTTAAAGTATAAGTTGCATTCAATATATGAATTTAAAGAGAGCAGAAAAATGCGTAATGTGTCTTTAAAAGATTGCCATTAAAGTTTGTTAGGATAGAGCTTGGTTTAAGGGCCAAGTGTCAGTTAACTGGACTGCTTATGGGGGATCACTTCCCTCCTTGACAGGGAGGTATAATACTTAACCTGACCGTGAACCAAGGAGACAGCCGGGCCACTTTCCCAAGCCTTCCTCTTTCCACAAACCCTGTTATTTGTCATCTTAGAAAGGCTGGAAAGAAGTAATTATACCTAGTTTTCTTAAAGGAGCACTAAATATCCTAAAAAGCTGTTTCCTAAATCTTATTTCTCTCATTACAAATTGAAACAGAAGTCAAAGTTGGTCCAAGAAAATGGGAGATAAATAGATTTCCAGGCTCTCAAGAAAATACTTTAAAGAACAGAATCCAGAGCCAGGTATTGGATTTTCCCCTAAAAAGACGTTGAAAGGAGTCGTGTTAAAGATGCTTGAAGACAAAAGAGAAATCATAAGGTTTGATGAGGTCAGAGAAGTTGGCTGCCCTGGATGGAATCACAGAGGCTTCTTTTTTGCCGGATTACAAGACCCTCTGTACTTGAATCGCACATTATTTTCTAGCTGATTTTTTATATTTAATAGATTGATTCATTCGTTATTGTTTTTGGTTCACTTGAGTTTATAGGTGTCCCCATATTTACAATGTTCTAATATACATGTATATGTATATATACATGTACACATGCCTGAAATTTCATGTAGAAATTTCTAAAAATATAAGCAATATTGACTCTCTATTATACACAATATTAAGTTTTATCTTCAGTTTTTCCAGTGCAAAAGAGGCACAATTTTGCTTCCCTGAGTGATTTTTAGCATGGTTTTAAATATGATGGAGCCACCCTAAAACACGCCGGCCCTTCGCTCTCACACTGTCACCATTAGAAACTCACAAAGGGAATGTGAAATCAGGACCTCAGTTCTACTGGAACTTGCCAATTACTAGTCTACATTGAGATGTGTTTTTCAAGGTGTACTTAATTCTGCGTTGTTTGGCTATGACTCTGGGGCAGCTTAAATCCGAATGAGGCATTGCTGCCGTTGGCCACACAGCAGTCAGCAGCGACAGCATTCCAAAGGTCTGCCTCTAGCCAGTGTGATGTGGGGCAGCCACCACTGTGCTGAAAAGCTGCTCAGAGGTGTCTCTTCACTCCCTCACCTCCCTTCTCTTCAGAAAGGGAATTTGTTTATTTATTTTTGCCTGATCAATTCTCCCTCTATTATCACCACTTCAGATGAGTTCTTTCAGTTGAAAGAAAAAGAAAATGTGGAGCGATGGGGCCACCATCCAGCCTTTGTCACCTCTGGCCACCTCTGGGATTCCACAACCATGTGGCCTGCTTTCTTGCACTCTTCCTGCTGTGGCATTTAGTGTTTCCTCTGCTGCTTCATGCCACAGTATGCCAGCACACGAAGTAACACTGAAATTGGCTTTGAGGTCACTGTTACCTTGAGCTGAAGATTTGTCTTTCCTCCTAAGTGGCCCTATTGGCAGGTCACCTGTCACCTGCTTCAGTCTCCTTCCCACAGGTAGACAAGCCTGGATTGCCTCAGGGTCTCTATTCTCTATAACGAAATCAGGCATTTGCCCAGCATGATGCATTGATTTAGGTGTAGGGTCCAACCTGGCTCTAAATCCACGGCTGTCTCTGAAGATCACAAGTTTAGTGTGAGACAGTTTGCCTGGTTGCTATGGCAGATTGATCCAAATGGGACATCTCTGACTTTGGTGCCAGCTGTGGGAGTCTTTATGATTAAGACAGGGAGGGGGGACCTTTAGTCGAAAGTCACTGGGAAAAGGCCCTGGCACCTGAGGTATAATTGATCTTTTCTTAGAGGCAGAGGCCAAGTTTATAGCATAGCCTCTGTGACTTCCATCATGCTCAGGAAGGGATGAGGAAATGGGTGTAGATTTCAATGAATGAATCCCTATAAGTCTCTTAAGTTATGTAAACATTTAGTCCCATTCTCAGAAGCCAGTGGATTCCTTGGATATTCACAGCTTCCCCTAAGATGCCCACCAGTGGGGAGGTGACAAGGACCTTAAAAAAACATTAGGTGGAAAGAAGCAAATTGGCTCTATCCAATAACGAAATTCAGCTATTATATACATGTGCTTTGTTCTTAGCATCCAAGGATCTTAGCAGTGTTACCACCCAGGGCTATGGATTTCGTGATTGCTTCTGACCACGCTAGGTGCTAAGGGTTCTATCAGCCCTCAGCTGTGTCTCTCTCTTTGGCAAGACCCATCTCTATGGTTTCGGGCTCACTCCAATCCTGACTATGAAGAGGAGCCCCCGAGTCCACTTGGGGCACACCTGGCTGGCACCATTCGGAGCATTCATCAGATATTCTGAAGTGGCTGCAGAGACAGCAACCAGCAAAGACATCTAAAGCTGAAATGTTCCAGCATTCGGCTAGCCCTAAAGAGGTCTACCCAAGTTTGTAGAAATACTTAGACAGGCATGAAATGGATTTTCTGGATGTCTGGCTTTTCTTCCTATTGGCTTCTCTCTTCATTTTTGCTGCTGCTTTCTTTTCAGTTTTTTCTTTTCCACCCCCTGCCCTTTCTCTTGCTAATTCTGATCCAACCAAGTAGCAAGGCATTTTCCAGGGAGCCTTTTAAAATTGTTTCTTCCCTAGCTTATTTAGTGGAAATACACATTCTTTCAGCCTGTTAGGGTCAACAATTTTTTTAGTGTTCCCTTTGCACATATTTAAGTTCGATGATAATGCCTTGCTTTTGAATGACTCTACCCAAATGAGACATTTTCCGGATTACAAAGATTAAGTTTGGTAGCTCCTGTTCCCCTTCCCTCCCTCATTTTTGTTAATGAAGAAGTGCCTCGCTCTTCTCCTGCTGCCCCTTGCCTACACAAGGCTGCCGGATGGGAACATCAACAATGGAGCTATAGGCCCTATTGCTGTCAGGGCCTGGTTCATGGCAGCTGATCACGAGCAGCTAGCCCACACCACTACTGCCCCAAATGCACATTTTGGAAACACCCAGCCTTTTATTTTTGGCTCTGGCATTCATCTTTTTAAGTAGTGGCAAGGTAAACAGCTGCCCAGGTCTGCACGTGGGTACTGCCCCACCAGAGGTGCAGTTTGACAAAAAGCAGAACTTCCTATATGGGGGTGTCAGGTTTGCTTCCCCAAAAACACAGAAAGAGTCACACCAGCAAGGAGAAGCTAGGCCGGACCTAGGTGAGCACACACCTCATTGGAGGGAATAGAGCCTGAGATGGAACTTGATGGTTTCCCTGAAAAATGTTCAAAAACGCATGTGGCTCAATTCCATGTTAATACTGCAGCAGTCAAAATAAACGGGACCTGTCAAGAACCAGTGCTGAGAGAATGTTATGAATAGGCTTCTTTTGTAAAGTTGTCACTTTCCACACCCAGAAAAACCGACCAAGGGTTACGTCGGCTCCCTCGGCGTTGATTTTGGTTAAATCCCTCCCTTAAATGACCTCAATTTAATTTGGCTAGTTATGTGAGTTTTGTTGCTTTTTCCTAGTTTTCTGGAAAAGAAATTAAAAGAGGGCGCCACACAGCTGTTGCCCACTGTGTGGAAGGGCTGAACATGCTGCTGAAAACCATCCCCAGCTCACCGCGAGCACCCCACCGGCTTCTGAATGAAAGCCTTGTTACCTGGAAGTGTTTTCAATATAAAGTTTGGCATTAACCTGCGGAGCCACGGGGAAGAATCGACCCTTTCACACACAGCTGCCAGTGTTCCGTTCCCTGAGATCTATGTTAGCATTGGGGCCCTCGCTGAACCTGTGTCCCCTTCAGGGGTGATAGACCTAGACTCTTCGGTTCCTGGTTGGAAAGACTAGGCCACCTTCTTCTAGTTCAGCCCAGCAGAGCTCCCTGCTGGTTAGGAAGTCCACCCTAGGGACATGGGTAATGTCAGCTTTTGTGTGTTTGAAAAAATTGTCCAGCGCGTTTTTGGATGTTTTTTCACTCTGGGCAGATGGCCACTTTGCCGGGCTATCAAGTCTCTCCTGATTTATGGGCCCTGCCACTACGAATCCTGATTTCTAGTGTTAGGACTTCAATCAGACCCCAGCCCACAAAGACTAAGTAATATCCATGTGTGGGCACTATGGGTGTAGCTTCCTTGGGGAAACCCAACCCACCAAGAGGTCCTGACAGGGCCCTTTTAATCCAGCCCACAGTGAAGAACCGGGCTAGGCCTGTAGTCACCCTCCGTGACCACGGATGGAGTTGTGAGGCAGCTCGTGGCATCTCTCAGGGGTATTGTGGGTTCTTCTGTGGCCCAGGCTAAAGGGGGGGGAATAACCTATTTCATTTTATTTTTTTTTTCCAGTTCTCTCAGGCCAGGCACACCACAGCCCTTTGAAACGATCTGTGTCCCTTACCCCACCCATGAATGTGCCAAACCAGCCTCTAGGACATGGATGGATGTCTCATGAGGACTTGCGAGCTAGAGGACCCCAGTGCCTCCCATCCGATCATGCCCCCCTGTCTCCACAAAGCAGTGTAGCCTCTTCAGGAAGTGGTGGGAGTGAACACTTAGAAGATCAGACCACTGCTCGTAACACATTCCAAGAAGAAGGTAGTGGTATGAAAGGTGAGTGACTGGATGAGAAACCACTGGGAACAGTGCCTCCCTTTATTGGAGTCAGAAGGGTAAAAAGAGAGGAAGTCAGAAGGAGAGAAGGAGCCCACCCCCCTCCCCAGGCCTGTGCGCTGGACCTATCCGTTGTGGACCATGGAGGAAAGGGCTCTTATTTCCCTTCCAGGGCTTCTTGCCAAAAACCTGGGAAGCAAGAACCACAGCAAGGGAGGTCAATGCTCTGTTTAATTAATTAATTTTTTTAATGCAATAACTTGCAGACAGTCAAATGAGTCACAGCCAATGCTGACAGGATCTACTGTTTGTAAAGATGCTGAGCTCCTCCAGCCTTCTGCCTCATTGGCCATGTGTTGCTGTGGCCAGGGAACCATCCATAATTTAGCAAAACAAACCACAGGGTCTTTTTTCAAACCTTTCTTAATGCAGAACTGTAGTAGTGCTTCCTCTCTCTCTCTCTCCCTTTTCCTCTGATACCCAAAGAAACCTTTCAACTCTCCTCTCTGCATCTGTTGAAGGGGTATGAAAATACCAGTGGGAATATCTGACAGCGTTTTAGGCCTGATAACAGGTTTGCATACAGATGGTAAAAGCCGTTTATGCCACATAGTGTTCCTACACTGCCCTGTACCTCCACCCCATTCTAAAGATACTCAATTTGTAGAGATTTCCAAATTACCCATGATAGATTCAAAGAGGATTCGTGTATTCTGTATTTTAGATGCCAGTTATTCAAAGGGCTGGAAAGTCCTTCGGGAAAGACGCTCTCCAGAAACACACTAATAACCCTTTGAGATGGAGAAACAATAACTAGTCATGTTTCTGGGGCTGTGATGCTGAGGCGGGGGGGGGGGGGGGGTTCTGACAGCACTCTCTTTGCTGGCTGTCATAGTCCTGAGGATCTGCACTTCCGATCTTTCCCTTGAAAAGAATCAGTGTTCACATAGGAGGTTCTATATCGAGTACCCTCCCTGCCACGGAAGCCTGGCATGGAAAGATAACCACACCACCCAGGAAGGTGACAGTTGTCAAAGAGCCCCAGGCTGAAAATCCAATGATGCTGACATGAAGCTGCTTCCCCCACGTGGGCCTTGACCCGCCCTCCCCAGGCACTCAGGCCTGCATCCTCTCCCTGTCCCACATCATCCCCTGTGGGCTGAGTACCCAGAGCAAGGGACTGTGTACTGACGCTTTCCTCTGGTGATCCCAGGGGGCTGTTAAAGGTGTTTACAGGCAGCAAAAACATAGCTTGTTTTGGCACAAAGGGGATGTGTGTCTTCTTTATCTCCCACAGTGTGCAGGGAAAGGTGTCCTAATTTTGGAGACTTAGCAAAGCCCATTTCTGAGTTTATGCTACATGGTGATGGGCTCAGCAGCTGAGCCCCAGGTGATGGGTAGCAGGTGCGCTCAGCCATGCTTTAGGGAAGCCAGCAGGGCATGTGCCCCTGGGGCGTGGATGTGCCTGAGGGACCGGGGAGGCAGAGTCATCTGTTGCTCCAGACTGGCTTCTTTCCAGGCGAGGTGGCGTGTCTAGATGTTGTGTTTCGGGGAAATTATATGCGTGGTTCTAACTGGTAACTGTGGGAAGGAGGCCTTGGCCTTTGTATCAAAGGGTAAGCAAGGTCCAGCAAGAAGGCCGTTCACCAGGATACAGGCCTCTCCCAGGGAAGAATGCTGGTTCCACTGCCCTGTTTATAAACGATTAGTTTTCCTTTCTTCTGTTTACTTCCCCTTCTTTTTTCCTTTTTCTTTCATTCTTCTTCTTCTTCTTCTTCTTTTTTTTTTTTAAGCCTTATGCACACCTTAGATGTTCTCTCAAAGGAGGCAAAGGTGTACTTGTGGCACGTTGGCATTTTGAGGTGAGAAATGAGTGGATGTTTTTAAAGAGTAATAACTGAAAGAAATTGGAAAAAAAGTATCTTATCCCTCTTTTAGAATAAAAGCCAAAATATTCCAACATTCAAGGAATATCCCATATACTGGATGAGCTTCTTTAATTCTTTCCTTTAGAATTGATGAGAATTGGCTCCTTGGAGCTTCTTCAATCAGAAAAGGACACAGACAAGATCTTATAGCCACAATTTTCTTGATTAGCCAGAGGGGGTGTGTCTGGAAAATGGGCAGTTTAGTGACTGGATGACTCTCTTCTGAGTATGTCCACCTTCTGCTGGCCTGCTGAACTGTTCTTCTCCCAAAGAATTGGACTGGGATTTAAAGAATAAAACCCTTAGCAAACTAAAGGGCCAAACACATTGGGAGGAAGGAACAAGAGAGACAACAAAGGATCCTGTTTGTTGGAGATGTATACTGGTAGCTCAGCTGATAGGCCACACACTAGAAGCGCCCACACTCAGAAACAACAGCTTTCCAGAGTTAGGGCCCAGCATTTGTGACACCCAAGGGCCCTCCCCTCCCCCGACAGCCCTGCCTGGACATGTTTGTCTTCATGGGGTGGCCACTGCTCAGAATGGCCCCCTAGTTGAGTGGCAGGGAAGCAACCTGAACAAGCCTATCCCAGAAGCGTGTCATTGAGTCCCAGGTCCAAGAGCAGATGCTGGTTTAAATTTCCAAATTAATTCATACTTTCTGAGAAATGAAATATGAAATCCAATGAAGTGCTTTTAAAAAGAGCCAGCACTTCCTCGCAGATCCACATTTCTTTCTTTCTCGTGACCAGGCCCTTTGGCAGGCGTGTCAGCCCTCATAAGTGACGTGCCAGTCCCCCTTGAGATGCCATCATCTAATTGCTATTTTTCTAACTTATAAGTGCCCTGTTTATGAGAACAACAAGGAATCTATAATAGAATCTGGAGGTGTTCCCAATCTCCAAGGGATACGTGTCAGCCCTCACCCCACACCTTGGGAAAAGAATAAAAAGTCACCATAATTGAGTTTAATTTAGTGTGAATTCATCATTCTTGCCAACAGCTGTGCATACCTTACTAAAACACTATGTTCATCCATTTCTTCCTTTTCATGTAGACAGAGTAGCTAGATTTGGCTATGAATTGTCCCTTAGGAATGTGCCTCTCAGGTCAAAAGTGTGAAATAAAGCTCACGGCCCAGCATTCTTGCTCTTTTTATTTTTTCCCAAACATTGATCTTGCCCTTTTTTTTTGTCTCCGAGTCAGCACTCGCTGCCAGGGATCCTCACCGAGTTCTTTCCCAAGTACACCAGCTCCTGCTCTCAGAGGATTAGCATCATCTGCCTGCTTTGATTTGTTTTTCCTTTTATAGTAAATACCCATCCTGAAGGTTTAAGTCAGCTCCAAAGCATAGATTGGCTGGCCCCTGGGACAGGGATCTCAGATGAATATCTCAGGCCAGGGGAGAAAGGGGGTCAGCTGCTGCACTGAAAATTAATGGACAGGAGTGAGGTCCTGAATGGGAATATGGAAGTTTCCCCCTTTAACACCCACTGTGGAAGCTACTGCTTATACATGTTTGGACTAAGTATGCTGGTCATGGTTTCTAAATTCAGTTGTCCTTGTTCTTTGCAAAAACTTTGCTGTGACTTATGCCGGGGGAACAAGTCTAGGTTCCTAGTTGTTAACCAATTATAATACCCTGTTTTCTCTTAGCATCACATGAGTAGAACCTTCTCTCTTACCTCTTCTTTTTTGCAAAGCCTTCATGTGGCCAAGAGGGGGAAAAGAAGAGAAAATATGAAGGAGAAGTCCATTGGTAGAATAAACACTTTTACCCTTGTGTTAGCATCATGTCCTCAGAAATGGAGAAACCCAGCAACTAAAGACTTAGCAAAAGGCCAGGGTTATTGATGGGTTACGTGGCCTTGTTATATGGGAGCAGAGAGAAGGGAAGCAAGATTGATTAACCGGTTTTGTTTTTGTCCTCATTCAAGTCAGTTGACTTTTCTGAGCACTTGATGAGAGAGGCTTTGGACTAGCTGTTGAGGAGACAGAGGTGACAGAGATTGTTTCTGCCTCAAGGGTCTCACTATCACTTGAGAAGCAAACAGGTACCTGAATGAGGTGCACGGCTATGAAAATGTCTTGTCTTGGAGACTTGCCCTGGGTCTGGGCTGGTACCAAGGAGGACCCTAAGTCAAACAGAAGGAAGTCAAAAAAGTTCCCAGAGGAGAGGCCTGGAGCTGAGTCCTAGAGTATGATTACAGGTTAGCCAACTATAGAAAGTGAGGGTGGGGCATTCTACACAGAGGGAACAACAAGTATGAGAGCACAAGACAGTGTGGCTACGTAGGTCCTGTGGCTTGAGTGTTAAAGACACATGGGAAAAAGGTCTGGAGAAGGAAAAGCCAGGTGCTAGGCTTCATGAAGGATTTTTGGGGTGGTTCCTGATGTTGGTAGAAGTTGTTGAAGGACTCAGCAGCAGAGTGACCACCTTAGATTTGCGTGCTAGCAATAGGACCCTTGCAATGGTGTGGAAGATAAATCAAAATGAGAAGGGAACCAGGGATTCTGAATTTGGAAACAAACTGAAAGGTGGAAGATATTCCAGTAATTGAGAGGGAAAATGAAATTGGACCCAGGCAATTGGCAGAGACAATGCAGACAAAGGAGTGTGCTCACAGAATCTTGGTGAAATGAACGTGCACTAATGGCATAGAGACAGTGATGGAGCAGGGGGAATTTAGGATGACGCCCTGGTTTCTGTCTGGGACACCTGCATAGGCTGTGGTGCCATCTGTAGCAAAAAGTTATAGGAAAAGAAAGAGTTGGGGAGGACAGTGTGAGACATGCCAATGGAGGTGCGCCAGCCAGAACCAAAGTGGACCGTGTTCTTCACTGGAGCAGCCCTTTTAAGAACCCTGGCTCCTCTTCTCACCTGCGCAGTTTAAACGTTGTGCTCACCTGTAGTGAACTTAATCCGGGAGAACTGCATTCCAGATTTCTAGCTAGTCAAACCCATAGCTTTGGGCCCCTAAGAGTGAGACTTTCTCATTGCAGTTGTCAGTGTGAGAGGGGTACAGATTGGAGGTCTGTTTCTCTTGATATAAGCCTCAGCCTCACCATTACAAATGAACATTAACCAGGTATACCTTAATGTGTTGTATTATGTTAGTAGAAAAATACAGATGTAACTGGAACTGTCAACAGACACCTTTGGCTCCAGGAACCTTGATAGACGTATAGCAATTAAGAGTGCAAACCAGTGACTGTGAGAATATGCTCAACGTGTTTTTGCTAAGGAGTCCTTTTTTAGATGAAACTTATGGAAACTTTTTTCTCTATAGCAAAGGAAATGTATTGCCTATTCTGAAACAGCCATTTCGGGATTTTGAGTTGGTTTTCCATTGTAGACTTTTGAACTTCTGCCTGTCTCAGAATGAAAATCGGAAGATCATTGAGACGTGTGATCTTTTTTAAGAAAGAGGAAACCATCAGGAGCCTTTGTGAGAAGGCTGTGAATACATCATTTCTGAGGGTCATAAAGGGGAGTGACGGGGCGGGAGTGTCATAGCTCTAAGTGTGGGACACTTTTCAGCATGGCTGTCATGGGAATGAGTCACTATTTTCTGAACGTCTTTCTAGGCACTGTCTTGAATTCATGTAACTTAAAGGCCAGGCTTTAGTAAATTTGCTTTACATTCTTTATTCTCAAATGCCAACATATGACCTGCATGGGTATGTCCTAATGGGCTCAGACTTATGCTTCCTCTTCTCAGATAGGCTGAGAGCCAGGATGTCTTTGAAAAGCAAATCCCCAACATTCTCCCAAATTCTGAAGGTCCTGAGACTTTTAGGCAGTGGTCCTTACGAGGAATGTGACATGCTGTAGGGATCATGCCAGCACACAGAGGGCAGCTTTTGACATGGAACCCCACCACAATTTTAAAATGCAAATCGGGCTGCTCATAGAGCATCAGTTAAAATGTCATAGCTCACAATGCAGTGAGGAGAAATTTAGGCCCTCTATCTGCGTACCTAACCATTGTAAGTGGGTATTTTTCCCCCAAGTAGGCACTCTCTGCGCCTTCCAAGACCTACACGTGCTCCCCACAAGCATGGAACCCCTCCAGGAGGCCACCATGGACAAGTTCCAAGGTCAAGGAGCATGCTTACAGCTCCACAGGGACCAGAGATCAAGGCGCCTTATTTCCTTGCCTCAGAGGCTAGGACAGAATTTTGGGCTCCTTGTTCTGTTCTGGCCAAAACTAAAGCGTCTTCAATAATCTTGATGGTGTTGCCAGACTTCTGCTCTTCATTTTAGAAAGAAATGTTTTCAGCACTGCTGAGTTAGTCCCCTCTCACCCCTCGATTTGGCTCTCCTCTTGCTTCCCTAGAGACCAAGGCAGAAAAGTTGTCTGAGATCAGCCTGGCTCTCTGTGGCTAATGGGAGTTACTCTTCCATCTGCGGGAGCCAGGGCCACCACAGGTCAGGCTTCTTGTAGAAAACAAGGCTATTCATGGTCCTCTCTTCCAGGGATGCCTTGCTCCCTGCCCTTTACCTTGCTTCCCATGTTGAGCCTTTCGGCAATACTGATCCCATCCTTCAGTCTCGGGGGGCCTCCTTGTTGGTGCAGCAGGTGCTTGCATGGCTTGTTGACCTGGCTGGTCTCTGCAGCCATTCCCACAGCAGGCATGTGAGAAAAGCAGTCTGAGTTCTAACCTGAGCCCGGCTTCTGAGTGAGCTGTTGCAGGGCACACACCACAAAGCCTCTGGGGCTAACTCATCCAAATTCGAGAAAGGAGTAGAACTGTCAGCCCAATTGGAAAGTTGATCCCATTGGTAAAGACCAGCAGGTAAATACAGAGCATATAAAGAATGGGTGTAGCACTATTATCAACAATAGCCATGAGAAGATAAACTCTAGAAGGAGCTTCATAAAGGATGGACTCTGAGACATGGGGGCCCAGTGTCTACACATGGATGGTGATTCTTTCTCCCAGAAACCCCCTGCCCTTTGGCCTTATCTTCTCAGTTTTCTTCACAGGCTCCTCTTCCCCCACCTTCTTCTAAAAGCCAGCTCTCACAGGGCTTCTGCTGTCCTTACTTCTTGATCTTTCCCTGAGTGGTCACACCCACTTTCACAGCTAAACTATTCGCTTTGTGCTACAGACAAGGTAATTGGTTCTCTGACCCAGACCTGTCTTCAAAAACTGTGGCTTTTCCACCCGGATGACCCAATGGCAATGACACTCAGCTGATCTGAAGTGGAACTCACTGTCTCTCTTCTCACCCTGAACCTGCTGCTCCCCTGAATCTTCTGTCTCCCCAAACCTGAATCGAAGGAGCCATCCTAATTAGGCTCTTACCTCTCTCTGACTCCCTGTTCTTCCCCGATCTTCAAGTACTGTCAGTTTCCTTCCTTCCTTTCTCCTTGGCCACCACCCTCCCAAGCCATCTCCAAGGGTGTAGGTTCCTCTTCTGGGCTCCACTCTCATAGATCTCCAGTCCAGTCTTCCCATCAGTAGTCATCCTCTTTCTCACAAACTCATCTGACTGAGCCTCTGCTGCTAGATTTCAACAGCTTCTCATCATCCACACGATGAAGTCTACTCTCCTTTCTCGGCATTACACGTCTCAGCCATCTGAGCCCTGGCTATTTGCTTCACCTTGTGTCTAGCCATTCTCTATCCTTCACCCAAGTGTTTGCTTAACCCCAAATGCTCTCTTGCCTATGTGCTATTTTTTTATATACGGTTCCTACCTCCTGCAGTGGCTTCTCCAATGCAATCTGCCCAGTGACTCCAGTTTGGCTGCTACCGTGAAGCTCTCCCTCACTCCCCAAAGTTCCATGCGTCCCTAGAACTTTGAGAAGAGTTAACACTTGTCCGGCAATCGTTATAATTTTTCCCCCAGATTAAAATGTCCTTGATGGCAAGGACATGTCCTCACAGAGCCTGGCCCCCATACTAGGCATTCAATAATTGTTGAGTAAGTCAACATCAGGCAAGAAATTCATCTCAGCAGGTAACAAAACATCTTGATCTTGATCCCACAGAAGGGAGTGACTTTCTAGTCTGGGGTCTCCACTGGCGTGTCCATCAGAAGCAGCCCAGATGAAGCTACATGGCAGTGTGCCAGACAGAGATGGGAACTCTGGAGACATGCATGCCTTCGGTCACCTATCAGCTCCTCCAGGAAACGCCCCTGGTCCTCTCTTGCTTGTCTGTGTCAAACAACCATGGCAACCACTTTGCAGATGAAAAAGGAAGGTCTGAGGTTATGTTAGGTGGTTCTCAGCTTTGCATCCCACCATATGGCATCTGGACCATGGGGAAGGACCTGATTTTTTGTTAGAGTTCCTTTCTGGCCAACGTCTTATCCAATCTAGCATCCAAGTCATTGGAATTCCTGGCTTAGGAGGAGTGAAAGAGGGAAGGCACTCCGTTCTCTGGTTTATTGCCCTTTTCATGGTGTTTTGTTTCAATCTTCGGCAAAGAGGTGCCTTGCCACTAATCAGGGAGAAATTAGTAGGCTATGTTCTTGAGAACTGGGATTTCCTCCTCTTTTAGAAAGGGAGAGCTCTTGAAGCACATAGCACAGAACAAGACATGGAGATGCTTGCTGTCCAATCGCAGTTGACGTGAGCCTGCCTCAAAGATTCAGGAGCTAAGAAGAGCTTCATTTCCCATGAACATGCCCAGAAATAACGCTTTAGGAAGGCCTAGTTCTGCTCTGAAGTTATGTAGGAACCTTTTCTAGGAAAACAACTCCCAATGACATACCTGTTGACTAAACTCATGAGGCAGGCTTTTCCTTTTCTCTAACCAGGGGAATTCTTGCCGTCAAATACTTTTATAGAGAGGAACTGGCACTGATTGGACTGAGACTTGCCAAGTCAAGACTTATATCCCACTCTCCCTGACTCAAAACACTACACTGTCACCTTGGCTTATAAAACATCCAGTTTGCAGCATGATTGAGTAGCTTTAGTAGCTGTTCATTTCATCATCAGTGCATTTTGCATGATTAGGCTATTGGGCAGCCAGTGAAAATTTGGCCCATGAAGTTGTTCCATACTCTGTTGTGATGAACCGTGGCCAAATGCGGCACCGGGTCACCCAAATGCCTCTAAATCATGATCACTAAGTTTTCTGAGCAACAACCTGGGGCTTTCCAAGGGGGTAAATAGCAAACATGAAACTTAGTAACAAAGCGGCAACATGTCATTGGCCTGAAAACTGGAGTATTTATTTGCTGCTTGCTCTGCAGAAGTAGAGCATTGTTTTAACAGCAACAAAAAATGGTGGAGAATCAAACCTGGTAAAATAGCTCCAGGATATCGCAGCAGGAAAGGCACCTTCCGGGCTGGGTTGTCCTGGACTCGTGATCCAGTTGCAGTTTGAGTTGAGGAGGAGGTTAAGGGGTTGGTACTGTGTGCCTGAGGAAGACCTGCCTCTTTGTGGTTAATGATGGTCCCAGAGGGACACCACTTGTCACAGTAGAATGAAGGGATCCAAGCATAGAATCAAGTGATTTCTTGCCCGAGATGACTGAAACTGTTCTTAAAATGCCATTGGGCATCCAATCCTATTTCTCTAGAAATTCTCCATCTTTGGCCTTCACAAAGTAACCTGACCCTCCCCTTCAATACCATTCAGTTTTGGGAGATCAACCCATACCCACATTCCCGAAACCTTGGTTTGGGTCACCTAAAGGGAGGCAGGACCTGATTTCAGAATAGGCCAGACCTATATTTATTCAACCCCAGTTAACTGCTTTAAACATGGAAAAAAATTGGAAGGCTTCCATCAGAATAAAGCCTTTAGCAATAGATAGTATCTTTTTTTTTTTTTTTTTTAAGATTTTATTCATTATTTTTAGAGAGAAGGGCAGGGAGAGAGGAAGAAAGGGAGAGAAACATCAACGTATGGTTGCCTTTCACCTGCCCCAAGCTACATACAGACCTGGCTGGAGAGCTGGCTTACAACCTGGTTATGTGCCCTGGCTGGGAATCGAACCAGCGACCTTTGGGTTCACAGGCTGGCACCTATCTGTTGAGCTGCCAGCCAGGGCTTTGCATAGACAGTATCTTATAATCAACATGGTTAGTAGTGGATAATACTTTTTAAAAAGCATGAATCACCTTTACCAAAGCTTCAATCTTTCATAGTACTTTGCAGCCACTGTTTATTCAGCCCTTCTACTAATGGGCTATTTGGTCCTCATTTTTCGAAAAGTTGATACAAAGTAGGAAGATGGTGAGGCTCAAGAGACTTGGTTCTAATCCTCATTTCACCACATACTCTATGTTCTAAAACTAATGACTTGATTTTGCATCTGTAGAATGAGTCAGGGGTGGGAGAAATGATTTTAGAGACTTCTCAATTTGTTTTGGTTGTACTTAGCAATGTAGTAATTCTCCTGTGGATTTTCAATACAGTTACTATTTAATTTTCCTAACTCTAGAATCCCAAATGTGGGGCTTATTTCAGGTGTATTTTGGAATTTCTATTATCTTATGATCTAGCCAATCTTTGGACATTTCAAATCCTGACGTTAAAGGAAAATGTCAGAGACAGATCCAGATAAATTCCATGGCTTGGAGAAATGGTCAGCAGTCACACACACAGCAGAGAGGGTAGCTTTGGAGTCCAGGATGCCCTATTCCCACGGGAGTATAGGAAGGAAGGAGAAAGATCAGGCTAAGAATGACAGCAACTCCGCCTATGTCTGGGGAGAAGGGGCTGTCTAGCTGCCTGGTTTTCCTTTCATTGTCGAAGTGGGGGAAACAGCCTGAGGAGGTCTGCACTGAAACCAGAAAGAAATTACCTGGGGAAGAAGACTCATCATATGTAGTTTTAATATTTGAAGTCACCTCTTTGCAAATCAGCAATGAAGTAGTCTAGGTAAAGCAGTGGTTCCCTGCCATCTGGGGGAGTCATGAACCATTTTGGAAATCTAACAGAACCCATGGGTATTTCTCTGCCAGAAAACGACCTATATATTCACTAATTGGGATATAATTTTAGGGAATTCCTATATGCCCTAAAGGCCCATGGACCCCAAATCAACAATCCCCTGATCTAACATGGAATAAGGGAGCGCTCCAAGGCTGGACCAGGAAGATCAGGGCTAGCTAGATCCAGGCTTGTAAGCCCATAATTTGCTACCAAAATTAAATAAGTAGTAACGAAGTTGTTTTTTTTTTCTTCTTCTTTTTTCCCCTCTGATCATCACCTTCTTTTTCTTTCTCTATTCCCACATCCTTTGTCATCTCTTCTCCTGCCCTCTCAACTTCTCTCCCCACCTCTCACACATCTTGCACCACAGATGTTCCAGCCTGGCTGAAAAGCCTCCGCCTGCACAAGTACGCCGCGTTGTTCTCCCAGATGACCTACGAGGAGATGATGGCCCTCACTGAGTGCCAGCTGGAGGCTCAGGTATGTGCTTCAGGGGCCAACCCCTAGAAAGGTACCCTGAGGGGAACCTATAGCTCAAGCCCAAGCCAGACCTTATTTGGACCCCGTAGCTTCTCTTCTTTGAGGATCTGCCAGGTGCTAGGCAGCGTTACATGGTGAGTAAGGCTCAGTTCTTGTCTTCAAGGTCCGGTAGGAAATGAAAGACAGGCAGGTGACCAGGGCAAATGAGGGTGAGGTAGAACATGATGAAAGAGGCCTGACTGAGGTGCACTCACTATTCAAGGGTGATAGGAATTAGTGGCATCTCCTAGAAGTGGAACATTTGACCAAGGCCTCAAAGAACATGGGACACGTTTTTGCATTCCTTTCCTCCTCCTTCCCTCTGAGTAGGGCTTAGTTGGGGAACAACGAGATGAATGGTTCTTTATTGCCCAGTCTGGCTATGTAAGAGCTGCCTGCAGAGCTCAGAGTGAGAGTAAATTCTAGTAATTACTGAGCAGAAGCACCAGGTCATGCCTTAAACCTTTCCCAACACTTGTACAAAAGCATGTTCAGGCCAGTCCTAATTGTGATTGGAGTAAGTTGTACAATATTTTTTTCCCCTCCAACCACCCTTAATGACACCGGACAGTTACTGAGATGGGATTAGCCCAGGTCTCAGATTTCATTTCCCTTCTGGGTACCATAAAGAACACAGTTGCGCCTTCCTTCCAAGGCACCTCTCCCGAAATGTGGTTGCCAAAGGGCAGGCCAGTGAATAGAAGCCCCAAAACTAAGCATGTTTCCTACCATGCTGTGCTGTGCTCACTGGAGTAAATAGATCTGACTGATGTCTTTGTTTCCCTTGTTTAAAATGCTATTTGCATGTTTTAAATTGACCTCGGTTTCCTTTGAGCAGCAATTTGAAAGAATTAATGGTCTGAACAGGCTAATAGTATTTCCCCTGCAGGAAGAGGAGATTGTACCATTCAGGGCATAGCTGGTCTGGACACATACCTCCCAGCAGACCGTTGGGCTCCCTTGCACACTCCGTACCCTCAGCTAACCTCTGCCGGCCTGGCTGAGCACCAGCATTGAGATACAAGACAAAACCCAAAGTCGCTGCACATTCTCAAACTCTGAAAGGCCCTAATTTTAACTTCCTAACACTTTTCCACTGCTTTTTTCATCTCGATTGTTCCTTGAAATCCCAGGAATTGAGAACTGCTTCTAAGAGCATTTTTGTCTTTGAGTCATAGTTGAGGGAAAAAATCTAAATCATCAGTTGTTCGACTTGAGAGGGGAAAAAAAGGAAAAAAGAAATAATTGACACAGAGGGCAATGCCAGAGGCTAGCACAAACTTTTCAGAGTAATTCCATTCACTTTAACCCAAAGTCAAGGCGCCCCTAGTGCTTCATCTTGGGAGTTCAGTTGTCACTTGACAACTTAATTTTTCCAAATAAAGGAGATGTAGCTGGTGTTCCTATTTTTCCCTTGTTTAAGAGGAAGGCAGTGAATAGTTGCAAGAAGCTTGCACTAGAGACCTGATTTCAGAAAGACCTTTCTGTTTGGAAATTTGCTGTATGTATAGTGAACAAGTGTCAAGCTAAATCCTTAGGCTCGTTGCCACCACACAGTTAAGAATGTAAGATCCACAACCCTGTGTGTAAATCCTAATCACCTCCCTGAAGTGGCAACTGAATTATAGGTTTATTTATTTATTTATTTATTTTACTGAGACCAGAGAAGAGATGTGAACTGACAAAAATTGCCTGTGTGTAGTGATACAAGGTGAGACCTGTACCGGACTCCACAATATTTGAGAAAACCATGCACATCTGTATGGGGTCGTGGCCTTCAGGGAACCTGGGAGGGACTGAGATGACACCACCTGGAAAAGAGAAGTCTATGTATGACTTAATGATCTGTTGAGACTAGGAAGAAACTTTATGCTGGGTGGGTTGATTGGCTATACTAGCTCTGCACCACCACCACCACCACCCGCCCGGCCATAAAGGTTCTAGCAAAAGACATGGGCACGTGTCACCAGAGAGAGTGAGAATATTCAGTAAGAAGAGGTTTATAACAATAGCGCACTAAAGAGAGAGACCAAGGGATACCTCCTAGTCTGCAAATGCCTGGGAACAAAGCAAACAGGAAAGTGCTAAATAGCCTCCAAGAGTCTCTAAGCTAATTCTTAATGTTTTTAAGCATAACTTTTCTTTACTGACAGAATGTTACCAAAGGTGCAAGACACAAAATTGTCATCAGTATTCAGAAGCTTAAAGAAAGACAAAACCTGCTGAAGTCTTTGGAAAGGGTAAGTTATTCCCCGCTGAGAGGACATTTCTCCCTTCGGCATGGGAAAATGGACCAGGGACACTTGCAGAGTGTCGTTGGCAGACCTTAGAGTGTGGCATGCTATTTCTTTACCAAAGTTAGAAAAAATGAAATGATCTTGAAGTGAAGCTTCCTGGTTATTCATGCTTCTCTTGTAACCCAACTGAAATGTCCTTGGTCCCTGGGTCCGGGCAGCCTGCGACGGGCCATCCCAGAGCACTGGAGAAGTGCTGTCGAATGAATTCTTTAAGTGTCCATTCCTCTCTGTCTTTTGTACGTCTACAGAGATTAGAGAAGGGTTATCCCACAATCAGAGGCTGAAATCTTGACAGAACAGTTCAGGGAATGTGCAGAGCTGCTTCATTGCTGTTCTCCACCCAGGGCAGGATTTGGTTTTGAGAAAAGCTGCCCTTAGAGGCTGACACCAACAGGTGTGCTCCAGGTTTCGCGAGAGCAGATCACAAATCACTTGGCAGATGGGCATAGTTGGCTCCCCAGAGAGTCATTTCACACTTAACAACAGAACTGGTCCCCATGACTCTGACAGGAACCATCTCAAAAATGCCAAATGCTGAAAAAGAGTTTATTCCAGTGTTAAAAGCAGTTATCAGCTGCTACTGTCCCTCTTTGTTTGCTGCCTAAACACATTCTCGTCCTATCTTTGTATCCAGACATCACTGTGGTAACAATGTCATTTTTAGGACTTGGTGACTTTATGATTTCATCTAAGGTCCAAAGAAGGCCTTGTTCCACACAGAGTGAGGCCGTGCTGCCTCTGTCCCCGAGTCAGGATTCTGTGCACTGCCACTGGGAGTGGTGGGAGTGGTGGGTGGAAAGTAATGCAGTTATCTGCTGCCTGCAGAGCTCAGCAGATAACTCAGCAGGTAACCTCCCAAGCTATTCCCGGATGCCTCTGGACCGGAGCAAAGTATTAAGGTAGGGCGGGCTAAAGCAAGTTTTGTGAGCACATAAACATTTAATACAGTAGGAGAGTTTCTTTTATTCAAAAATGTGTGTATAAGCCCTGGCTGGTGGCTCAGTGGATAGGCACCAGCCTGCAAACCCAAAGGTCCCTGGTTCGCTTCCCAGTCAGGGCACATAACCAGGTTGCAAGCCAGGTCTCCAGCCAGGTTCGTAGCTGGAGGCAGGTGAAAGGCATTGATGTCTCTCTTCCTCTCTGCCTCTATTCCTTCCTCTTTCTCTAAAAATAATAAATAAAATCTTTTTTTAAGTGTGTATAATTTACATGCCATATATATAGGTAATGCATAGTACATAAAATATAAAGTAATACATATTTATAAAATATGTACATGTACTTTATAAGAAAGGTGGCTTTTGGGGCGGCCAAGCGGGCTGCCGCCCAGACCTCACCAACTAAAAAAAGAAAAGAAAAGAAAAAAAAAGAAAGAAAGGTGGCTTTTAAAACAAACCTCTGGGTGGATAGACAAGCTCCGCATATGCACATCCTTGATGAAAGGCCTGTTCACAACTAGTTTATCACACATGACAGCGTCCTGTCCAACTGATCTTGAGGCTGTTGCTGTTATTCATCATGTTGCGCTGACTGTTTTACCAAGCGGCTGGTCCAACAGAGTGATTATTGCCAGCTTTAATCCAGAACCCATTCTCTTTGGGGGCCTTTTAAAAGACCAGTTCTCACCTTACCTGTTAGGAAGCACAGAAAACATTTAGATTGCTAAGTGTTGTGGTGAAAGAGTGATTTTACCCCATCCCCACCCCTTATTTCTGGAGCATCCTTCAGGAACTCATTCATATTTTGTCACTGAGGAAACACACACGCCTGAGAGACCGAGAGACAGAATCTCTGGGAGCCGTACTTACTCCCTGCGGACTTGGGCCAAATCTGTGTGTGGAAACACAAGGGCTGCCAGGTAGCATGGGGGTCCCGACGTACCCCTGATTTCCCATCAAACCTTTTTTTTTTTTTTTTTTTTTAAGATTTTATTTATTACGTTTAGAGAGAGGGAAAGGGAGAGAGGCAGAGAGGGAGAGAGACATCAATGCATGGTTGCCCTTCACCTGCCTCCAGCTACGGACCTGGCTGGAGACCTGGCTTGCAACCTGGTTATGTGCCCTAGCTGGGAATCAGACCAATGACCTTTAGGTTCACAAGCTGGCACTTTATCCACTGTGCCACCAGCCAGGGCTGCTCATCGAACCTTTGATAAGTCAGTGACATTTCCTGTGTCCCAGATTTCACACCTAGAATAATACTGACTCCACCAAAAATCCTCTCTCCCTGGTTCACTGGAATGAGAATGTTGACAAATGATAGGTGTAATACAAAGTGTAAGAGTGTAAGAGCAGCCAATGAGCAGGAGGTAAGCAAGAAAAAATGTGTATTTTGGTTTGATTTCTTTGAGGAGGAAAGTTTGTGTCTGTCAGACCATGACATTAACAATACCCGAGTTCAGTGTGTATTTGTCTCCTAGGAGCTGATGGCCTGGGGGCAGGGGGAGCCCCTCCTCAGCATGCACCAAGGACTCAATCCCTGGCTATGTTCTCTCTTCTCTGGGATCTGGGCCTCCCCTGCTTTTCAAAGGCAAGGCTTGTGCTTAACCTATTGCCACTTAGGCCACCCGCAACAGACACAGATCAGGATCAGCCGTTTCCCTGGCATTCCAGACATCCTCAGCTGATGATACTGTTGGAAATGCCATCACCCCACCCTCACTTCCCATGCATTCTGACCTCACATAGAACCTGGAGATTTCTAAGGAGATAGCTGGGCTCCCACCCGCAGTGGCTGGTTCGCAAGCACTAGTCACTGCAGATAAACTCTGCATCCAGAGCTCTGCCTCCAGTGCCGTTCCACTTAGTTACTGAACTCTGACTAAATAGCTGGCTTGGGCTAGCTTTACTCCATCCACTGGAGGCTAATCGTGAGTAAGGTACTATAAGTTCTGGGCCTTAGGAGCTAGGGGCTACGTTGTGTCAGAGAGATACGAAGCCAGAGCTCTCACAGTCTCATGTGACCCAGTCAGCATCAAGGCTGGTGGGGCCTCTTCCTGGACTGGACCACGCCACACTGCAGTGGGGAGGAGAGAACCCCGCAAGGGGTCATGCTGGCTAGAAGACACATTAGGGGCCTCTAGCCAGTCTAGGGGGGCCACAAGGGTGAAGGATCAGAAAGGTCATTTGGCAGGAGTCCAGGCATGGGTAGGGGCCATTTGGGAACAGCAAATATAGGAGGAGTTCCTCATGTAGAAGAAATGGAGTTTAGTTTGACAGGTTGAGTCTAAGGTACGTGTGGGACAGCCAGGCAGGAATGGCAGGTCAGCGGCCAGAAGAACAAGTCTAGAGTTTGAAAGGGTTTGAAAGACTCAGTTGGGGGTTGTCTGCGTGTCAGTGGTAGTCGGCACCCCCAGCAGCGTGCTGAATGTTAGAGGCTGAGGACAGACCCTGAGGAGCACCAGGGGTTATGGAAGAACCAAATAATGACTGAGCCCACCCAGACGGTCCAAAAGAGTTGGAAGGAAGGAATCCCACTGGGTGCCATGGATGTGTCATATGAACACTGCTCCTGGAACTGGCCATCAGGAGAGAAGGCGTCATGAGAGGGGTTTCCGGGAGCTGGGAGGAGACCGAAGGGAAACCCATGTGCTGTGCAGTGTGAGTGGGTGATGAGGCCATGGGGCAAGGACGTGTAGACTTCTCAAGATAATTTGGTGGAAAAAGAAAAATGCTAGGATGCCCACTGGGGCAGATTTCCCAACATTTATCTTTAATAATAAAGATGTTTCCACATGCTTTTATTCCCTCACCATCCTTTTCAACTGCCTCCCAAACTGTGAAGCTGAACCATAATCTGAGTCTGGGAACCCTGCATGGAGAAAGGATACACACACACACACACACACACACATGCTTTCATGTTCCCACAGCTCCCTGTCCTGGCAGTGCAGGCTCTGCCCTGTAGGTTCTAGCAACTATAACCTTCTTTGAGCAAGGATTCTGTTGTATTTGGGTTTAGATGCCCGGTGCCTAACAGCGCCTGATTCCTGGGAGGGCTCAGCTGATGTTTGGAGAATGAAAGAAGGAGAAGGAATGGGTTTGAGTAGGTGCAGGCATCTGTCTGTTGTGTGGAAGTCCAGCTCTGCTCACACAAAGTCAAGGACAGAGCCATGGATAGTTGAAAAGTGTCTGGGACACTGGCTACTGAAGCCCTCTCCCAGGTGATTTGCATCTCTTTGCTGTTAAGTGCCCCACAAAAGACTTACCCAGCCTTCCTCCAAGACCTAAAAGAGCCAGGCCAAGAAGGCTGGGACAGTCCAAAAGGATTTCCCTTCCTGCTCTTCTGCCTTGAACTGTGCCTGTCCTGGCTGGTGGCCATGCGGCCGTGCGGAAGTGGCTCAGCCTTCCTGTTACTTGTTCTCACGTGAACGCCTCAGCTTGGCACCTTAGCGAACACACAGCTATACTCTTGCCTTTTTATTTGTCATAGAGGATTATATTTAGGGTATGAGGATCAGTAGAGTCTTGGGTTGAGTTCCTGTTTTTGTCAACATGGAGAGTTGATTCCAGCAGCTAGTCCAGGTCAATGAATTGCATTCCATTGGGTGGTTTCTTACTTTCCTTCTCAGCTTGGGCACTTGATGCTCAGTTCTGGAACTCCTTTCGAAGAGTTGGGAATGTGACCTGATGGTTTTTGTGCCACTACATGAAAGCGGGCAGTGAAGTGTTATCATTGAGTCAGTGGCTTGAAGTTTATGGGGGAAACAAAACAAAACCCTGTGTGATTCCTGACAAGTTCTATTTTCTGAAAGCCTCCAACATTATTCCTTATGTTTATGGTTTCCTTTTCGGTGCAGGTGTCCGCAATAGAGTAAAATAAGGTTTGAACCTGGGATAAGTCTAAGTTTCTTGTTTGAAGGAGTTCAGCTCTTAGTATAATAACCAAAATCTCTTTCCCCATCACTGAGTAACTACAGAAGCCTTCTTGCCACTTGACAAGAGCAGGCAAGATTCTAGGGGACAGTGGATAGTGCCACAGGTGTGAATTTGCTCACCTCTGTGGTAGGTGCCATGTGGGATGGCACAGCAAGATGCGTGCAATACCCCTTCTGCCTCATGGGGAAGCTTCTCTCCTCCCCCCTTCCCCTCCCCCTCCTTGGTTAGGAGCTGGGCAAGGAAGTTGGAACTCTCATGCCCCAGGTGCTGGTTGGGAGGTTGGCAATAACTGGAGGACCTCAAGGCAGGGGTCCCCTTGGCACATAATTGGGTCAGAAAAGGCAGCACCTGGCTGGTAGCACAGTGGATAGGTGCCGGCCTGTGAACCCAAAGGTTGCTGGTTCAATCCCCATCCAGGGCACATAACCAGGTTGCAAGCCAGGTCCCTAGCCAGGTCTGTATGTAGCTGGAGGCAGGTGAAAGGCAACCATACATTGATGTTTCTCTCCCTTTCTTCCTCCCTCCCTGCCCTTCTCTGTAAAAATAATAAATAAAATCTTTTAAAAAAGAAAGAAAGAAAAGGCAGCAGGTACTCTTCCCTGGCATGGATCAGCTAGCCGGCCTCCCTGTGCCCTGCCCTGAACCAGATTCCCAAGTCCAAAGTCAAGGGCCCGTCTAGTCCGGGCAGCAGAAAAACTGGGGATAATCAAGTGCACCCCTCCTCACACATTGCACTTGCCAGCACAGGCTGTGGGCTGGTCTCCCCATACCATAGCTGCCCAGTTTTAAAAGAAGAATGTACTCTCTCCCCTAAAGAAAGCCTGACAGTAGCCCTGGCCAGGATTAAGACAATTCTGGTGGCTACTTAGCATTTCCCTTCCGTCAGAACCGCTGGGTGCCAACTAGGCTAAGGTACAATCCAGGCTCTGCTTCCAGCTCTCGGAACAAAGCCGGAACCCGCCCGGTGCTCTGCTGCCCAGAATGGAAAGACGTCTGTGCAAGGCTGCTGTCCTCAGGTCTCTCCTCTAACTGATGGGTTGATTAGAAAGTCTGGGCACAGAAATGACCACATTCCATATGCTTGTGCTCCTTGACATCATCCAGCAATTTTTCTTGGTAAGAGACGATCCTAGGAATGGATTAAAATTATGTTCTTGCTATTATTGCGGGCGCTCCAAAGATGAAGCCTTCATGAGTAATCGGGGCCCTGGTTGTCAGTGTCCATCTGGGATCCCAGGGCGAGCTTTGCTGCGTGAGCACTGGGCAGCTCTGTGACAAAGGGCTGGCCCACCCACCATGCCAGGGAAGACCCTTGGGCCCTGACCTGAGCCTGGTCTTCGCCTCTGGGAACAATTGACACATAGGTAAATGTCTGTCTGAATCAACCTTCATGCCTCTCTTTAATAAATTACACCCAGTATACCCAATTATATGTGCAGAAGGATCCAGTTTATGAACTTGTGTATATGGTATATGCAATTATATACATCATAATATGCATCTATCTTACATGTATTTCTCTCTAGCATGATCCTTCTAAGCCATGTCATGCTCCTGCGGCGAACCTGCCCTGATTTCCGATTCAGTTCGAAGGAATGCTTGCCTCCCTGCCTTGGCTGGCCGGCCTCCACACTCAGACCCTCGTGGCTCCTCACATCTCATTCCTCACCCTGTTCCCCGCCCACCCTGCTCTCTTGCTGCTACTTTCCTGCTCCGACATGCTCCCTTTGCCTTTGCCTTTGCCTTTGCCTTTGCCTTTGCCTTTGCCTTTGCCTTTGCTTCCGCTGCCTGGAGCACTTTTTCCCAGGATCCTCACTCCCTCTGGGTTCCTGCTCCCACATCACCCCTCAGAGAGCCTCCCCTCAGAGCAGCAGCATCTTTGGCCTGTGCCTCAGTCTCTAGCACAATGACTGTTCATCTCATAGTAGGATGCAAACTCCCTGAGGGAGCCCTGAATGCTGTTCTCATGTCCCCACACCTAGCCCAGGGCCCGGCATGTGGGAGCACACCTAGTAATTTCTCAAAGAAACACATGATACTAAAGTGGATGCTGACCTGCAGCTTTACAAATATTAATATCACAGCTATCTGATGAGGCAGGTACTGTTGTTATCTTCATTTAATACACAAGGAAATGGAGGCACAGAGAGGTTAAGTCATTTACCCAAGGCCACACAGTAGTGTCAGAATTCAAAGCCTAATAATCTACTCTAGAGTCTGTGCTTTTAACCACTACCCTGTGTTTTCTATGCTGTGGGCTGAACAAAGGTGGGAAGGATCAGGTTCCTCCATTTAAAATCAATGATACATAGGACAGGAAGCTACCCTAAGACCTAGCTTTGTTATACAGCTTCTGAAGTATATGAGTGTAAGCTATAGAAATGCATGTTATAAAAAGGCACTTAAGAAGTCAGGGAAGGAAATGGAGCAAACTCATTTTAGTAATCATCTCTAAATCGTGGGGTTTTCAGGTGATATGCAGTATATTTTCCTCAGTACACACACCTGAATATTCCAAGTTTTCTACCTGAGCTAACATTAGAATGATAAAAGGAATATGGATGCTTTTCCAAAGAACGTTATGGTGAAGGGGCCAGCAGCCCTGATTTGAGCCTGGGAGCAGCTGGGGTCAGCGCAGGGGAGGCGTCAGACATGGAGGTGGGGTCCCTGACTCTAATGGAGGTCTTCTCCCTCTGACTGTCCAGGACATCATCGAGGGGGGCAACCTTCGCATCCCACTCCAGGAGCTGCACCAGATGATCCTGACCCCCATCAAGGCCTACAGCTCCCTGAGCGCCACCCCTGAGGCTCGCCGCCGGGAGCCCCAGGCCCCACACCCACACCCACACCCACACCCGCCCTCGCTCATGGGCCCGGACAGCCAGAGCCCCGACTGCAAGGACAGCGTTGCGGCCACCGGCGCCACAGCCACCACCTCCGCTGGAGCCAGCGGCGGACTCCAGCCACACCAGCTGAGCAGCTGTGATGGGGAGATGGCTGTCGCCCCCCTGCCAGAAGGGGACCTCCCTGGGCAGTTCACGCGTGTCATGGGGAAAGGTAGAGCCTGATTTTCCCACCCCCCCACTTCCCTTCTCGAACCACCACCAACAGAGCTACCAGTCCCCAAGGGGTGGCCCCTGGGTGCTGGATACACTGTCTGCCACAGTCCAAGTTATCTGTAGCCCAGATGAGGAACATGTGGCCCTGAGAGGTTAAGATATTTGGATCTGAACTCAGATCTGTCCCACCCCCAGACCAGAGCTGCGGGGCCCTCCTGGAGGGAACTCATGGGGGCCTTGGGCTCTCAGGTTAAAGCAGCAATTTTCAACCTTTTCATCTCATGGCATACATAACTAATTCCTAAAATTCCATGTCACACCAAAAATATATATTTTTGCTGGTATGACAAAAATAGGTAAAATTTTGATTCATTCACATGGGATAGCTGTTGTTGTGCTAGCTGTTGTTGCTTTTTATTTGACAGTCTAAAGGAGAAGAGATCATGCCCCTAACTAAATAGTCAGGTATTGCCTGTTTTAAAATTGTTGCAGCATGTTAGGTGAAAATCACTGGACTAGAATCAGCCTTTACCACGGACCCTGCAAGGTATCGTGTTAGGTGAAAATCACTGGACTGGAATCAGCCTTTACCACGGACCCTGCAGGGTATCACGGCCTTGCTATGTGTGTATCTGTAGGGCTGGACAGATGCACATGTGATCCTTTGGGAAGAGCACCCTTTCTACCTGGACTGCCCCAGGCCTTCCCCATGGCTTAGACCTTTATGAAAAATCCTCGTCTGTGTCCAACACTAGAATAATTGGTACTTGATAGGTGTGTCACATGAAATCTTGGTTATTTTTAGAAAGGGGTAAATACCTCTTTACTCTTGGGAAGGGGAAATAATGTTTTCTTCTTTATTGTCCAATATTTCATACCATTTTAAAGAACTACATTTTTACCTGAAGATATGGACACTTGAGTCTTATAGTTCCACTGATAAACTCCCTGTGGTACACGTGCTAAAAAGGACTTAAATCCTTACAAATCTGGTTCAGAGGAGATTACCTGTAGTGTTCTTAGAGCTGAAATGCCAGGAGTCTGATGGCCAGAGTGGGTCCTCACTCTCCCCCACCCCGCAGTAGAAGCTTAGCTATGTGGGGTTAGAGCAGATGACCCGCCCCTGTGGGTGAAGGGACATGTGGGGGTGGTTACCTGAGTGTGAGGTACCCCACCCTGTTCTCCGTGGTGAGACCCATAGTGGATGTTGCCTTCAGAGGCCTGCACTCCTCAGGCATGGCTTTTTTATACAGTTTAAATGCTTTTAAATCAGTTTTTAAATAATTGCATGCTCAATATTTTAAAAAATCAGAACTAAACAAAGTGGTGGACAGTGAAAAATAGCTGTCCCATCGAAAGCCCTGCCATCTCCCCACGCCGCCCAGAGGTGACCACGATAAACAGATTCAAAATATCCTCTCGGAAAATTTATAATCGTGTATAGGCACATGAGTGTCCTTTTTACGCACAAACAGGTCTTGCTCACATGTGTTTCTGCAGCTTTTTTAATGTTACATATCTCTACTATTTCTATCAATTCATTGTTTTTTAAAGGTTGCATGCTATTCCACAGTGCATCAACTGTGATGTATTTAACAGGGCCCCGATGAGTGGACATTGAAGCAGTTCCCGTTGTTATCACAAACAACACTATCCTGAAAATCTCCATGCAAAGACATGGTACAAGTGGGATTCTGCAACAAATGGGTTCTGTAGGACTCAGGAGAGAAAAACATCATGATGCCCGGGTTTTAAGCCTGAGCTACCGAGTGCAAGGCATTTTCACTTCTGATTGATATCTTTTGTCCAACCATCTCCATAGTGGCCTTCTAAGCATTCCTGTCAAAAATCAGCACATCAAGGCGTCTCGGATGAGAGCAGACTGGGCTACCCTGTGTGGTCACGAGAAACCCAGCAGTGTGTGTATACTCTGCCCAGGGATGAACGCTGCTCTTTGTCAGCACCCACCTGAGTGTGTCGGTGAACCTGTGTGCACGTAAATGCATGTCTCGCTTTGAGAAATAGCCTCCAACGATGGAGGAGCAGGTTTCCTGCTCATGTGCGTGCACCCCCACATCCTAAAGGGTATGCCAGCTTGTTTCCTCCAAACGAGGTGCACCATTCATTCATAAAACCATGGAGACTGCCTTTCTGCTACTGTCAGTGGGCTTTGATGTCTTTGAACTCTTTCAAAAGGAGCCTCTTTCAAAGACAGAGCTGAGAACACTGCTGCGTTCTTCCTCTCCCAGAGTGTCTGTCTTGGGAAGGCTTGCAGAAGGCTTAATATAGAATGGTATGCCTGGAATTAATCGAAGGGGCTTCTCGAGGCAAGGGCTCCCGTGGTGACCGGGCCTTTGACTTCAGTGGAATGAGGAGCCTCCTGGCCTCTTCTGTGACCTGTATAAAGCCACAGGCAGGCACACACCTCTTAAAATAGCGGTTCTGAAAGGAAATCAGAGGCAGATCACCAGGTTAGGATGGCTATGCATCTTTCTAATTCGCTTCCTTTTTCTTTTTTTAATTCACAGTGTGCACGCAGCTCCTGGTCTCCAGACCTGATGAGGAAAATATAAGTTCCTATTTACAGCTCATAGACAAGTGTCTGATTCATGAGGTGAGTTGTGACAGAATTCACAAAGCCTTTTTTCCTCATTGTTTAGAAAGGAAAGGGTTCTTGGCACTTTTGTGATGGGACCATGGGAGTCTCCAACAACTTGTTTTTGTGGGGTAGATGGCATAATAGCTCAGCTGTTGTGGCCTCAAACCTAAACACAGCTTGTATATGACTTAGGTGTCCAAAGATTGGTTTAGACTGAGCTCAGATGTGAATGCCTGAGGGAAACCTCTGACTGAAATCATCCCTCGGGGGTCGAGACTGGGGAGGTTCACACACAGTCCTGCCACCTAGCGCTTGATGTTTGCTAGTCTTCCAAAAATTTTTGTGTTGAAACTTTGCCTTTTGGCTCAAGGAAATTTGAGGGAGGGGTGGAAAAGGAGCATGCAGAAGAAATAACGTGTGTGTGTGTGTGTTGTGTTTTTTCAGGTTCATTCTTGTGTGCTTTGATTTGGGAGTTTTGTGGGAATTGCATTTAGCCATATGTCCTTCTGAAGAACAGAAGGGCCCAAGAAGCCCGAGGCGGGCTGGAGCCATGCTTCCCAGACTTGCCAAGCTAGGGCAAGTCTTCACAACCGAGCGAGGCAGGGTACGGTCACAGCTGCCCCAAGCAACCTGTGGGAACATGTGCCTCAAACCCATGACCTCAATGGCTCCTTCAGCAGCTCTCCTCAAGTAGGGACAAAGTCTAGGCCTCGGGAAACTCAGCACTGGGTAAATCCAAGTCATGGAGTGCTTTTGTGGGATTTCGACCCACAAAAGCCTCTAAGTCTCCTCACCTTTGCCATGGTGGCAGCCAAAACCCTGGGAGTCCACTGTCCCCTAGTATTAGGAGACACCCAGTGTGGCAGCCTGGCCCCTCACCACCCTCCTGCCGCTGGTCAGTTCCCTGGGGTCTCCACCTCTGTGGCCGCCCCCCACCCATCCTCACATGCAGGCAGACAGTCTCCCTCTGGGTTTCCACCCCAGCCACGCCTCCTCTACCCCCAAAACTCGTTTTTGCAATTGTCTCTCACAGCAGCATCAATCCTTGTACATGCCTGTCCCCAACCCCCGACCCAGCCTTCTCTGTTTCCAGTCCCAACCCTGCACTTGTTTGGACCAACAGAAAGCCACAGAAAGAAGACAAGCCAAAAGCACACCAATGAAGTTTAGAACTCGTTCATTCCATAGATACTTATTAAGCACCCGGGCCTGGCTAGGCAGTGGATGGTATGAGGGTAATGGGTGACAAGAAAGGAAAACCGGTTGTCACATACATGATGATAAAGCCTCTGATGAGGCCCTTGCTGCATGCTTAGAGCCCCGAGGAGTCACAGGCTAACTACCAGAGTGGGAACAAGTGTTTCCTCGGAGGGAAGCTGTGTCTCAGTGGCAGGGACTAAGGAAGGAGGCGGAAGAGAAGGCAGCATTTGGGGGGAGAGGGGTCTAAGTCTTATTAGGGGAGGACCTTTGAGGTCGATTTCCAGAGGGATGATCAAGGCAACCTTGAAACTTGCGAAAAAACAAACAGGATCTTTACTTCCTCTCCCGCACCCTCTCTCAGCATTGAGCTTTCACGATACAGGAGGGCATGTGACCACCACCTCACCTCACGTCTGCTGACCCCACAAGACGGAGGGGTGAGCCCTCCAGCTGCCTCTCCCGGGATGTGCACAGCCTGCCCGCTGGTCTGCACCAGCCCAAAGCTGTGGCCCGACCCTCCTCCCTGTCCTGGCTCTTCTTCTTTCTACCTTTCTACTCTTCCTCCCCGGTTGCCCAAGTGATTCAGTGCCAGGATATCACTGGGTGGACCCATCAGCCGGCAAGAAGGGCTGTCGCCATAGAGGGGCCGCTCGGTTAGGGGAGTCCTGGGCAGAATGGGGCTCGGGCCATGTCTGCCTGCCTGAACTCGTGTCAGGATACAGGAGCCCTCAATCTTTGGAAGGGAAAATATTGTTCAAGGCTATTTGTTATTTTAGCTGAGAAAGGAAACGTGTCTGAATAGTTTTCCGCAGCCTCGGGTTACTCCCGGTGTGCAAACACACCCTCCCCGTGAGGCCCGTGGAGGGCAGCCTGTGTCCTGGGAGGCCAGGCTGGCTCGGGAGATGGGCTCCCTTTCATGGCGACTGGAGGGCAGCATGCTGACACCTCCAAGGTACCTTCCTTCCTCCCAGAAATGAGGGACTGGCTCCCCAGAGTAGTAAAAGGAAGGACAGGAAAGTTCAGAATTGTGTATCTGAGACCAATCCCTTTGTCTCCTGGATTGCACTCCCAGGAGTCTTGCCTGCTTACTGTTTGAGAAGGTTCTAGGAAGATGAGCTTTTATCCCATTTACGAGGCTTTTTAATCCAGCTGCAAAGCCATAGGACACATCTCCCTCCAGACAGACAGATTGGTCTGGGCCTGACAAGGACAGAAGACTCAGTCGTGGCTGACTGGCTGCATCTGGGCAGTCTGTAGTGTGGAATCTTCCTTCCCCTCCAGCCCACAGCTGCAGCCGACAGAGACCGCAGAGGGGTTCGCAGGAACCAGCTTTCAGAAACCCGTCTGGGTTTGTCAGGACCTAGCTCCTCTGTGCCTCCCCGTGCAGCTTCCAGGATGGAGAAGGACCGGCCACCATGCTCACTCAGCACTGCTAAGGGGCTGCTCCTATCTGCAACCCGGATCTAAGTGAGCTGATGCCTCAGTGTTGAGTGGGTGAGCTGGCCTCTCTGTGGAGGTGTCTGCATTTCCGTCTTGTTGGAATCTGACTGCCACCATGGGAGATGTCATGTATGAACTGATGTCCTTGGAAGCACTTTAAATGCACATCAATAAAGTGAAACTTTGTCCCTTAAAACTCAGGCTGTCCTTCAGGCTGGCTCTAGGCCAGCTCAATACTCTAGTTCTGAGAACCTGAAGTCATTTGCTGGGGCTAAAGGTACCTGTTAAATACCGACCGTGACGAACCACCACATACCATCACTAAAGGGCTGGCCTGTGCCACTGAAAAGATCGGGTTAAGAGTATGTGTGAGCAGCATGTATTGAATCATTACTAAGAGCCAGGCATGTTCTAAGTATTCTAAATGCTCTTCCTATGTTATCTTGTTTAATCCTTACTGTGTCTCTTTGAGAGGGATATTATCCTCAGTTTTTAGAAGGAAGGGTCTTGGGTGGAGGAATCCATGTAAGGGTGTATAGGGGTTCACGCCCTGCCATGTGCATCCAGAGTCTTGCTCTGACCCACTGGGCTTGGGACCCTCCTCCTCAAGTCATTTTGACCACGGTACCTACATCTTGTGTCCTCACTCAACGTTTGGCTGAATAAACTGGTCAAAAGCAAAGTTTATCCATCCCTTTATAAGTCCAGCAGAAAGGTTTGCCTTTTATAGATTTTAGAGGTCCTCAAGTGCAGCTGGACCCTTACCAAACAGCACCAACAAACGGGAAGGACCCTGGGAGGAGAACCATGTCCCTATCTTTTAGCCATGAGACCATCCGCCACTCACCTTCAAGGAGTCTGCACCTTGGAGTGGGCTCTATGCTAGGTCTCTTGGTTGGTGGCCTCCTTTGATGAATACCCTTAACGGTGCCTGGCTAAGATCACCCAGGAGGAAGGGGTTTGTAAGTCAATTACTTTTCTACAGTACAACGACTATCTTTTTGCTTTTGTTCACATAGCTCTCCTATGTTTAGCTCCTTAAAGATTAAATGTCATCAGAAGAAAATTAAGAGTCATTTTTTTTCTCTGTCTCAGGAATCTGTTGCCTTGATGGGATATAGTCACATAGTCTGTTATTCGAAGTAATAGTTTATTGATACTTACATTTCATGCCTCATTGACAAAACTACTTAGGCGTGTTATCTCTATCACTGTTAATGCTAATCTGTCAAATCTGATGGGTCTCCTGCAGGGTATGGACAATAGTCCTAGATACTTGACTGGGGATTCCTATGTTGGGTGTGTGTTCCTCCCCATCTAGAACACTCCATGTCCAAGTTCTTCCTGCAGCAGAATTACCAGGACACTTACTGCAAACACAAACCCCCTTGACTCCTCTCCGCATCTACTAAATCGGGCTCCAGTGTGTGGGAAGGGCCCAAGAATCTGCATTTTAGTGTCTATAGACCATGAATTTGAGAGTCTCTACCCTGGAGACACATAACCCCCAAACATCCTTCCCTGGGTACACACAAAAGCAGACATGATACCCATGACAGTGTTTTACAGGACAGTAGGCAAAATACCCGAAACACCGATTTTACTCGAAAAGACTTGAGAAGTCATCAGATCTACCCATCTTCCTAAACTTTAGACAAAGTTTAGGTTAAGACGATGCGCTGGGGTTTGGTAGGGCATGGGATCCCTTAACCAGAGATTTCTCAGCCAAGCTCGAAATATCAAGAGCACTCCATTTTCTAAAGCCCAGCTGGCCGCTCAGGTGTCCACACATCATCAAGCAAATTGATTTTTGGAGTGGTTTAGCATTCCCATTGATTATGAAAATGCAGGGGGCCTGCAAACACCAGCGTATTCAACAATCAATTCTACAATTTATTCTTGGTTAACAAATTGAGTCCAGAGTAGAGTAGGAGAAAAAAGAAGGTGGGTATGGATCTGCCAAAAATGCAACCAAAACTGAAGGTTATCAAAAGCTTAATGCATGTACCTTACCAGGCACCTCTAATGCCAAATAATTTGAATTTTCAGTACAGACAGCCTGCAGATAAAACCAACTGCTGTTTGAACCAGGTTCAAAACAGGTGGAAAAAGAAACAACTGCAGACACGCTGATGTTTTCCCCTATTAATTGCATGTTTCTCCCTCTAACGCCAGGCTGTGTCACCCATTAAAAAGTCCTGTTTGTTTTTGCAGGCATTTACAGAGACGCAGAAAAAAAGATTGTTGTCATGGAAACAGCAGGTGCAGAAGCTCTTTCGGTCTTTCCCTCGGAAAACCCTTCTAGACATATCAGGATATCGACAGCAAAGAAAGTATGTTGGGATCTTATTCTTTGCCATGCACTGTGGTTCCAGGTGCCTCGCCACCTGCCTGGGTTCCTGAGGCCGGACCAGGCAGGGCATTCCTTGTTCCCCAGGGCGCCCTGTGGCGAGTTCCAAATCGCATTCCTTAAACAGGTGGGGTTGAGGAAGGCTGTGGAGAGAGAGCATTCCCAGAGGAAGAGCCGAATGTGACCTTTTGTAACTCCATTTACATTGTCAAAATGACAGTATTTTAGTCCAGATGCAGAGAGTGGGTATGATTTAATAAATGCCAACCAAATGCTTGGCAGTTTAGCCCCCAAAAGGGGCTCTGAAAGGACAAAAGTGGATTGTTCTATCAGCACCTTAAGTGGTAGTGTAATTTTTTCTCTCTTCTAGCTGCAGACAAGCTAATTATAGTTGGTGGCAGGGTGAAGAGCCCAGTGCTGTCTATTTTGGTCTGAGCTGCAATCTAAGAGTGGAGCAGTACCATTCTTGATTTTTCATAGTACTTCAGCTTCTTGGGTGCAGTTAAAAATAAGCCTCATTGTACTTGAGACCCCATTACCTTAATCTGGCTTTAAATTGAGGGATCCGATTGCATATTACAGGTGAATTACAGTGACAGTCTGGTGGATTATAAGCCTTGAACAATGACAGGAACTTTTGGAGAGACAAGGGAGCAGTGATGCAAATATAAAAAGTCAAGCATTCTATTTTACATTTTAATTGTTTTGTTATTTATTTATTTATTTATTTATTTATTAAGATTTTATTATTTTTAGAGATGGGGGAAGGGAGAGAGGAAGCAAGACATCAATGTATGGTTGCCTTTCACCTGCCTCCAGCTACAGACCTGGCTGGGGTCCTGGCTTGCAACCTTTATGTGCCTTGGCTGGGAATCGAACCAGCCACCTTTGGGTTCACAGGCCAGTGCCTTATCCACTGTGCCACCAGCCAGGGCTATTTTACATTTTTTTAATTGAGCAAAATAAATAATTTTTCCCTTGTACCTAAAAAGTTCTGACTTCACTTCTCAGGGCACATATGAAGCTCTGTCTGTATTGTTAAAATATCTGACACTTATTTGCGTAAGTGTGCCTTAAAACATCACTTTTATATTGTTTAAGGGAGGTAAGGCTAGTTGGGATTTGCAAAGTCTTTATTAAAGATTTATATAAAAATTAAATGATCTTATTCCAACATATACATTATTTATCAAACACTTAGCACATACTATGTGCCAAGTGGTATCCAAGCACTTTAAGAATATTAATACACTGAATCCTTGCAAACAACCACATGACTCCAGAGTCAGTACCCTTCACTGCTCTGGGTGCCAGGCAGCTTGCTTGGCCTTTGGTGCATGTGCAGAAAAGATGGGCAGATCAAGCAACACTCTGTTTTCCGCCCTTTGGCCACAGCCCTCTGGGGGTGGCGTCCCAGGTGTGTTGGGCTGGATCACCTCTGCACCCAGATGAAAGACCAGGCCTGCGCTTCCTCCTTCTCCTCTCGGGCTGCCCCCTTTCCCAGGCTCACTCTCTTCTAAGGGCAGCAATACTCCTCCCACATAAGAGGAGACATTTCCAGACACCTCTTGCAACACCAACCCATTAGGAGACAAGTTCTAAAAGGAAGAAGGAATCTAGAGGTTGTAGGTGAGAATAGAGCTTTTAAGTTCTTTGCTGCTCTTCCCAAAACTTTCATCCCCTGCTTCTGTCTGCCCTGCGTTGTCTGTGGTTTGCATCTGAGGTCCCATTAACCTTGACCTCTCTAGAGTGTTACTGTCTAAAGCACGCATTGGGCTAACCCAAGGTTGGCCAGATCGGGGTCCCAATGGACCTCTTATCTTTGATTAGATTAAGAATGAATTCAATCATCGATTGTAGCTGTTCACCTGGAGGTTGCTAAAGCTCTAGACAATCATTTGTTCTCCTCAGTATTACCTCTGGGATCTTTTTATGCTATTAATTTGCTTTGAAGACCTGTTTCTCCAATAATACGAAGGTACCTTCAGCCCACCCCCTTCTTAAATTATCACAAATCCCAGATTAATTGGTGCTTATTCAGTCTTTTCATGCATTTCAAGGTCATGAAATCAATTGGTTAGATTTAGGGAGGCCGAGAAAGACACAGATGGGCAGAGCAAGAGAATGAAAAACGCAAATTTACTTTTGTCACTTTATCCTCTCCCCTAAAAGAATGATTATTTCATTAAGCCTAGTGATCTTAAATAACCTAAGCATTCAGTCTGGTGACCAGAAGTGGCAGCAGTCAAGGAGACTGGCTTTGCAGTAACCAATTAAAATGCTACTACTGTAGGACCCTACCGTCATTAGAAAGAGGGCCTAGCCAAATTCTCCCCACCCCAACCCATTCTATCCCCAAAATGTTCTGGGCTTTACCACCCCGTGAGTCCTAACTTCAGAGTGCGTAGGGCCCTCATTTCTCCAATGACTAAGTGTCCCACAACAGAGCCTTCTGCCCACGTTATGTTGCTTAAGATGTATTCTTGCCTTCCCGAAAGCACAAGTCATTTTAGCATCATTCATTGACTACTGTATTTTGCATATGAAATAACTTTCCAAAAATCCAACCAAAAAGGAAAATGAGAAAAAAAAAAAAAAAAAAGAGCCATTCACACTAAATAAGGAAAAGCCTTAGCAGAATACTGAATCATCTACCAGGTGGCCAAAATTCTGACTCCAAAAACCAAAGGCCTAGTTTTCATAGTTTTACAGAAAGCAACCATTGCTGGCTGTCCACCTGTCTTTCTGTCAGATTGTCCTTCCTCCCAAGGATGTCTCTGTGATCACAAGAAAATTACTCCTACCCCTCCTGGCTTGAATTTCTTCTTTTAAATTTAACATATCAAACCTTGGTAAAAGAAGACAGAAGGGAAGAAAAGGGAGAAAGGATGAAATAAACAGAGACCTAGAACCCATGAGCGCCTCCCCTTCTTACCACGTGTAGAATCAGGGACTCTTTCCTGGGCCACAAATGCCTGGAAGCGGAAAGACACAAGGCCAGAAATTGATTGCGGCCAGCTCACAGTGGGATTCGCTTCCCTGCCCTGTGCTTTCCCTAGGAAATGTAGGAATTCTGGGGAGCCAAGAAACGTTTTCGGAGATCAGCTGCCCCTCCCCCTCTGCACGCACAACTCTCTCTCAGGAAATGACTGTTTCGCAGGCCCCCAACCCCCACCCCACTCCCCTCAACTGGTTAAATGACGTCAGCAGCCCTGTCCCCCTGAGTCTCCTCCTGGAAGGCTTGGTACAGACCTCCCCTGCCGGGCTGGGAAAGCAAGTCTGTTCCATCTTGTGGCCATTGGAGGTAACGCATTCGGACTTAAACATCAGTGAACGACTAAAGCTGACTCTTCTTGGAAAGAATGTGCTGGTTCCTGAAACCCTGCTGGCTGCTGCTCACCCCCCTCAGAACCTGAGGCTTGTTAGGAGGACAAGTTCTTTGGCGATGAGGTCACATCGGAGCCATGGGAGCATAGCATTCGAGTGGGTGCCCCGGTCTCCAGCAGCCTTCCTGTGTGGGTCGGGGGAAGCACGGAGCCTCCAGGCATTTCTGCGAGGAGGCACCACGTAGTAGGGAGCAGTCAGTGTCCCAGGTTCCGAGTACTTGCCATCTGATCCTTACATCCTGACTCCGCACCCGGGAGTCAGAGCCCTAGGCGTGGGGTCAGCTCCTCCATCTGGAGAAGCATCATGATGGCAGAGCATCCTGCATTCTTTCATTCATTCAACCTGCGTTCTCTGTGCCAGGGGATGCAGTTATGGGACATGCAGATTTGACGAGGAAAGACACCGTCCTTTTTCTCCTGCAGCTGACACCCTATGGGGCTCTCAGGCCACTGTCTCCAAGTCTGCCACACAGACAGAAAGACTGTGGTACGATGGAAGCAACACGGGGCCCAGATGTGCGGCTTACTTGCTGTGTGGCCTCAACAGGCATGAATGCTCTGAGTCCTGTGACGCAGCCAGGAAGAAGGCCCAAGAGCGTGTTGGTTCAACTTCTGGGCTGCTGGCACTGCCCCCTGCTGGCCATGTGACCTTTGAGAAACCGTTAGGTTCTGTTTCACTTCTCTAGAGGCAAATAAAAGTGGATCGAGGGCCTGCTTCGCAGAGTTGTCGTGAGGATTGAAGAATCCTCGTAAAAGTGCAATAACGGTGCACATAATATTTGCTCTCAGATGTTACCTGTCATATTAATCATAGCCCTTTCTTGGTTCAGAGCCCAGGGGACCCCACAGACCTCTTAATGGTCAAAATGTGAGCAGACCCCAGGAGGCGTCCCACTAGCAGCTTCAGGGGTGGGAAGGGCTGAGGGGGACTAATGCTTCTTCTGTTCCTCTCTGTCGCTCCCAGCCGTGGCTTTGGGCAGTCCAACTCCCTCCCGACGGCCAGCTCTGTGGGCAGCGGTGGCATGGGCAGACGGAACCCCCGCCAGTACCAGATCCCCTCCCGGAATGTCCCTTCTGCCCGCCTTGGCCTCTTGGGCACGAGTGGGTTCGTCAGCTCCACCCAGCGCAACACTGCGGCCAACCCTACCATCATGAAACAAGGAAGACAGGTTTGTTCTGCCCCAGGGAGGAGGGTGGACAGCCAAGCTCAGCGCCTGAGGCTTCTGGATGTTTCCCCAGATGACCCCAAGGTGAGGGGAGAGACCAGGGCGGGGGGGTGGTTGCTAAACTGAGAGACAATTGTCCCCGTCCTCTGTGGTACCCAGTGTTACCCAGCATCACTTACATTGTATATCTGGGAGGTAGATCAAGGCCAAGGCCACACCTGGCCTCATGGAGGACTGCTTAGGGTGCCTCTGGGACCACTTTAACTTTGGGGCCCCTCTCAAGAGGCCTTTAAGGAAGCAATTCAAGGCCTGTTTATTATTTGCCTGCACCGTTAACTTGCCCCATCAGGCCTCACCGCTTCCCAAATCTGGGTTCCAGGGAAGCCCTAGCATCTAAGGAGCTTCCTTAGCCTTTTTCTTCATGGCAGGTAGCTCTTTTGTCAGTGTCCCAGCCGTGGGGGAGAGTCCACAGAAAGGAGCCTGAGAGGAAAGTTGAAATACTCTCAGCCGGTCAAGGCCATGCATGGAGGTTCTCTCTGAGTGACTTAGGGCTGACCCTGTCCCTCCGCTCCTCAAACCTCTTGCCCTGTCCCCTACCCTGCCCAGTGCCTGCCATCTGTTCGCCCCCAGCCCTGTAGGGCCATGCAGGTTGGGGCTGGAATTGGAGGGACACAAGTGAGTCTGAGGTTCTAGGGTATCATGAGTAATTTAGGGATGGCAGGTTGGTTTAAAAACAGGAAAACAGCTCCAGGCAGGACAGGCAGGATTCACTCCCCAGGGGAAGCAGTAGAGAGTCTGAGAGAGTCCCACTTTCTGGTCATTGCGGGCAACCCCCAAATCAGTTCAAGAGGAAGTCACTGGTACTTCACCATGCAATCGTGAACACAGGCTGAGTTGTGCAACTTCGTTGATCCCCCAAGAGGTTCTTTTTTCTCCCCCTTCTTTTGTAGTAAGTTGCAAGAATCTCAATAAATAAATAAGAGCCCTGAAATAGTGGGTACTCTTTGTTGCCAATGTTTTCTTGAAAACATGATCGAAAAGCAAAGGCAACAAAAGGAATAAAGAGGGTCTGGCAGCTCTCGAGGGAGAGGTGTCCGGGTTGAACTGAGGTTGAGAGGGGCCTGGGACGTGGGGGTGGCGCAGCGTGGGAGGAAAATGAACGGAATCTAAGTCCCCTCTCTATAAACAAGCAGGTGGGCAACGCTGGCCTGCAAGCAAGCCCTTTTGCAGAAGTTAGCAGAGAATTATCCCTGGGGTATTCGTCCCCTGAGTTCTGCCTGGGGCCCTGCCCCCCACCCTAGGGTATTGAGACTAACGGTTCCCCTTTGGCGTTTCTCACTAGAACCTGTGGTTCGCCAACCCCGGGGGCAGCAACAGTATGCCCAGCCGCACCCACAGCTCCGTCCAGAGGACGCGCTCGCTGCCCGTGCACACTTCTCCGCAGAACATGCTGATGTTCCAGCAGCCAGGTAGGGCCCAGAGCTCCGTCTCTCCCCCTCCTCTCCCCTGACACGGAGAGGAGGCCAGGACGCCAAAATAGATGCCCCGGTGAACCCAGCTGGAAAGTGCTTAGCCTTGACTGTCACCAGGCATTCTTCTGAGCTCATAGCAGCCTTTCCTTTTTTAAACTGTGCTCCGCTGGTATGAATAGCGGCTGGTTGGCTGGATGCCAGCACAAGGAGCCCGGGAGTCATTGCCCTCTGACGAGGATCGTTTTGATAGTAGTCCTATTTCTAGATGGATTAAACTAGTGATACCACTGGAGGGCATTGGTGGGGATGGGAGGGGATCCATGTGTCGTCGGGGCAAGCGGTGTAGAGAGTAAGACAGATCAAGAGAAACTTGACCATGTTGACGCTAAGGGACCCAGTCCTGGTGGGGGAGTGCCTTGCAAACATGACTGTGGGACCAGCCACCTTTTCTTTACTTGGTCAAAGAGCAACATGGAACAATTCAAGTCCATTTCACCTTTCACAGTGCCTGCTGAAACAGGGTAGCCAGAATTATGCACAGCCAACAAGGACTTGCACCCTTTCTCTATGCAGACAGTGACCTTTTAGACTCCAAGAATAACACAAAGCTGCACAAGCGGTCACTGACCTACCTCGATGAACCTGTCGGCAGGCAACAGGGACACTGTAGGAAACGCCCACCCTAGGCAGTAGCTGCGCTCAGTGCAGTTAAGTCCGGTAGGAGTAAAAGGAAGGGGAATGTCACTGTGGCCTTGGGTGGGCAAGGAAGCTTCTTGGAATTGGAGCTGAGCTTCAGAGGACAGAGATAGAGAGGTGGAAAGAGGAGGGGATGACATTGCAGGCAGAAGGAACAAGGAAGGGAGAGAGACTGTGTTGGTACCAAGGCCACGGTGAGTGAGTCCCGGAAGCCGTTGCTGGGCAGAAGTAGCAGCGGGTAGACCAAGGCAGCGGGAAAGATGGTGCTCAGTGGTGGGGACTCTAAAGCCAAGGCCAAGAAGCTCAGAGCGCTGCCACTCTCAGTGGGGACTGTATGGAGGATTTTGAGCAGGGGGTCAGGTGGGGGTGCCTGGAGGAGCGAAGAAGGGCAGGCAGGGTGCTGGGGGCGGCGCTGATAAGCAGGAGGAGGCAGGCAATGTGGAGCTGCCAGGGGGTGGGGTGTGTCAGGAAAGGAAGGGGCGTCCACCTGGTCCAGGTGCTTGTCTCAGGTTGCTTCTCGACTCCTAGGACTCTTCGTATTTGCACATTCCCGTTTAAAGCCCCCTTCCTCCGTTCTGATGCTGTAGCAATTTTTCTTCCCAGGCAGATGTAGTTGATGAAATTCAAGGATTGTGAAGGCCTTCTCTCTGGGTTACTTAGTCCCGGTCTCTGTTAGCACGCAGAATTATGTATATTCCATTCCCAGTAACAGGGACTCTGGACAAGACTTGAAGGCATCCTGGACAGGAGGAGGTCGGTGCCCTTGAATGACTGTCCCACCCTGACCTCTGTCCTGGGTCTGCGGCCCAACCAACCACCTTGTAGCCTCACGGAGCCCTAGCCTAGCTGGACTGCTCTCCTCCTGTCCCAAACTTTCTCTATGGTTTGTAGCCTCTTTCTCCTTCCCTGAAGCTCTTTTCCAAGTACTCAGCCTTCCTCTTTGTTCCTGGCTTACCTGGGAAGACTAGGCTCCCAGGAAGAGCTGGGCCTTTTCTGGGAGGAGGACTGCTGAGGTCCATTGATAAGATCCTCCTGCACCTTTGTTTACAGCGGGGCTGATGCTGGTGCTCAGGGCAACTGCTGCCCTGAGATCCTTTCCACCCTCTTCCCACAAAGCCTCTTGTTCCTGGAGTTAAAGAATCAAATGACATAGAAGGGCTTGAAAGGAAAATTGACAGTCCCCCATGCTGCCACCTCCAGGCCCATACTCCCATCTCCCAGAGGCAGCTCCTTTTAACAGTTTGTCGTCAGTTTTTCTGGCAGTTAGCTGCCTGTCTCCACACAATGTTCTTTGCGGACTGGAACCCTTGGTTGTTTTCTTCTATTAGCCTCTTGCTCAAGCATTACAAGCCCACTTCCAGCAAGGCCTTAATGAGCCTCAGCGTCACTAATAATGGCCAGGGCACACAGAAGGAGCTACTCCACATTTCCCAATTGCAAATACACGGGTGAGTACTCAGCAGGGGCCACTCCTAACTCCTGCCCGGCACACTCAGCCCAGGCTGCAGGGGCAGGACGGGTGAGGCAGGCTGCAGCCAGGGTCTCTCAGTGCAGGGAACGGGCTGCGGAAGGCTCCTGCCGTGGGCACAGGGGTGACTCTCCCAGCCTCTGCCTAGGGCCCAAGCGTATCCCTGCCTTTGCAGGTCAGATGCTGGTTTTCAAGGCTACAAGGCCCTGTCAGAACCCTCCCTTCTGCCAGAGAAGGCCTCCTCCTCCACAGAGCAGCCCCTGCCTCGGCCACAGCCAGGGCGGGGCACTGGGTCTCCTGTGCACAGAGGGGCTTTCTCCTCCAGGCATCACAGCCTGGGTAGCTAGACAGGCACCCAGGGGTGGTGGCCCAGGGTGGGGTGGACCGTAAGAAGTATCATAGCAGAGCGGAGGAATTGGGGAGGTAAAGTAGCTTCCCTATTTACACAGCAGTAGTCATCTTGAACAGAAAATGGAATGGAGACATGTGACCAACCCCACATTAAATACTCAGAAAACCATGTTGCCGTCCAACATGGTAGTTGCTTCCTGGCCCTATAGTAAAGGATGAGGTAGAACCAGCCCCAAGTTGTCTATCAACTGATCGGTGACCTCGCTGGGGTTTGTCAGACGCCTTCCCTCTTTCCTGGATCTACAGAGTTCATAGCCCCTCAGAAGCCATGTCAGTGGTGGTTTTTCACTTTATTCGCACAGGGACAGGTTCTAGATGTTTCCCAGGAGAAGCCAGGAGAGCCATGGGTGACTGTTATCTCTCGCTGGCCTGGGGGAGTGCAGGGGACAGGGTCTGATGACTCACCAGGAAGGTGACGAGTTCAGAGCAAGGGTGGCCCCCAGGAGACCAGTCACCTTTCTGGGAGAGGCAGGGTGTGTCCCCGACTGAAAAGCTAGTTTGGAAAGTGCTTGCAGATCTGGATGCAGATCTATTCCTGCCAACCTGACTCAGCCACCCTGGGGTGCAGCCCTGGAGCAAACATTGAAGCTGGAAGCTCCTGGGCACCTGGAGAGCTGGAGAAAGGGCGAAGGGGCCTAAGCCGGCTTCCAAGGAAAAATGTGGGGAAGGGCAGGCCGGCTGCCTCACTGGGCCACATCCTGGGGATCTCATTTCTGCCTTTGCGCAAAACCGTGTCCAAACAACCCTTGATGCTGGATGCCCCAGGTGTGCGATGGATGAGGCAGCACCTTCTATGACCCATTTCAAGGTGAAACGGCTGTTCCCAGCACCCCTCCCCCCTGCCCAGCTCCTGCTCAGAATTCTTCCATTGTTAGAATGCTGCAGACCTGGGAGCTGTTGCCATTCATTTCCTTTAGAAAGAGGGGGGAGAAGGACAGAGTGTCAGAGCACAGGGTCTATGACGGGGAGGCAGAGGCCTGAGCAGGGACTCACTTAGAGTGCTTAATAAATACTTGTCCCCTGCCTTCTCAGCAGCAAAGCAAATGGCCCTGCCCAGGGAGGTTGCTAACTGAGGCACTTCTGTCACAGCCAAGACCCCAGCAGGGCCTGCCCCACTGCGTGCAAGAGTCAAAGTCAAAGAGACCAATTTGAGGCAAGATGATACAATATTGTCTCATACCATATTCTACTCATTGTTATTTGGTGAAACTGTGGATCCCTGAGGATTTTCACAGCACTTCCTTCTGCAGGTTTAGGAATGGAGCCAGCAGAGAAAAGCCTCAGTTCCCATAACAGACTCAGGGGAGCGACTAATCGGTTACTCCATCCCTCTCTCACTGGTCTACGTGACCTCTCTGTCGTTACCAGCTTGCCTGCCACGCTAACTCTGTTTCCTGCTCACACTGACCTCTTCGTTTTTGCTACCATCCTGCCCCTTTCTTCTTGGCTCCCGAGTTTGTCTCCCTTCCCTTCTTCCCTGCCCCCAGCCATAACAGCTGGCCAGGTCCCACATCCCATCCTCTGTCCCTTCCTCATCAGCCTGGCTTTCTTGATTTCTCTCCTTCTAGTGACCCTGCTTTGTGTTTAACCAGACTTTCAAAGCCTTCCTAGTTATTCAACAGAGCAGCTTCAGCTGCTACTGGCAAAGTGAGATTCTATGTCTGTCTGGTCCATGACAACTAACTGGGGGCCCAGGATAATTGGGATGAGCCTTGGCAAGGCTGGGCCTGGTGGTTCCTGCGGGCCCATAGAGCAGGAGCTGCCCTAATGCTGCTCTAGGGTTTTGCATTTTTGCCCACCACGCCACAGGTGGCTGAGGGCTCCTAGCCTCAGATGGAAACTGTTTTATCCACCCAGCCAGACTCTCTATATCTTGAATGTGCAGGGAGAGGCCGCAGATCTGTTTTTATCAAATACACAATTAAAAAGTCACACTATTAGGAAACTCGGGAGGATGAACATATGTGTTCCTCACAAGAGTTAGACTCTTCAGAGCCATTCTGAGAGTGGGCTTCCGGGCACACCAGAGGGGGGCTTGGAGGATAAAAAGCAAGCCGGACGACTTTCAGCCTTAAAAGAGCAGCCACGAAGGTTTAGAGACTCTGGAATGTTGAGCCCGCGTGGGTCAGCCCCCTTTTTGGAACACGCAATCCCAGGCTTGGAAAATGGCATTTTGCTGTGTGTTGGCAAGAAATCCTGCAGCTGAAACACTTCTCTCCAAATGTCGAGCATCTTTATTTATCCAAATCTCTCCACAGTGTTTGTTTAAAGGGAAGTGCTAGAGAGTAAACTAAATTTTACAATGAGCATATGGATGGCTATAATTACTGAGGGTTTTTTTTTTCATATTTGCTAACTGGCTATATATAAAATTGTGTTTCTCTTTTATAGATTTCACACCCTGAAGGCTGCTAATTTTTGCATGCATTTGATTTTCACATGAATGGATGAAAATACTAAAATACTCTTCCCTCTGGATTGTCTAATTGCCCCAACCCTACTCTGAGAGCTACCAGTGACGGGGGTGGGAGAGACCCTCGCATTCTCCCTTTCAGTTTCCCTGGAAGCCCGATTGGCCTCTGTCCACTCATGTTCTGGCACAGTTTCCTTCAGACCCATTGACGCTGAAACTTGTGTCAGAAAAAACCCTCTCTGCTCCCCAGGGCTCTTTATATTGATCCATTTGCAAACCTTCTCTTTGCAAAGTTTAAGTAACAGAATCAACAACATCTGCCTCTGAATGAGGTGGTAATGGGGAACCTAGATTGCGAAGGATATTTAAATGTACAGCTAACCAAGGAAAACAAATACCTCAGTTTAACCATTGGTTTCAACTTCCTATCCCACCAAACCACCAACACATTAGTGATCCCTGGCACGGGGCCCTATGCGCCCCCTGGTGGAGATGTGAAGGAGCAAGGACAGGGCCTGATGGGTGGGACTCTGGATCCTTTACAGGTAGAAGGGCTAAGGCCCAAAGAAGAGAAAAGCTTCCCAGGGTCACCTATGAAGGCAGTGGCTGTATTGAGACTTCCCAGGTGCTAAGAATGTATCCATTGCTGATTTTTCTCTGCTTCCCTGCCATGGGGTTTTGGTTCTCAGCTATCAGGGTTTCTTTCTGTTTCTTGCTTCATTTCTCATCACTCAATACACATGTATGAGGTGGGCAGAAGGCCATGCTGGGGTTTTATGGAAGAGTCAGAGAATTATGAAAGCATTGTGACTGCCTGCAAAGCGCTTCCAAACTAGTCAAAAACATTCAAGAGCTCCATAGGCTAAAAGACCAAAGAAAAGCTGACAGTGAAGGAAGGCCCTCGTAGGACAGAGGATGAGGCCCCAGGGGCTGCCCCCCAACTCCAAGGAAGTGGGACTGGAGCCTGGGAGGACTAGGAGGGTAAAGGGGGCTTCATGATTAGAATGCACACAGCACTGTCCTGAGCAGTGGGGACCCACAGAGCAGACATCACAGCTGGAAGCTGAGAGTTGACAGGGAGAGCACTGGCTCTGGGGTCAAATCCAGGTGGGTTCCGGGTTCAGTTTCCTGTCAGCTGGGTAACCCCACAGCCTCTCTGAGCTCCACTTGAGAACTGGGTACCAAACACAGTCTTGAACTCAGAAGAAGCTCTTTCCATGCAATGGTTTCCATTTCCTGCTCCTCGTAATAAAACGTCAATGTGTCAGGCCTGGTTTAGGCACAGGGAGCAGAGCCAAGTCCTTTTTAACTCAGGGAAGCAGCAAATAAATACATATGTCAGGTGTTGTGATAGCTATGAAGTATAGTAATACAAAAGAAAGAGTTGGTGGCAGAAGAAAACTATTCACGCATTAAAAAAACAGAGACATCATAGCAGGCAGGGAGAGGGAGAGCCATGGAAACGAAGGACCCAGCATTCTGGGCAGAGGGAACAGTAGCGCAAAGGCCCTGGGGCAGAGGGGGGCCTGGGGTGGACTGAAGGAGAGAAGGGCTGGAACTAACAAGGATCCAGGCCCTCAGGTCCTTGCAGGCCATGGCAGGGGCTGGGTTGGCTTTGATGGGAAGGTATTGGATAGATCTGAGCAGGGGACTAACAGACTATGACTATAACCAGCTATTTTTAGTCACCAGTTTTCTTCCAGCCATCCATGTTCACGGTGGCCTCTGTGAGCCTGACCTCCGAGGTTGGTTGAACCCAAGTGTAACTTGCCCTCCGTGCTTGCCCTGACAGTCCCTCCAAGTCGTCCCAGGGAGGCGCAGCAGACCCTTACCCCAGGTGGCACTGTGCAGACTTTCTCTTCGTTCTTAGGTTCCTTGTCACCAACATCACCCTTTGTCCCTGCAGAATTCCAACTTCCCGTGACTGAACCTGACATCAACAACAGGCTGGAGTCTTTGTGCCTCAGTATGACCGAGCACGCCCTGGGAGGTGAGTGATGTCCTCCTTGGAGTTACTGAATGAAAACTGCTGGCCTCTGCTCTCTACCCTCTGGCTGCAGCATGGGGCTATCGGAAGAACCCAAGAAGGGGGAGGCAGGATATAGGGAAAGAAATAGAAGTCTCAGGCTTCTTCATCAAGCCACACCACACCCAGTGGCCCATATGCCCTGCTCCTCCTCCTTTCCCGGAAGGTGAGCCAGGGTCATGAAGACAGAGCCTGTCCCTCTTTCCCAGAGGCTCCAGCCCCCGGTGCACACTGGAGTCACACCACAACTGTTGTCCCTGCCAAACACAGGGAGCTGGAGGAGTCCGGAATACACGACGGGGCTTTGCGTGGGAGCATCCCCCACAGCGTTGGATTCTTTCCTTCTCAACTCTAGATTCCCCCAGTCTGGTCCAAGCCCATCCCAACTTGCTCTAAAAACAGAATTTTTGACACACAAATCCCTGCATGTTTTTACATCTCCCGGTTCCAACTGGCTCCCACAGTGCCTGGAGCTACACGTAGTCTGAGGTGTCCTTTGTAGTGTGACAGGGACAGCCCAGTTGGACGTGCCTGTGGTGAGCAGGGCTGTGGCTCCAGGAAGCAGCCTGGTTACCCCAGCATCAGTTTGGTCTGAAGCTCTGTGTTGTCACAGTCACCCCAGAAGGCCTTTTGGTGCCCTCCTGGTAGTAAATGGGTGCCTTTCTCCAGCCTGCACTCACAGCCAGCCCTGGAGATGTTTGGAAGGCAGAGGAGAGGTGTTCGCTCCTTCCTGCCAACATCCAGGGGGGCTGTGCATCATGGAGATCCAGGGAAGCGTCCTGTGACCCGTCCCATCACCCCCTCTGTCTGTGCACTCACCCGCCCCCACCCACCCCAGAGGTGGCCCCAGCACGCTGAGCGAGCACCAAAACGTGCTGCCTGGCTGTGGCCGGGAGAGAGGCCTCCCTCAGCTACTGCTCAGAGAGTCTTGTCCTTCTGACCCGGGACTTTTATACTTTTAGTCTCGGCAAACACAGTCTTACCCTGAAACTAAATACGAGGCAGATAAAAATGCTCTGCGTGGAGCAGCGTGGAGGCCTGTATGAGGCCGTCCGCAGCCTGGAGGAAGCCTTGGCTCAGGACCAGAGGGAGCCAAACACCCATGGGGCACAGCTCCTTCGGTGACCTCCCCAGTGTTCCAGGAGCTGCATGTGCGGACCCTGCTCTCTTCCTCAGCCAATCAGATCCTGGGAGCTTCGCAGAATCATTGATCCATCCCTGGTACCTCTGGGATGAGGTACCTCTCTTCCTGCTAACAGCCCCTAATGAGTAATGAGAAACAGCCCAAAGGTCCATCAGCAGACGACTACAGATGCACAAAATGTAGTGTAACTGTATCGCTCAGCCTTAAAAAGGAATGAAGTGCCAATGCTTGCTGCCACCGGGGTGAACCTGGCAAACATGCTAAGTGCAAGAAGCCAGACACTGAAGACCACACCGCAACTGATTCCATTTACGAACGTATGAGATGTCTAGAGTGGGCAAATCTACAGAGAGAGAAACAGTATAGACTAGTGATTGTTGGGCTGGTGGGAGGTGAGAGTGGGGAGTGACTGCTAATGGGTGCCCAATTTCTTTTGGCGGGTGACAAAAATATTCTGGAATTAGATAGCAGTGATGGTTGCACAACTCTGTGACTACTAAAAACCACTGAACTGTACACTTTAAAAGTGTGACATTCGTGGTATGCGGATTATATCTCAATTTTTTTTTTTTTTTTTTTTTTTTTAAAAAGGGAAGCCCCCTAGACCCAGAGTCATCAGGCCAAGCCTGAGTGCCCTCCACCTCCCTGCCTTGGAGTCAGCAAAAACTGGCCTGTTCCCCCAATCGGGTAATTGGCAGTTGGAAGTTCTTACCAAAATGCTAAGTACTAACATTGTCATCAGTAGTAGGCATGCCAAATGCTCCTTATGAAAGGGAGACGTTCATTCAAAAAGACTTCATTTTTTATCCCATTCTTCTATTTTTACAGGAAACCTTTCTGGAGGATGTATTTTTGCTCATGTTTTCATTGATTAAGCTCCTAAGCCTTTTTATTGCTGTGTTTTTTCTGAGTAATCCTCTGTTGGGAAGCTTGTAAGCAGTTTCCTGAGCAGAGAATGCAAATTAAGTTCAGAGTGGTTCAGGGTGGCCCAGTTGGGCACAGTGGCCATGTGCCCTCCCACTCTGACAGCACTCTGTGCTGGCTGACCCCGTCCTGGTGCCAGGGAAGATGACCTTGCTGGGGACAGCATGCCAATGAATTAAGTCATTTTACAGGAAGATAACTGACTAGGGACAGGAAAGCAGACTAAAAGAGGTTCCTCAGCTTGGGTATCAGAGGAGGAGGGGCTAGCCACATTCCTGGGACACCCCATCCCGGGATGGCCATTCTAATGCAGCTGGTCCATGGGCCCCAGGCCTTAGGAGCTCATCCTTCTGTGCTGAGACTTTGCTCTCCACCTCTTCCACCAACTGCTGCCCTCCTGGTGCCAGTCCTAAGCCCCTTTTCTCTTTGGTGTCCCCTTTCCAACAGAACCCATGCAGGGGTGGGTTGGTTCTGCTGTCTTGGTTTGTGACTCTTTAAGGCTGAATCTGGCTTCGTGAGGCTCCTCCTGACTAGAGGCCCAAGGTGTTGAGGAAGGCTCCGTGCCAACCCCAGTCGTTCCTATGGAGGGATTATGTGGGCAGAAATTCTCCTGGATATGAAAACAAGGCTCCTCCGAATAGAATGGAGTCCGTAGTGAATTGCACCATAAAAAGGAATGCCCACCCAGTTCACTCTGATGTTCCAGGGGTTGTGCTTCGCATGACCCCCTGGCCAGTCCTTCTCACCTTTTCTTCCTCCTCCTCCTCGGGTCAACAGCGCCACGTATGGTGGCAGGGAGACTGTGCAAGTGAGCAAATGGCTCTTATTTCTCAAGCTGCTGTTCTTTTATTTTTAATTTGTCTTCATTACTGTAAAACCCTCTGTGTGAATAGTGCCCCCTGGAGTGGCACGGGCACAAGGTGCACAGCACTAAATGGTGAGTCTGGACTTACTCGTTGGTCATTTCCTTGCCAGTGAATACCGCCCCCTTTGCAAGATGAGGTTTACAATTGGGACAATGTAAAAATGTGACCTGGGGTTGAGATTTTCAGGGGTTCTAGCTCCCCAGCTCCACAACTATGAAGGGTTAGCACTCAGGAGTGGGCCGGCCCTGGCAGGGGTGTGCACTGCACGTCCACAGATGAGGGTGTGACCGCTACACCCCACCCCACGCATGTGCTTACATACACATACCCACTATCCCCCTATGGCCAGTCTCCACTGCAGAGTCACCACAAGAGGCTTAGGTTGACAGAGGGTGAAGAGAGGTTATTGAATACAAGTTTACAGCTGGGGCCCTCTAGGATTGGTCATTTGACACCACAGATGACCTTGGTGGCATTGGGTTCCCTTCGTTAAAATTGCTCCAAAAAATTTTTTTTTAAAGATTTTATTTCATTATTTTTAAAAAGAGGGGAAGGGAGAGAGGCACAGAGGGAGACAGACATCAATGTATGGTTGCATTTCACCTGCCTCCAGCCACAGACCTGACTGGAGACCTGGTTTACAACCTGGTTATGTGCCCTGGCTGGGGAATCGAACCTGCAACCTTTGGGTTCACAGGCCGGCGCCTTATCCACTGGGCTACCAGTCAGGGCTCTGCTCCAAAATTTGTATAGAACTTTAAACACACACACACACACACACACACACACACACACATGCAAATAATACCAGAGAAATCTAAGATGGGTAAGTCGTGTCAAAGTTAGTATCTTGGTGGTGATTTTACACTAAATTTGTGCAAATTGTTACCATAAGGGAAACCTGGTACTATTTCATATAACTGCATGGGAACCTACAGTGATCACAATCAAAATTTCAAATTAAGAAACCTTTCTCCTCCAAGTCCCTAGTGGCAAGGCGCAACCAGGCACTTCCCACAAGGAGGTCTTAGCACCCCTCCACATCACTTGGGACCCCCAGCCGTCCCTGTGGCAGGCCGCTGCCCCCCTCTCTCACCTGAATTCCGCCCAGTGCATCCTCTATCTGGGACCGAGTTTGTGATGTCACAGCTTAGACTGGGACATGCTGGCTGACGTTAGGATGTGAGCCAAACCAGGCAGGTATCCTGTATCCCCCATGGCCATCATATAGTGGTCACTGAACACAGTCATTGCTACCTCCTGTGATGGCCCTTCTCTCTGCTCACTGAGAAGCCCTTGTCAGCTCTAGCATGGACCATTGTAGGGGCCTCCTAATGGGTCCTCCTGCCACCAGCCTTGCCAGGAAAACCATCCTAAAGTCAGATATGGTAACTTCATTGCCTGTCATTCCCTAGTCACCAACATCTAAGCTCCTGTTCATAGTACACAAGACCCTTACGACCCACTTTCACCGTAGCCTGGTTTTGCTTACTCTCCAGAACGTCGCCTCAGCACCCTCCCACTTCCACAGGATCTTTCAGTCCCTGGTGCCACCACATCTAGTTATAGTGTCTGCCCAGGTCAGATTTTTGAGACAGAATCTGAATCAATGTGGGTCAGATGCATCCCCTGGGTCTGCTCAGCTATGACCCCTTCATGCCCAGTTATTGAGCAGAGCTTCAGGATGGGAGGGAGATGCTCCCAAAGAAAGGGGTATGAGGTAGCCAGGACCACCTGCTTATCTACAGCAGCCCCTGCCTAACTCTTTGGCCTCATCCCCTGCCATTCCCCCATCCCCCATTCCCCTCTCCTTCATCCTAAACGTCCAGCCTTCCCCCAGCCCCACCATGTGACCAACATCACACCTATACATGAGCTGTACACGCGCTCCACCGTCATCCTCTCCTGCCTCCTCCTTTCTTCTCCTACAGCACCACCTACAAAGGCCATTTTCTATCTCTGGGCTATTGGCCCTGGTTTCCAAGGGCAACTCGAGCACTCCTCCTTCCATGTTCCTGCTGCGCTTGGAACATACTCCATCACAGCAATTACCCCCCTGCACATCGTTGTGGGTTTACAAGCCTGTATTCTGACTAGGAGATGAGCACCTAGAGGATGAACGAGGATTAGGTCTTTATATCTTGGCAACCCGCTCATTATGGTTACTGGCAAAAGAGCCGTTTCCCCGACGTGGAGTGGGTGGGGTATGCGAATGCACGAATGTGGCCCTAGCTGCCCGCAGAGACTGGGAGGCTCAGCATGCAGTGTGGGACTGGTGTGCACAAACAGGAAGGCTTCGCTTACCTGTGCCCACTGTGTACTTCCTCTCCAGACGGGGTTGACCGGACCTCCACGATCTAAAGCTGAGGATGAGCGTGACCGCGCTGGCCGTGAAATCGACTGCTGCGGGCCCAGTGTCAGCCATCATCAGGTTGCACAGAATCCTCCAAGATGCTTTGCAGCCTTTTTCTCCCCTGGTCCCTCTCCCATTTTGATTTTGTGAGAGCGTCGGTCATCCTTGTAAACGTATCAGTAGACCTGGGACTGGTTATTCTGTCATTTGTTTCTGTCATGGGATGGCTTGGTGTATGGGGTGGGGAGGCATCTCTAGGGAAAGATGGGGTGGGGGGTGGGGGCACTGCGAGTGGCTTCAAGATGGAAAGGGAAGGGGGAAGAGTGCCGCCATGGAAGAGATAAGAGACACAGGAGGGAGGCAGAAGTCCTCCCTGAGAGCCTCTCAGCAACGCCTGCCACAGTCTGGCCCTCGGAGGAAGTCGCAGATACCTATGACCAAAGCAAGATGGTGGCTCGCACTTCATGCCCCCGCCCCCCATTGGATTCCCCTGAGACCCCTGCTTAGAATTGAGCCGCAGGACAGGGCTACATGGCAACAGGGGCAAGAAGGGAGAGATTCCCTCCAACAAAATTTCAGATAAACTTTGATTTGTGTATTGTTTACATAACAGTTTTAAAGGGTACATAATGTGTAAAGCGTTTGGATAGAACCTCTCTTCATACTATGGTTTTTGTAAAGGATTTGCTGATATGGATTCATTTTTCCCCCCTCTATTTTTATACTAGCACCAGGATTGTCTTTCACAATCGCTGGCCAGCTCTGCTTCTTGGGAAGATGGCTGCGGGCACGTAGGCCTGAGTACCCGTGGGCAGGGAGCCTGTAGGTGGGTTGGAAGGTCAAGGATGTGGCTGGAACCGGCAGAGCACTTGGGAGGGCGCCAGGAGGATGGCACCATGTGATCCGTTCGGGTTTGCAGGTCACCCGGAGGTTCCAAAAGAATCCTGCCGCCCCTTTCTGTGCTGGATTTGCTTCTCACCCAGAGACCTCTCCCCACCCTCCTGTGGGGTCTCATCCCCATCACGGGCTACACAGTTGCACAGATGATTCAAGGTCCACTGGAGGAGAGAAGGCAAGGATGGACATTTTTCCTTGCAAGAGGCCTTAATACCCAGATAATGAGCTCAAAGTGCCGCTGACAGTGCATTCTGCCCAGGGCCCTGAGCCTGGAGCTGCATCTTCTGTGCTGGTTCTCCACTGGGGAGAACCACTGGGGAGAAGAGCAAGGCCCAGCCACCTAGTAGAGACAGACGGTCAGTCCGCAAGTAGCAGAGGGAGCAGAGGTGAAGCGTGCAGCCACAGCCTGGCCCCACCGTCCCAGGTGGGCAGTGAAAGGCACGGGAAAGGTCTGCTGCAAGATGCAAATGACACTTCCGTGCACGTGGGATTCATCAGGGGTTGGCTGTGTTGTTGGCTGATGTACCCCTCCACACAGAAGGGAGAGAAAGCCGCCCCTTACAAGGTGAGAGATTAACACACTGTGCCACCACAAAGGAATAGCTGTGTGTCTTAAGGGCAAGAAAGACTCCGTTTCTGAAATCGATGCCGGGAAGGGTATTAGAGGGGATCAATGGGGAGCTGTGTTGAGCACTGGGAAATTGGGCTGTGGAAATGATGGCAGGAACTTTCAACCAGAAGCGAGATCAGAGAGATGGTGTGAGGCCTGTTTATTAAATGGGTGAATCTGGTGCCTTTTTTTTTTTTTTTTTTTTTTAGTGAAGTCAGGGTCAAAATTGAAAAGATCACACCATGAAAATCACTATACTTGCTTATGGTTATTTTTTAAAAAGACAGTTAATGAAGTAAATACTGATTTGAAAGGCCTTAATGAAATCCAAACAAGTTCCTTTAACCTTAAAGATTAAAAATGTACACCCAACATGGCCTTGGGTGGCCTTAGATGTTGTAATAAAGATTTTAAGGCCATTTAAGGTCTAAATAGGTGAGGGTATCTTAACCATAGAGGGCCTTTAGCAAGCAAAAGAAGGCTTGAATCTTTAAAATCATGCATTATGGTTTGTTTAAAAAAAAAAGAGCTCTCCTTGGGTGGCTACATTCTAAAGATGCAAATCCAAGTGCAGAAAGAGGCAGCATTTTTTTAGATTTTTTTTTTTTAACCAAGTGCCATTAACATTCATCCTCCACATCACTTTTCTGAATAAGCTTAGTGTCACTGGGGGCATGTGCAGAGATGGACGATCACATATAAGGCAGGAAAAATATATCAAAAATGTTGAAGGCCAAAGGCAAGAGCAGAGGGTTTGCGCAAGTGATTTTTGGATGCTCAGACAGTTAAAGAGGAGAAAAACGGTGGTACACACCTCGTGGAGGAAGGAGGAAGCATTCAAATCTGCTGCAAAACACAAATATCTATATACTGCAGTTGTTCAGAAAATAGATTGTGAACACAATCACGTTAGCATGAATCCTTTAAAAGGAAGACCTTAAAGTATTTGCAAATCTGAATTTCTATTTATTCCTTCACTAAATATAGAAACAATGGTTATCTGATTATTAGAGATATTATTTTGGATATGTTACTTATTAACTTGCTATGGCTGGTAACCATGATTAAGTCTGTTATTAAAAACAACATAATTCTTTTTTTAAAAAAGAAAAGCTTATTTTTCATTGACTGTGTATAGATTTATCTACTTAGTTGTGTTTTGCTCTTAGTGTGTTAATTTTTTTTTCAAGTTGAGTGTTCCGATCAATTTTAGGAGCCCGTCCCCACCTTGTTTTGTGTCCTGTGTTGACTGCAGGTATACAGCTCAATTTAAAAATCCTAAAGCAAAATGATTTTATTTATAAAGGAATCAAACAGTTGCATGCATAAGGCTGTGAAGTTGGATATTTAGTAATAATGCAGCAGTGCCTTTTTTTGTATTTACCCATGACCCCCCCAATGCAACTGTTTTATATTAATAGTAAACATTAAAAAATATCAGAGTAAAATCTATTTCACTATACGTTTTCCCCCTTGTTCTGATTTAAGCAGTGTGTATTTGGCATCTCCACACTGTCCCAGGGACAGTGACGTTCTACAATATTGTTATCATGTATGATGTTTTATTGGTGCTTTTCATTCATAGTGGTTTCTTACCAGAAACAATAGGAAGATACACATGAACTGTGTTCAAGAAATGAAACGTTGCTGCTGATATGTATTTTTTTTTTTTTCCACATGCTTTTTGAGTTTCACTTTTAAGCCAAGGGCCAGCAACCATAGTAGACATTGCTGGGTCGGCCTGCAGAAGGCAGCTGTTGGCACCAAGCTCTCAGATCCTGGGTATCAATGGTCCCGTTTTGGTACTGAGGATTGGAGCGACAGCTGGGCCCCCATCTCCCGTTCATTTGAATTGACACTGAGGGAAACGAGGTTTTCTTTTGAGGTGTCATTGGTTGCCTTTTACCGAATGGGAGCCTTCTCTGGGTCTTGTGTTCTTCTGCACCTCTTGTAGCTACTGCCGGGGCAAGGTTAGTAGATGTGCACTCCCAGGTGGAATTAGGGTCTCACCCAGAGCCTGGGCTGAGCTGGGCTGAATGCACAGGCATGCAACCGGAAGGGCAGCCATGGGGAGGAAAAGCAGGCCCAGGTCTTGTTGGCCCTTCCGGAGATGTCCGAGACAGGCCCCTCCAGCCTGGGTGCTGAGAGGCAGCCCGACCCAGGCGCTCGGTGCGCCTGTTACCAGGAGGACCTGCAGGAGGAGAATTTGCACATGGGGCACACTAATGTTGGTGTTTTTTTACAAGTCATCTGAGATGTTTGCAAAGTGAGTTTTATTTTTTTGTAATTCCTTTATCTTTACTTAAAGGTGAATGTGTATTCCTCTGGGAGGAATAGGAAGAAAACAGGAATGTTAATAGTGTCCAACAGAAGACTTCCTCCCTCGTTAATATATAACCCTCATGTATTTATGCCTAATGTAAGCTGACTTTTACAAAGCTTTCTTCTGTTGCATGCCCCGTGCAGGCATCCCAGTTGTACATGCATGCCTTTCGTCCTGTTTTCCTGTATAAAGTTAGTGAACAAAGAACTATTTTTGCCTAGTTCATGTGGCCAAGCAATGCATATTTTTTAAATTTGTCATATATGGAAATAGCATGTTTGTTACCTGTAAAAGCTTTACTGATATACAGATATACTAATGTTTGAAGATGCTGTTCTTTGCAAGTGTACAGTTTTCAAATGTTGTTACCAGTGAAACACCCTTGTGGTTTAAACTTGCTACAATGTATTTATTACTCATTTCCTCCCATGTAACTAAGAATCATGGCTATATTTCATATCAACCGTTATATTGAAAGTGAAGGGAAATGATTAATACAAGGTTTTGTAACACTGGTGTGTGTATGTCACTTTTTTCTTTTTGATAATATGATCGATTAGAAAATAAGAACTAAATCCTAGAAATAAGCCAGCAAGGAGGAACAAGGATGATATCCCTGTAAACTGTTCCCACCTGACCATTCTACGCAACCTATTTCTTTAACTGTGTATGAGCTGCTTTTATTTCCTTTTTACAAAAAGGTAGGGAGAAAGGTATAAAAATTTATACCGTTTAACCTGTGCCCAGAGTAGCCAAAAAATGCATCACTGACTAGGGGCACTTCTCTGACTTTAACCCTGAAGATGATATTGTTTATAACTTGCTCTCCACTCTCATGCCTTTGAAATCATATTTCACCCCTTAACCACAGCATAAAGAAATGGCCACCTCCTTGGAGCCTCAGGGTTTGAACTACAGTACACACACAGAGTGTGAATCTCATTTAACACTTCTAATCCCAATATGACAAAGAAAATGTATTCATATAAATTCTAAGTAGTGTCAATTAAGTGTGTGGCTAGAGAGACTAACCTGGGTTTGAACTTCAGCTTCACCATTCTCTGGCTGTGTGATGTTGGAGAAGGTGCTGAACCTCTCTGAGCCTTGAGTTTGGTTTGTTTTCTGGCCTATTCTTACTCAAAGTTTATGTAATTAAGCCTCTAATTTAAAAAAAAAAAAGTTAAGGGCAAAATAAGACGCAGGCTATAGAGGTTACTGCCACCAAATCCTTGTTACCCTAGGATTCTCTGAGTCAACCAGAGCTGGACATTGTGACAATGACCACATGGCAACTCCCTTCTTACTGTGATCAAGTTGCTGAAGAGACGTGTGAAATTCAAAATGTCCCTAGAAACACAAAGAAATGCCTTGTAAGCTGTTAGTTGAAATTCGTCCTAAAGTTAAATTCTTATAACCCAAGTGAGCTATAGTTCAGTGTATGGCTCACAGTACTCCAATGGGCAGGAGGGACCATCTTCTACAAGAGACAAGTCACGCCTCCCTTTGGAACGTGTGGGATGCGGGTGAGGGAGAGTGCTGTGATGGTAAAGGAGAGGGAACAGGGCTCAGCTCAGTGCCTGGTGCAGGGCCCGCCAGCAATTTCTATCAACAAAGCTGTAGCTGTTTGCCAGCAAGCTTTGTAACAGAATGTTCGATCCTGGGGAAGAGGCCACTCATATGGTAAAGATTTTAAAACTCCTCCTGACAGTCCCCTCCTCCCAAAAAAGATTGAATTCCCGTTCACTGAAGAGGGATCATGAACCCCCGAACCGAGTACTGGCTTGGAAGAGGCTGCAATCCGTCTGAGTTGGGAACCCCAAAAGGGGCACAGTGGGTTCCTGCCACTCATGTTCTCCACCCTACTGAGACAAAGGTGACTCCAAACTCATGAAAGCACCGTGGCTTGGTCCCTTCCACAACCACTACATCTACTGGTGGCCCTGGCTCCCAATCAGCCTGAGACCTATTGTCCCCAGAGCTCGAGGGGGGAAGGTTTGGGGACAGTGGAAATCTCTCCCATAACCACAACCTGACCCTCCTCTGGGAAGATGTGGAGTCGTCAGGCTGGAGCTGCCCACCGGGAGCCCTGTGTGGCCCAATCTTCGTCCACTTCCCCGTGCCCGCTGGGCATCGCTTCCACCTCACCCCCAGTGCCGATCTCACAGGTACTGCCCCCTGGCTTCCAGGGTCACTTCCATTTTCTACCTCCTGTCCACACACAGATCACAGGCCTTGCAAGCCACCCCGTCTCTGGGCACTTGTCCTCCAGATCCTCCACAGCAGCTCTAGATGCCCCAGCTCCCTCTGCTTCTGAACCATCTCCGAGGCCCACCTGGGTGGCGATGGCTGTTTACTTGTAATCTACATAGTCCAAGTCTTCTACAAAATACACTAAAAGAAACACATTAGAAGCACCCTAGATTTAACAGACAAAATCATTGCTCCAAAGTTCTAGCTCCTTAAGCTGGGGGTTCAGCCTGCCTACAAGCAGCCTGGGAGGCCGCCCTCAGGGGATGGTGAAATTCCCAGTGCTGCCCGTTCCCCTCACACCACCCCGTCCCCGCCCCCCACACCCTGCACTGGTCTGAGGCATGAATGCCCAGGAGTTGGCCCAATAACAGCAAGTGCTTTGTTCACGTGTCATGTCTAAGAGATGAAAAGGAATGAGTTGAGAAAGGGGGTATATTTGGAAGGGAAAGAAGAGGAGGGTCCAGGAGGCGTTGGGACTAGGAGATCCCAAACCTCAAGCCTTTGGAAATGAACAGGTCAAGCGAAAGATCGCTGTCTCCCCAGCACTTCAGCCCAGGCTTCACACTCCCCACCCGCTGCTGCTGGCCCAGATGGACTGCGGTAGACGCTGTCCTCTGTGTGTGTGTGGCTGCCCGCACGTTTGGGACAGAGGTACAGGAAGAAGGAACTGTGGGCGCAGCTGGAACCTGACACCTCAGTTGCTGCCCAGGAGCCACCAGGAGCAGCTGGTCCCTCACTGTGTCCTCCGGGGCAAGACACCCTGGCTCAGTGGCTCCCCCTGCCCAGCCCCACCCCTGGGCTCTGCTGCACAGACACTGAGTTCTCTGTGACGTAAACCTGGGAATTCAATGTCTGAGAATTTCCTCCATGGAATATTTTTCTCACTCTTAAGTGGTTTCTACTTCAATTTTGAAAACCAATGGGAGAAACATTCTGGCAACCTTCTAAAGCTCAGACTTTACCAAAAGACAGCTTTGTGTTCCTGCTTGACTCAGAGGGCATGTTTTTAAAGAGTGTTCCACAGTTCTGTGTATTTTTGAGGTTTTCTTTCTTTCGTTCTTTCTTTCTTTCTTTCTTTCTTTTTTTTTTTTAAGGTCAATCCAACAGAAACAAACTCAGAGCTTTGGTAAGTGAAATGGCCCCAACCAGACCTGCTATAAGTCGAGACAGCCAAGAAGTTCCAGCTAAAAGTGGCTGTGGGGACTGCAGTTGGGGCTGGGTGTCCCTATTTGCACCAATGTCCTTGGGAGAGACTTCCACTTTTCCATGTCATAAAGTTCTAACAGGCTGCAAGTGAAGTCAGGTGAGCCTACAAAATCCCAAAATCCAGTCTGTCCAGTCGGACCTCCCCACTTGGCTTTCTCTTGTGCCTCTCCCACATCTGAGGTTCACTGGGGAAAAGGCCAGACATGGATTTCCCAGACCTGTACCTGGCTGAGTCCCTTTGGACATTGACTGATGACCCTGTTACTCATCCAAGGTGGAACCTGTACAAAGACAGCAAATTGTGGATGAGAGAAATAAAATGCATACTTGACACATCATTTCCCTCATCCGTTGCCAAAGCAGAGAGTCCTCACCCAACCTGCTTTCTTCTATTCCTGAGCTTGGAGTCTGGATTGCTTCCTCTCCTAACCTACTCCACTTCACTCTCCTAAAACAGACTCCAAGCTCTCACTCACCCACAGCATTTACCCAGGTGTGCCTCTAAAGCATTCACGTCCAACCATCTCCCCAGAAAAGACGCAGTAGGCAGGTGTGCTGTCTTCCCCATACAACAGGAGTCCCTGAGGGCCAGACGCTGACCAGCTCCGTGCCTGAGACAGAGGATATCTTACAACACATTGTGCCAACCAAGTACCTTCTGGAAACTATAGGTGAAGTCCAGTTACAAGAATGTCTCTTGCCCTGTGTCCACCTGAGAAAACCTGAGATGCCCTAGCACGCACCCTGGTGGGGTCCTTTCAGTCTCTTAGCCTGAATGACGTAAGCCCAGGGACGAGGGTGTCCACAGAGGGCAGGAAAGAGAATAGGGACCGCTGCACCCCCTCCCCAGCAGAGCCTAGATGCCCAAGTCCCTCTGAAGATAGGAAGCAACCTTGAGGACAAACAGGAGCTCTTGGAGAGGGTCTCAGGGGCATTCCGGATTTGGGGCCTGAGAAAGCCTGTGAGTTTGAGGAGCTGGAGCAATTGTAAGACTGGAACGGAGGATGCGGAAAATGGGGAGGAGAGGGGGTCAGGGGTGGAGATGGATGGAAGCAGCCGTAGGATCCTAAAACACTCTACATGAAGGACTATAGCTGCCTGTGCCTGCCAGCAATACGGTCAGATGTAAGACGTTTCGTTTTGTGAAACACAGGGGCACAGGGTGATATGTCTCCCTCCTACCCTGTGACCCAGTCACCCAGTGCCCCTGCCTAGAGGCCTTCGGTTCGTCTCCAGTGTTCCCAATCAAGACGTATTTTATACATTTGCAAACACTCGTGTACTTGCACCACAGAAGAGCACAGCATGCCCATTGTTCTTCGTTGTGGGGTATTTTTCTTTTTTCACTTACGTCACCTTTGGAAAGCATTTTGTATTTTTGCCCCATACTTTTCTGATGGCTACACAGTGCTCCACCGCATGGATTAACATAACTTCCTGAGCAGCCCCTTCTGACACCCACCTTCAGGCTGCCTGCACTCTTCCTACTGCGAGCAAGGCGACGATGAAAGAAATTGCACCTGCGTTACTTCACATGCGCACAGGGGTGCCCACAGCAGGAACGTGGGGTTGCTGGGTTAAAGGGCATTGCACAGTCAGTGTTCTCCAGAGAAACACCATTACACAGGCACGTGCAGCAGTCAGCAAAAGCAGGTTCACAGTTGCTCATATGAAAAAAGACAAGCTGATTATAATTATTCTAATCCCACTATTACCTCAAAAGAACGTTGCAATGGCACAGTGCTCTTGGGTACAACTTCATAACTGCTTACATTGCTGGCCTTCGTTATTTTTCCATTCTTGCAGTGTATTTGCCATACTCTCTTTCTGTGTTCACAGGCTCACAACTGTAAACCTACTTTTGCCCACACCTTTATTGGGGGGGGGGGGGGGAGTATGTTAAGGATTTATTCTATTGTTAAGGATTTATTCTATTGTGGAGGCTGGCAAGTCTAAAATCTATAGGACAGGCCAGCAGGTAGGGAACTCAGGCAGAAGTTGATGCTTCAGTCTTGTGGCAGAACTTCCCTCTCAGAAATCTCAGTTTTTGCTCTTATGTCCTTCAACTGATTGGGTGAGGCCCACCTGCATCACCAAGAGTGCTCTTAATGCCAATTGATTGTAAATGTCAACCATATCTACAAAATGCCTTCACAGCAACGCCTAGTTAGTGTTTGGCTAAATAAATGGGCACTTAGCCTTGCCAGGTTGACCAAAAAAAAAAAATTAATCATCACAGGTATTACTTGTCATTTTCCCAAACCACCTTCCATACATTTATATTCCCAGCAACGCTTTATTTCCTACACTCCCAGTGATTCCTATATCACTATTTTTTTCATGTTTTTTCTTATTTTTATATTTTTTAAATTGAATTTAGAGAAAACGGAAAGAGGGAGAGGGGAAGAGAGAGGCATTGATTGCATTCATTCATTGATTCTTGTATGTGCCTTGATCAGGGATCAAACCCGCACCCTTGGTGTTCAGGATAACACTCTAACCTATTGACCTACCCAGCCAAGACTTTAAACATTTTTTAATCTAACAATTGAAAAATAATACATGTCTGTTTCACTTACACTTTCCTTATTGGAGTGAGCTTGAGCACATTTTTATGTGCTTAATAGACTGAAAATTTCCTTTGAACTCTGTCCATATTACTATTGGATTGTTGATCTTTTCCCGATAATTTATAGAAGCCCTTTGTATATTATGGAAATTAACCTTTGTTCTGTGATATGAGTTACAAATACTTTATTCCAATTTGTCTTTTGATTTAGCCTATGGTAATTGCTGTTTGCCATAGAAAATTTTTTAAATGTAATTAAATTTCTTCATCTTTTTCTTTTTGGGCGTCTGGATTTTGAATCCTATTTTAAAAAGCCCTCTTCACTTTGACATATACTAGGTTTTTTTCCTAGTACTTTTATGGATTCACTTTTTTACATTTATATCTTTGAAACATTCCTTGTGTAAAGCATGGGATATGGGTGCAATTTTATTTCTATGCATGGTGGCTACCCAGTTGTGCCTATGCTATTTATTGAATAATCTATCTTTCCTCCACTGACTTGAAAAGCCACTTCTGTAATAGACCAGCTTCCTCCATGTATTTAAATTTATTACTGGACTTCTTACTTTCCTTTCCAATTATATGTTGCCTATTGTGCACCTGCACCCCCACTGTTTTAATTATTATAACTTTAAAAGTTGCTTTAATATCTGGTCGGAGATTTATATTTTAGAAAGATCGCTCTGTCTTCATTTTGCGAAATGGATTAAAGGAGAGGCAAAGTGGAACTGGGGGACCCGTCAGGGGCTACCTCATTAGGCCAGACAAACCACAAACTCCAGGGAGTGACAGTAGGATTGGGAAGAGCTGGCCAGAGCTACCAAATTATTAGGGAGCAGCAGCATCATGAAAAATGTTGGATTGGACATGAGGATTGAGGGAGAGACTGAAGAGTCCAGAATGCCTCCCAGGGCAGCTGGGGTCCTATTCACAGGGAAGGAGTGGGCTTGGGGTAAGGGCAGTAGTTGAAATTTCTTATGCTACTTGACCTGCATCATTCAGCACAAGTCACCTGGGAGATACAATAAGTAGCCATGATACAGAGACTATTGTATTAATCAAGTAAAGCTGGTATTAAAATCACCCCCATTTTGCAGATGGGGAAACTGAGGCTTACAGATATCAGACAATTATTACTCAGAGGGTGGGGCAGGGGCTCAAATCCAGATCTGCCTACCCCAAAATTCTGCTAGGAGGGGGACCATGGCTGGCTGACATAGGCTCTGAGAACCCCCACCACCACCAACATGCACCCTTGCACTAAGGAGACTATGGTGAATCTCCAGGCCTTTTCTTTCCAAGTCTGTTGCAGCCTGAGAAACAAGGTTTCACGAAGGCAGTAGAATTCTCGAAAAATGGATTTTTCTCAAGATGTTGGCTAAAATACATCCCCAGTAGAAGAAGAGGAGCCCTCCTAGCTGTGGTGCTCAGCCTGGCTGCACAGTGAGCATGGGGAGCTTCACGAGCTGCCGATGCTGGTTCGTCCAGACAGACGGACCAGGCTGGTCTGGGCGGGGCCTGGGCTGAAGGATTTTTAAGCTCCCAGGTGATTCTAATATGCATCCAAGTATGAGAACCACACATTAAGATAACCAGCTTCTCCTCTACTGCAATGGTTTCTGATGTGATGTGCTCCTGCCTCTTTGATAGACGAGGGTAAAAGGCAACTGTTTCCATCAACTCGTTTGAGAACTAAGGACAAGCACCTGACCCATCACTGCCCTTGGGTGCCCGACCTCCTGGGATCCCCTAAACCAGGCTGAATGAGCAGTGGGGTTGCAGCAGGCTCAGGGCCACTTCCCAAATGTCTCCCCCTGCTGGTTTGCCATGGTGCTTGCAATGACAACCCGGGAGATTTCCATTTTGGAAATTGTGGACTTCAATTAGGCTAATGAATTTAGTTGCTTGGGATGCCTAACACATTAGCCAAGGGATCCATGAGCCAGCGTTCATCAGTCTGATCATCCACAGATCTGTCAGCTTAAGTTAGATGTCACTGCACTGGGAGACACCCTCAACAGTTCACTGGCCTAAAACCACAAAGACTTTCTCACTGGGCTGCACATCCACCACAGGTCAGTCAGCAAGGGTGTCCACTCCACACAAGCGCCAGACCCAGGCAGGCACAGCTGCTACCAACTACAAGAAGAGAAGGATGTGGTCTCCTGCACAAGGGAGCTCACATGTCATCGGCCCAAGCAAGCCGCAGGGCCACATCAAACTTCAAGGGAGCTGGGAAGCGCAGCCCTACCCAGCCTATGCCCAGGTGAGTAAGGTCCCATGGTCCTGTCTGGTCAATGTTCATCCTCACTCTTGGGGAATCCAGTCCCATCACCAAACAAACTCTGCTCACTGAATCTGAGTTCATTGCCTCTCTTCGGACCCTCCAAGTCTGGAGGAGCTTGAAGTGGTGTCATCAGATGAGGTGTTATCCTGGGTGGCCAGGTGACCTCCTGTCCCACCCGCGCACACTGTGGAATCACTGGCATCTGAGAACCAGGCCCAGCTTCATCTTGCAGACCCTCCTCCCGGGTCAGCTCCCACTGGACTCCCAGCAGGCCAATTTCTCTTATCACTGGCTTCCAGCTGGGCTGCAACCTGTGACTCACTCCAGGTTCAAAGCCTCAGAAGCAGAGCAATTTACTGCTATGAAAGGTACTTTCATGAGCAACAGTTCCCACCTCCTGGGCATGTTTGATGCTGCTCTGACTCAGTCTCCCATTCAAAGGCTGGGTTCAGTGGACAGCCAGCAGGAAGCCTGCAAACCGGACCTGTAGAGGAATTGGCTCAAAAAGTAACATAAAAAGGAACAGGTGCAGGAACAGCAGAAGTGCCTGCAGCAGCCTCACACCCACCTCCACTGAGCAAAGAGGCTTCGGTTCTAACCCTCCCTGTAGCCAGCAGAGGCCCCAGGTGAGAGCAACATCCCCTCTCCTGGGACAGTGGGCCAGAGGGACCTCTGCCTGCCATGGCCTCAGATGCATCTTTAGAGAAGCCATCCATGGGACCCTGGCTCCTGAGCAGGAAAGGGCTTTCTGCTCCCCAGATGTGTCCCCCAACCCCAGTTCAGGGACATATTCAAGGTACTTTGCATTTCAGACTTACTCTGATTGGGGCTTTTCTTAAGCAGTGCCCTAGAGATGATCCCAGAAAATCTGAAGCTTTGTGCCCATTTTGGAATCCAGCTCCCTTCGCCTTTTTTACTGGGGTTTCTCCCCGACTGGGTACCTGGAAGTATTGCCAGCCTGAAGAAACTGGCCCAACCCCTGAGGCCTCAGAGCCCAGTTTCCTGAGTTCAGTTCCTTGCTAATCGACCTATCAGCTATGTGTCCTTGGGTGAATTACTTTGCCTCTCTGTGCCTCAGTTGCCCCATCTGTGAAATAGAGGTAATACCTGGTCGGGTATTAAATGCCCAGTAAGGTGTTTAATCCTCTGTATCTGGAGGATTAGATGAGTGGATGCACACAAAGCACCTGGAACAGGGCTTGACACATAGAATGTGCTCTTGAGTGTAAGTGGCTAGTATTATTATTCTTACAAACCCCAGTGCTGGCAGGCCACACCTCAGCAGCCAATGGCTGGGACCATATGCTACAAACTCAGAGCTCAGGGCGATTTCCAGCACTCTCCCCAGCCTAGAAGTACTACAAACACAGGCATCCTGTAGACCGGCCATTTCTTCTTTCCCCTAGGAACCCCCAGCTATTGCTGTGGGCTTGGACACTGGATCTAAGAGTTAGGAGCTGTGAGCTCCTGGGATGATGGCACAAAGAGGCTGCTGAGGGAAAGGACCTCCAGCCCGGCTGTAGGGGAGGGGGGCACAGACACAGCCTATCAGACGCCTCCGCCAGAAGGGGTCTGGGGAGCCACCCTGCAGGGAGTGCATTTGAACCTGGGACATAGGATTCTCTTGGAGATTTCTTCCTTCCCCTGTCTGAGGAGAAGTGGTTAATAACGCTCAAGGGAGGTGAGAAATGATGGAATTGGACCAGGGAGAGGCTGTGGGTCAGGGTGGGATGGAGGAATTTGGAAATGTAAAGCACTCTGCAAATGAAAAGTTAGGGTACTATAGCCTGGGAACAAGGAAGCCCAGGCAGCTCGGTCCATCTCAGGGCAAAGTCATCATCCAGGCAGAGGCCAACTGACCTGGAACTCATAACATGGGGTCCTGCACATACACGCACACATAGGTACACCACAAATACTAATGCATGCACATGCAGACCACATACACTGAATACACCACACACACACTCATGCATGTGCACACTAACGAGTACAAATGTCCACCGTGCAAGGCCATGTACGCGCATACACACACAAACACAAACACCCATCCCCAGGCTTGTTACGCCAGTTCCTGCAGCACCTTTGGTGACTAGGAATCCCCCAGGCTTTCCATTCACAATGAATTCAGTGGCTGTAGTGAGGAGGAGAAGGTCACCTTAAGCATTTTCCCTGGCGAATCTCCTGTCACATTCTGACAGCCCAAGAAGAGATTCCAGAAATGAGCCGGGAAGGGACGCAGCACCTGACGCCCTCTGGTGGACAGTGTCATCTTAGCGATTCGTATATTGTTCTGGGAAGGCAAAGGCAGCTCCAGAACAATGTAGGAGTCGCTAAAATGGGGTGGGGTGGGGTGGAGGGGTGTTAGAGTTAGGGTTAGGGATGATGTCAGGAGGGGAGAAGTGTAGAGGTGGCTGGAGGGGACAAAGAGGAGAAAGAAATCATCCCAGCCGTTGAGGCGCTCAAGGTAACCCCAGCCACTGCCTCTTTCTCCGGGCGCCACTGTCCCTGATCGTGTCCAGAGGGTAACAAACACAATCACAAACAATCACAGAAACTCCACTTGATGAATCTTTTTATGTGCACATCCTGCGCAAGGCTCTTCTTTCCCACTAGTTCTCATCCTTCTCACAACACCATGACTTAAACTAGATTCTGATTTCACAAATGACACTCAGAGCAGGTGACTTGCCCATAATCACACAGCACGGAAATGCCAGAGACTTTATTTAAATTTACTTTTTCTTTTAAAGATTTTATTTATTATTTTTAGAGAGAGGGGAAGGGAGAGAGGCAGAGAGGGAGAGAGACATCAATGTATGGTTGCCTTTCACTGCCTCCAGCTATGGATCTGGCTGGAAACCTGGCCCTCAACCTGGTTATGTGTCCTGGCTGGGAATCGAACCAGCGATCTTTGGGTTTTCAGGCTAGCACCTTATCTACTGTGTCATCAGCCACTGCCTTAAGTTTACTTTTTTAAGACATAGACAAATGGTACAAAACTCAAGTTTCACAAAGGAGTTTACAGAGAAGCCACATCTCCCTCTCACCACTGTCTTCCTAGTCACCCAGGGACACCATTGGTTTTTAGTTTCTTGCAAATTATTCATACATATTATGTGCATATAAAAGGAGTCCTTTTTTTTTTTTCTTTAAGCACAAAGAGTTACCAAAGGGTAATATACTCATATCTCTATCTTTCCTTTTTCACTCAATAATATCAATGAAGATCATTCTGTTGCAGTAAATGCAGCACTGCCTTGTTCTTATTACAAGGCTATTATATGGAGTGACCTGCCCACTCTGGTGGGTAGTGAGCTATTGCCAATCCCCTACTATTACAAATACACTGCATGCAGTGAACCTCCTTGTACATGTGTCCCTTTACACAGGCAGAATTGCTGGATCAAAGGATACCGGCTGGCATTTGTAACTCTGAAAGCTGTCATCGAACTTTCATCTATTATGGTTGCAGCAACTGACCCTATCCCAGCCCCCACATTGGCAGGGAACGGAACCTGGGGCTTCCTAATGCCAAAGACCCACGGCAATTCTCCTGCTCAACAAACCCCCAAAGTCATGACTAGGATTCACCAGGCAGGTACCAGGTATCTTTGCAGAAGTCACCAGCAAACATCCGGGGAGCGCAGGGCCTGGGAGGGGAGGAAAGGCTCCCCAGGTGGAGGGGTTGAGTGTCCAGCCAGCCCATAACCAGCAGCTTCTGGACAAACTAGGCCCCTGGGGGACACTCCTTGGCCTCCTCACGCATCTAAAAGAAGGCAGAGGAGGGGCTTCTGTCCCCAGACCTTCCAAGACACCCACTCCTCCTGAGAAGAGACTCTGTTATCTGGGAGCCTCTGAGAAGTTCCCCACCTGGTGCTGCATGGACAGGCCCTCTTGGTAGTCACTGACTACTGAGCAGCATTCTCCTTGAGACAGACAGACAGCAAGAGAAAACTCTAGCATCTCACAGCCGTCATGCAGCCTCTTCCCTGGCAAAGCTCCCTTCCTCTTTCCCTGTCTCCCTCTGGGACCAAGGGGCACCTGGGGAGCCAAGGTCTAAGCAGCACTACTTCCAAGGGGACTGGCCTTTGTGGGCAACTGCACCTTCGCCAGCAAGGGACAGAAGACCATCAGCCAGGGAGATCCACGCCATGTGCCATAGAAGGTTCCAGAGGAGGGGCAAGCAGGACAAGAGTCCCAGCAGACCCAGCACTGCCAAGCAGCCTCCAGGCTCTGGATGTCAAGGACACCCAGCTGGCTCCTGCTTAGTGCCTGTCAGAAAGTGTGACTAGCAATCGGGTAGCAATGGCAGGGCCTGCAAAGCTACTCCAGGTGGGCAATGTGCACAGCCAGGTGGGGAAGCCACGTGACCAGCCTCACACCACCTCCCCACTCAGGACTCCAGCACAGGCACCAGACACCACTCCACTGTCATTATTTCAAGCAAAGCCCTGTGAGCTGATTGGGGCAAGAGTTGTCACCTTTATAACACAGACAAGACAATTACACAGCACCTAAATTGCAGGGCCACAAATCAGACTCAAGTTTTCTGATTGAACATTGGAAACCTAGGGTTGGTTGGTTGGTTGGTTTTCCCTTTAGGCCCATGAGGCCCATGAGTTTTACTGAAAAGCTTAAATAAGACCTTAAAAAGACTTTATTTATTATTTTTAGAGAGAGGGGAAGGGAGGGAGGGAGAGAGTCATCAATGCATGGTTACCTTTCACCTGCCTCCAGCTGGGCACCTGGCTGGAGACCTGGCTTGCAACCTGGGTACGTGCCCTGGCTGGGAATCCAACCAGTGACCCTTGGGTCCATAGGCCAGTACTCGATCCACTGAGCCACACCAGCCAGGGATAAATAAGACCTTTTATATGTTACGAAGTACTATTAAGCTGTCTCAGCATATTAGCCAATATCAAGTGTTGTTTATTATTGCAGCTAAAGTAACTGTTAGGTTTCGGGGGTGGGGAGTGGGGTGGGCGGTGGGCGGAGATAGAGAAGGACAGCAGCCAAATGCTGAGCAAGCTGGTGTGTTGAGTGTACACGCGGAGGGCTGGGGTCGGGGCAGACCCCAGCAGCCAGGATCAGGGCAGACTGAGTTTTCAGGCATTCTAAGACTTGGAATACGTAAAGCAGTACAGAATAAGCTAAGTTGTCCCCTTGGACAGCCAGCAGGTTGGTGGTTGGACAGTTGCCATCTCCTAATGGCAGCCTGAGTCTAGGTCAGCTAGGGGCAAGCGGGGAGAGGTGGGGCGGCCTCATGACGGGCCTTTGTTTGGAGTGGCGGACTTTTGGAATGGTGAACTTCTACCTCACAGTCAGTATATCAGAAAAACATAGCAACTGTTGTTCTGTCCATTTGACAGCACGTAAGGAAACAGGCTGTGAGAAATGTGGGGGAAGATGGGCTTCCTGGCACAGGGGTGCACATTGGGAGCAGTAAAAATATGGACACATCCAAACCTAAAAATCCAAGCAAGTCCCTGAGCTTTAAACTTAAAGCATTCCCGTGCCCATTTCTTTCAAGTAAAATGCATTAGGACATTCTCCTGGAGCAGCGGCTGCAGGGAGCCCGAAGGCCCAAATCCCACGGGCAGTCCAGGCGCTAGTCCTAGAGAATCAACAGCACTTCCCGCCGCCCTTTCGGTTAAAATACAAAATTCATTTGAAAAATAAATAAAAGGCTTCTGTTACAAGATTCCCAGATTCCTGGGCCTCAGACCCAGGGATCCTTTTGCCACAGAAACTGTCAAGCCTGACTGTGCTGGTTTTCTCTTGAGTGTGTGGATTTTCAGAAGTAGGGCTGGCTGCTGGCTTTCTTTGAAAATGTACACTCTCTCAGTGAGGTAAGTCAGTCAGAGGAAGCCAGATATCATGCGACTTCACTGAGCTGTGGAGTTGAATAAACGATATAAACAAACAAAACAGAAACAGCCTCATAGCTACAGAGAACACACTGATGTTTTGCCAGGTGGGAGGAGTGGAAAAGGTAAAGGGATTGAGAAACACAGGTCGATAGTTCCAAAATAGTCATGGGAATGTCAAATACAGCAAAGAAAATGCTGTCAATAATATCGTGATAGCTATGTAGGGTACCAGGTGGGTACTGAATATCAGGGGAACATTTAGTAAAGAATATGATTAGCTAACCACTATGCTATGCACCTGAAATTAAAATAAAATCATATTGGATGTAAACTGTAATTGAAAAAATGTTTAAATGCACCAGCTCCTCCGACATGCATCAGGCAGAGCTCCTGCTGCCACAGGCAGTGACCTCCCAATTGGACAAGACAGCTTCAGACAGTCCTTGCACTCGACCCTGCAAAAGAAACACCCTAGACTGGACAACATGTGGGATTGACTGTAGGAAGGGGGATAGGGAGGGTGGGGCAGGGGAAAGCAGTGGGGGAAAATGGGATAAATGTAATACAACAACAATAAAAGTCACTTTAAAAAAGAAAAGAAAAGAAACACCCTGAAGGCATTGCTCATTTTGGGGGAGGGATTATGATAGTGTGCCTATGTCTTTAAAATTAAAAAAGCCCTTACCTCATCCATAGATATGCTGATGGATGAAATATTATGGTGTCTGGGATTTGATTCAGAGTAATATGGAGGGCGTGCAGAAAGGTAAAGACGCAAGAAGAGTGTGCCTCTTGGTAACCGTCGAAGGTGGGGCTGTGAGCACATAGGGGTTCACAATACTATTCCATCTGCTTTTGTACAGGTTAAAAATTTTCCATAATAAAAATTAGGAGAGCCCTGGCTGGTGGCACAGTGGATAAGGTGCTGGCCTGCGAACCCAAAGGTCGCAGGTTCGATTCCCCAGCCAGGGCACATAACCAGGTTGCTAACCAGGTTGCAAACCTGGTCTCCAGTCAGGTCTGTGGCTGGAGGCAGGTGCAACGCAACCAGACACTGATGTCTCTCTCCCTCTCTGCCTCTCTCCCTTCCCCTCTTTCTAAAAATAATGAAATAAAATCTTTTTAAAATAATAAAAATAAAATAAAATAAAAATTAGGAGAAAGGAGCATGTAGAGAGCTCGGTGAAAACACAGCTCCTCAGGCCCCTGCCCCAGGGGTGCTGAGTGAAGGTGAAGGGCCAGGGCACCAGCTTTCATGAGGCTCCCACAAGCTTACCCAGAACCCTCAGCATCAGGGCCCGAGGCGGCAGGTGCCTGAAGCTAAGACACCTCTGTTGTCAGCCACCTCACAGGCTGCCCCAGCCCATCAGTGCCAAGAATATGAATGGCCTCAGGCTCAGCCTTTTCATTTCTGACCTGCATCACTGTCAATATCACAATAAGAAGAGTGGCAGAACCTACCCACGGAGCCAGTTCAATCTTTATTAAAAATCTTTTTCACGTACAATGTTCCCAATTTGTTTCTTTGTTCCTGGTATCTGGATCACAGGACTTCTGATAATTCATCTTGGATAGAGTAAATTTGACTGACACACCTCAGTGGCAGAGAAAGGGCACCCGGGCCCTAAAAGACTGTTTCCATCCAGCAAAAAACAACACCCCCACTGCCTCCAAGGGGCCCGCCCCATGCCACCCGCTTGGACAGCCCTGCACAAGGCTGTCAGCATGGCTGACAGAGAAGCAGGGGGCCCAGGCTGGGGCGGTGTCACTACGACTCTGGCAGGCCCAGAAGTCAACTGGAAATTAAATCTGACTCAACCTGACTCATGCTTGTAGCCTAGAGCGGGGACTTTGCTCTGTGCCCCTCTGTCCCCGCAGTGTGCAGAGGCACAGCCTCCCACACTCCCTGACCCTTTAACCAAAGCATCTAGCTCCCTACTTGCTTGATTTACTGGGGAGAGTCTATATGACCATTTTTATTTTTTATGGTTCCGCTTCTTTAAAAACTACATATATTTTTTAAAGTTTGAAAGGCATGGACTCTGATATATGGGGAAGAATACAAAATACAGCTGGGGAGACTGCACCACTGGAACTGGTTGGAAGACGAAGCTGAGGGTGTGTGGATTGAACACGCAGCCCCAGCAGTCCATCCGGTTTCCGGTTTCCTCACGGCCGGCCCAGCAAGCCTCTGCTCCTTCCCTCGCTTGTCACTGCCTGAGGCAGCAGCAGCCGCAGCCAGGCCCTGACTAATGGTCACGAGGTATGGGTTTTGTTAAACTGAAGATAACATCATGCCCTAAACTGGGTTTCAGCTCCTCCACCCTAAGGTGGGACAATCCTCTGGTCACGTACCAGGAAGGACACTAAAACAGACCTCCTGACCTGAAATGATCATTTACTGCCCTTCCCTCATTCCTGAGCATCAGTTTCATCCTGACCCCAAACCCCTTACTCATGATGACTTAGGAGTTTTGCTCTATAAAGCCTTTTGTCTACAACCATCAGGGATTGTGTTTTCCAGCACCAACTGCCTGCTGTCCATTTTGTAACACCGCCACTTTCTTTCCCTGTGGCCTGGTGTCCATGGGTGCGACTGGCTCTCTGCAGCGCCCAGGGGCCCAATTCTTTGCTCAGTTACCATGTAAAACAATACAACCACGTTGGAAAACAGTGGGTGGTTTCTTAAAACGTTCAAACATACACCTACCGTAGAATCCTGCCATTCTACTCCTAGGAGTTTGCCCAGGGGAAGGAATCAATGATGAGGCACATTTGAGTACAGACACCTCAAAAACCCCTTCCGATCATCCAACAGGAGCTGTGGGCCAGTTCCTGTTCCAGGGGCTGTGGACACGTGCAGAAGCAGGATGAGCTGGACCTAGCCCTTGTGTGACCAGCGCATCTTCACATGGACAACCCCCATTTTCAATGGGCAACCATCATGCACTGGGGGTTGGGTCCAGCCAAAGTTGGGGGATTCCCATGAGAGGTAACAATTTCAAGTGAGGGAGAGGAACATCCCAGGACCAGCCCTGTTGTGAAAGTAACCTGTTCCCGTAGTTGTAAACTGTAAGCCAGCTTGTAACTATGAGCATCTATAATAAACATAATAATGAGCATAGTAATAGGTTTTTACCAAGCCCTCACTAGGTTCCAAGAACTTAACTCTACAAGTCATCTGATTTAATAATTCCAACATCCCTATAAAGTATTATTCCCATTGTGGGGGTTCAGAAGGAGCTACATCAAGATGTGCCTCAATAGTATGCAGATTACTTTGTGCTAAAAGCCATTTTAGCCAAGGGTTTAGGCAAACTTCTGCCCCTCCCTTTAAGGACCTAGAAGCTGAATCAGGGGCCTAGCCCAAGGCAAGAAATTATCTGAGATAAGTTTTTTTTTTTAATCTATCTATTGGGGTAGGCAAACTTCTATCTACTAAATGCCTGTTCTTCTTATCACCCTGTGATTACCCTTCGAAGCCCCCAAGGTGCATTATCTCATCCAGAGCTCAGAATGTCCTATATACCTCAATCCTCACCTTTCTATCTCTGAACCTCTCATTATTGAGGGGTTCCTATACATATGTATGTATTAAATGAGGTTATTTTCTCTTGCTAATCTACATGTCTATTTGATTGTTAGATCAGGTAAATGTATCGGGAGGGTAGAGGGAAATTTGTCTGTTACTCCCCCACACCATTTTACAAATAAAGAAACTGAAGCTCAGGGGGGTTAAGTAACTGGCCTAAGGTTACGCAGCTGATAAGCAGCAGGCCCCAAGAAATGGAGAACAGCATTCAATCTTTCAATACTCGGGGTCTCATGTGAGAAGTCATGACTCTGCTGCCTTCAATGAAGTCAAAGGGATTTAATGAACTTATCAAGGTTAAGTCTCCCACTTTGACCTCTTACCTCAAACTCAGAGATTATTTTTTTATCAGTCCCTTTATACTTCTAACTGTGTCCCTAGCAAGGCCATGAAGACATAAAGCAGGGATTTGTTGAAAACTCATTGAGAAGCAAGGAAACTGTCTCACCATCCTAGGCCTGCCCCTCCATCTGTGAAATCCAATATTCATGGTCATTACTACTGTTGTCATCATAATAGTTAACATGCACTGAGAGCTCATTTTGGAGGGGGAAAAAAAGTACTAGCACAGTTAATATTCATACCATTTTTTGAGATATATACTCATATTATTATTTCATTTTACAAATGAGAACTAAAGCATGGAGAGCTTAAATAACTTGCTACAAATCATTCAAAGACAACAGCTCTCAGAGAAAGGGTCTCTCACTTTAACTATGTTGGTGGCAGAAAAGTGGCACCAGGTGTTAGCCTTGGTTCAGCAACCTCAGTTACTGAGTTCTGGCTAAGAAATGATTCGGAACCAAGATCAAACCATAACAGAAAGTTCATTTAGAAAGTCAGTCACAGAGTTATAGAAGTAGAAGTAAGTCATAGAAGACAGAAGAAATGGGCTGAGGAAACCAGTTACAGCAAATGAAGGGCCCTTGGGGAATGAGAAAGAGAGAGCAAGCTGGGGGTGGAGGATAGCGGGGAGTGCACACGGAGGAAAGAAGGGGGTGGGGGAAAGGGCTGGTACACTCCATAGAGAGAGCCGAGTTGGGTCCCCCATCCTTAAGGCTTTTATCTGAGCTCTCAATGTTCTATTGAGATAGAGTATTCATCAGCTTTTCAGGCATGTCCTCTTGTGGTCTCTACAGATTGGTGTCCCTAGGTCATTAGTCAATGCAGCTGGTCATTAGTCAAAGCAGCTGGTCCAGATGTCAGCCTCACTCCATCTGATCTTGTTGCTTCTCCAGGCCTGGAGCTGAAGCACAGCTGAAGCCTAGATGTTATCTTCCAGGGGTTAAAGATTAAGTGAGTGGTCTTGCAAAGGCTTATAATTTCGCCTATTGCTAGGCCCCTGGGGCTCTCCCACCCTGCTGACCCTCCCGCACCTGGTCCTTGTTCCTACTCTGCTCATGCCTCTCTCACTGCCTATTAGTCCTACACAGATCCTGGGGCAGGAAACAAGGCCTTGGTGCCTCCAAGGTGGAGTGAGAGCTGCGCCTCCAGTGGGGTCTACTGTGATCTGAAGCTGTGATCTTCACTCTGCCGTATGCAGCCCACAATTGCCACCACTGCACCCCCCATCAGGGGGGTGCCCAACTTTTCAGACATGGGCTGCCACAGCTTGTAAAACACTTGGCTTCCTCCACACGCCTGTTATAAAACTGCCCTTCCTGCGAGGGTGAGCCATTGATCAAATAGGGACTGAAAAATGGAAATCCCAAGAACCTGTGAAAAATCATATGCTGATGATCAAGTCAGATTTTCAAGAAAGTGCTATGAAAAACACAAAACAGCTCCACTCTGACTAATAATAAATGCTGGCACCCAGCTGGGTTCAACCAAATAAATGTCTCCAGATTCTTCCAAGAGGCAGTCCTCTCCGTGGCAGACAGCTGTGTGCCACCGACCCCCTCCCAGAGCCTCGTGTCTGAGTGCTCAACCTCAAAAGACCCCCAATCCCTTCCCAGCAAGGAGGGTTGACCTACATGCCTGCCACAATGCTCTGATGTTCTGAGCCTAGAACTCTCATCCAGTGCGGGAGTGTCCAGGATTATCGCCTCAAAGGAGTTTGGAGCTTACCTATCCCAAGCCTGCTTTTTCCATTGTTCAAGTCTTTACCCCTGTGTCATAATGTCACCTTTCAGGGCCCTTTCGGTCAACTGACTACAGTTAACTTGGGCCAAGTTTCTTCAGAGTCAAAACCCAATGTGAAAGATGCAATTTGAATTCCTCTTGGGTTCTAGCACCCCAAAACAACAGGCATTTATGTTGAATTCTGCTGGTTGTCTCTCTGAGCTTATTTATGATTGCATTATGAGGACAAGAAGTTATACATTAACACTATCCCCTCTCTCCCACATTCCAAGTACCTACACAATTTCTCTCACACCTCAGCAGCTCTGTGGGAGCATCTGCTAGTTTGGATGATGGGGGAGCCGTTCCAGACCAGCCTTCCCACGAGTGGCCTTGGCGGGAGGGAAGCCAGCATTCCCTCAGACTCCCTCATGGCCATTGTTTTACTCTTCACAAACTCAGTTACATAAACTGCCAAAACACATCACCATTTTATCTGCCAGATCCATCCCTGGACCTTCTAACTGGAATGAGTTGCACTAAGTCATTTTTGTATCATGAAAGGAGCAAAATCAGCCACGTTTCCTCAAAGCCCAGGCACAGCACCCCAGGGCTGATGCTTCTCCCAACACACTGCATATTACCTATTACAGATTAGACAAATCTGATTCCGAACATACCACGTGCGTGTAATGACCACCTCCTAAACCCGGTTTCCCCACTCTGACCTGTCCCCCAACTAGTCCTGCAGGCCTGCGTACCCGGAAACAATAGAAGCCTGGCATTCAGGCACAGCTGGTCCCAAACTATACCTGGCAGATAATCCACCAACTTCACACTCAAAATATCAACACTGGCATCAAACATTGTAGTTACCCCATCCTTTAAGGGAACAGATACCACAACACACAATGAAAGATATTCAACACAAGACTGTCTGCATGAATGAGGGGAAGAAAAAGGAAAAGACTGGAAGTGAATGAAATCAATCCACTCATGAGCCAGGTCACTGTCTGCCTGAAGCCACCCCAGCCTCCTAAATCCTGCTCCCTGCAATTCAGCCCCACAGGAAGGCTGGGAAGCTCAATTCCCTCGGATTAGAAGGTGCACTCAGGGATGATTGAAAACAGACACTTAGAGAGATTGGCTTTAGGCTCCAAAGGCTAATAGCAACTGCCCTCAGCTCCCTGGCTGCACGTCCCAATTTCATCTTCTTAAGTTATAACAAACGATGCTTAAATCACGTCACCTGGGTGCAGGGAAGCAGCCCTGCCAGTTAATTAACCATGAGGAGGAGCTTTAGCCTCCCATCATTCAAGACATTAAAATTAACAAGAAGCCGTGGCTGGTAGCACAGTGGATAAGGTGCCGGCCTGAGAACCCAAAGGTCGCAGGTTCGATTCCCCAGCCAGGTCAACATAACAAGGTTGCAAACCAGGTCTCCAGTCAGGCCTGTAGCTGGAGGCAGGTGAACAGCAACCAGACACTGATGTCTCTCTCCCTCTTTGCCTCTCTCCCTTCCCCTCTTTCTAAAAATAATGAAATAAAATCTTTAAAAATAAATAAATAAAATTAACAAGAAAGACTCATTTCTCAGGTAACAAACTGACAGGTGTATTTCAAGTCATCATAAAAGGCATCTGTATACAGCTGGTCGGAAATATGTACACACTTTCAGGAGACTAATTTGACAATACTAATCCAGGTCTTTTTAAAATGTGCTGAATTTTGCATTAAGAAGGAACCCCAAGGATGCTCATTAGAGCGATGAACATTATAATGGCAAAATGAAAATACTGGAACCAACCTAAAGGGCACATCATAGGGAACTGGTTAAATAAACGAGAATGTGTCCATTTATGAATGATAGGCCATCAAATGATGATGCAGAATAATTGAAGGGCACATGAACATGTTTATAAGACCACATTCAATGGGAAAAGCAACTTATAAAATAGTATGTGCTTATTTTTTAAACTTACACATATATACCTATGTAAATGTGCATGTATAAATCCTGAAGTAGACGTTTCAAAAGGTGAGTAGTGGTTACCTATGGGTTAATGGTGGGTTATGGGTGACTTTTAACTTCTTTATAGTGTTTTTCTATATTTTCGGCATTTTCCACCATGAATCTGCAGCAGTTTATGATCAGAATTTTGTAAAATACTATCACTGTTAAAGGTGCACCTTCATCTCTAGAGTTCCTACCAGTCTTCACTTTGAAGGAAAGGAAGAGTAAATAATACCCTAGACTCAGCCAGGACATTTCGATGGAGGTAGAGATGGAAACAATTCTGAATGAAGTGGGACTTTCCCAAGAACACAAATATGCTTTGCTAACACGCCACAATTCTGAAGCAGCAAAGGTGCCTTCTGCTTCCCCTCTCTCTACACAAGCCCTGCAGGAGTTGACAGTCTTGGAAATGGGCAAGTATCTAGACCTGCAGTCATCCAGAGGAAGATCAGCAAGGCGATGGAGACACTCAGTGCGGAGCCAATTCACACTTTGGAAGTCTTTCCAGCAGTAGGGCCAACAGGAGTCATAAAGGAACCATCCAAGAAAATGCACATACTCTGGCCCTGGTTGGTATGGCTCAGTGAACTGAACACTGGCCTTCGAACCCAAGGGTTGCTGGTTTGATTCCCAGCCAGGGCACATACCCAGGTTGCAAACCAGGTCTCCAGCCAGCTCCCTAACTGGAGGCAGGTGAAAGGCAACCATACACTGATGTTTCTCTACCTTTCTCCCTCGCTTCCTCTCTTTCTAAAACTAATGAATAAATTCTTAAAAAGGAAGAAAGAAAAGAAAATACACATATTCAACCAAGCAAATGTTGGTTGGCCCTTCAGAGAAATGAGATGAGTACTGTTTAAACATTGCTAGTATTTCCTTCAACGGAAAAAGTGGGAGAGGAGATAGAAATCATGCATCCCTTGATTTAACTTAGTAAGCAGACAATTAGTGAAAACACATGGCTAAAATAGTTCAATGGCATTGGCTAAAAAGTTTTAGGTTTTTTCCATAAAATAAAAGACATATTTTTCATATTCACCAATAACTCTATTGACTTGGATGTTTTGAGTATTTGGGCTATGTCCCACATGTTATATAACATTGATTGTTCTCAATTAATGCCTCAAAATGATTGCTATCCATTTCAACTGGTCTACCCAACCCTGGAGCATCACCCAGAGAGAAATCTCCAGCACCAAACTCCACAAACCACTTTTGACTCATTTGTTAAGTCACTGCACCTTCTTCATATACTGCACAAATCTTTTTCGCGTGTGTTTCAGGTGTGGTGTTGCCTTTCTTGAAGTAATAAAGCATAACATGCCAAAAATGTTGCATATTTTCTTTCACCTAAATGTAACATGGCTACATAAAAATTCACCAATTTTGATTATTTTAATGCACACTGATGACAGCAGTCACTATACAATCTAACGAATGTGTTTTGAGTTATGTTAAAGACAACTAAGCACTACTAGAGCCATCCTATGGGGGGAAAACCAAACTTTTGACCAACTCAGTGAGACCCAGGAATCATGGCACACTCACAGGAAGCAAATCACAGCTCACAGCTATACAAGATTTGCAGGGCACTGCAAAATGGGATGTGTTGATGGTTAACTAAATGTCAATATCTAAACTCGACTATCTGTTAAAACAAGAGGCTGGACTAAAATCTGACCCCTGCTTGGTCAAGTGTTTCCTGCTGCTGTGGGTGATTGTGGTGGGTGGGGGTTCAGAAACATCTTTAGATCAATGGCCAGCCCAGGTAGCCCCACAGGCCAGTTGGGTTCTAGTGGAGCACAGCTCTTCCTCAAGGAGCTGGGCCCATGCCTTACACTCTTAATGGAAAGTGTGACCTGAACACATCCTCAACTGAACGACTTTGTCCCCTCTAGGCCCTGTCTCATACCGCACAATCAATGACAGAAGGAATTCTCATCCACATTCTTTTGTTTAGTGAAGGTCGGGATGCGATAGGCCAGATTATCTAGAGCTACCAGCGGAGGAGCCCAGATCTGACCACAGACCTGGACAGGACACACGCCTCCTCCATGCTGCAGGCACCTCCCTCCCGGTGGCCTCCAGGCCCCCAGCTCTTCTCACCAGCCAGAGCAACATGAGACCCAACCCACCTGACTGAGTATTGGAAAATAATCCTCAGCGTGGTGGAAAAGATTTGATTAACAATACTAATGGAAGATGAGGGATTTCACTGCCCCATTTCTCATACGCACAACTTCCCCCAGGAGCCCAGATCAGAAAAGATGGGAGACAGAGGGAGTCCTTTCAAACCGAGCTGGAGAAGACACACAGGCTCCAGACACCCCTGACCACAGAAGCCCAACACGTTCACCATCGTCACCGATCAGCATAGCTATAGGTTACAGAGAGCTACCCTGGTGACGATGCACGTGCTGAGTCACCACCTGCATCAGCTGTGGACTCCCTCTCTGGAGCTTTGCCTCAAACTCAAAGCTTGGCGGGTCCATGAGGAGCCAAACCACAGAATGGACTCAGATGGTCTGACTGCAGAGAAACATGGAAAGAAGTCTACTTCCTAGTCTAACTCAGCTATCCAAGCATTCCAGGGCCAGGAGCCCCGCTTGTTGCTCTAAGACCCTGTTATACAAAGAGAAAAGCCCCCTGAAGAAAAAACTTCCCTGCGAGAGAGATCAGCAGAAATGCCCCCATCACCTCCCACCGCAGATCCCTAAAAAGCATCTCCGGGCAGCATGAAGCCAACAGTCATTTCAGCAAACAATGCCCGAGGGCCAGGTGCTGGGCACAGAGCGGGTTTGACCAGGCCCTCCCGGCCAGAGGTAGGGGGGTCCACCAGGGGGGTCTCCCCTCCGCACTGCTTCTGTTGCCCATGAGACTGTAGGTTTCCAACATAGGCCTGTGTACACACGTACACACACACACACACCCCCCTAGCATTTAAGAAAGGAAATTTTATCTCTTGTTATAACCAAGTTACCCTGTTTTCTGACCTTAAAAAGGAACAGTGGGCTTCCTTTGAAGGTTTTAAACCTTATTAGGCACAGTGGAAAATGATGCTGTAACAGGGCTACGATGGCCTCCGCCATAGGTGTCTGTGTACGCAGCCATATTACTTAGCAACACCATAGCCGTTTAGGTTTAATTTCCTAGCTTGCCTGATAAGGAGGCTGCAAATGTAATTTGTGGCGCTGCAAGCTGGGCAAACACGAGGCTATTAGATGAGTCACCAGGTGATCCAGGCCACAGTGCCAAGCGCTGCGGAAGAAGAGAAATGAACCCTGATCCGCGGGGCTGATACTACCCAGGCGGACACAATTTTCTAAGTGTGTGGGGGCTGTGCTGCCTTCCTCATCCTTTCTGGTTTGGTGCCATCCTTTATTAAGGGAAGCTTCACTCACCTCTCAACCCCTGTTAGACTCATCTTCCAGCTTTCTAAAATCCAATTTCAAGAGTTACAAACTCAAGGCCCTGCGAAAGCAGGTGGACATATGACAGTAACAATAGTAATAATAGCAGACATTACTGAATTGTTCGTTGGTAGACTCTATTCTAGTTGCTTTCCAAGAGTTATCTGTTAATTTTCCTAACACCCCCAGGAGGCTGGCACTGCTGTTATTCCTGTCCTCAAGTGAGGAGACCAGACAGGGAGGGCAGCCCCAGCCAAAAGATAGTAGTGACTGTGGGTACGGCTGCCCACTAAGTAGGGCACACCCTGCCCAGAGGCTGTCTGTCATTCAGGCCCATTCAGCTGTTATCCCAGTTGCCAGATCCACAGTTCTCAAAGAAATAGATTTGTATATGAACTGCCATGCAACAAATCCAGTTGAACAAATACTGTGAGGACCAAATATACCTGCCAGCCAGATTCAGCCCAGGGCCCACCACAAGCACATTCACCAATAAATACAGTCCACTTGTTCATCTCTGTTTCCAGGAGGCGCTGGTGTCCCAGTCCGTCTGTTGTCCCTCAGCCTCACCCTTCCTAGAGCCTCCAAGGTAGCTCCCCGCTTCCAGCTGCTCAGGCTAACAGTCTTAGACTTGCTTCCCTTCTCTCGCACCTCACATGCCATCTGGGAACAGGTCCCATCAGCTCTACTGAAAACTTATCCATAATTCCTCCACTTCTCACACCCCACCGTAACCACCCTAGTCCAAGCCATCAGTCACCTCTTACCTGAATACCATGGGCCACCTGCTACAGCCAGCTTCCCCCTTACTCCATTTCTCAACCAGACCATCCCAGTTTACATCAGATCCTGCCACTTCTCCGCTTAATGCCCTCCAAGGGCTCCCATGTGAGTCAATGTCGAGCCTTAAAGGACCCCACCTCCCACACCTCTTTCCCACAGCCCTACACCAAGATGCACCTCTACCTCAGGTGCTCGCAACTCAGGTGCCACTCACACTCCTTTGGAGTCTCTCCCCACAGGTAACCTCTTGGCTGTCACCCCTCTCTTTGCTCTGTTGAATTGCCACCTAGTTGGAAACACCTTTCTGGATCACTGATCCAAATTAGCAATCTCTCCATCACTCTCCCTCCCCTTATCACTACCACGCGCCATTTATTTGTGTGTGTTTTCTCTCTTCCCATTTGAATGTACCTGCCATCAATGTAGAGAATTTGTTTTCTTCTAAGCTCTATCCATTCCTGGTACATAGCAGAAATGCATTCATTATTTGCTGAATGAATGAAGAAAGGAACAGCCCGCACAACAGACCCTTATGATAGTTCCAGTCTCGGATGGTTGCACACGTCTCAGCCCCGTCTTCATTGTGTGCATGTAAAGGACAGGAGGCCTGCCTGCCAGCTATTATCACCTCCAACACAGCTCTGTAAGATGCCAGGTTGATTACCTGCTGAAAACAACAAGGAGACAGTCATTGCTCTCGCCCACCTGTTGTGTGGACTAGGAGCTTGTGATCTGTGAGCGCTGGTCCTGGATGAAAGAAGCAACGGCTTAGTCATGACGGAGATGAATTTTATAATTAGTCTTGATGAGACATGGCAGGCTTTGTGTGAAAAGAGGACGTTTTCATCCTTAATTACAAGACTGGATAAAAGCGCTTTACTCATTTATCTACAGAACTTGTTGGCCTTATTTTTATTTCTGTATTTATTTGAAAGCTCATATAGCCCGGGAAGGTAGATGCGATTTAATCCTTCATATCTCTTTCACGTAAATAGGATCAGAGAAATGTGGGCTGAATTATTCCAACTCCATTCAGATCCTCCGGGAAGTCTAGACAGAACTACTGTGATAAGCCGCAGGTTCCCTCCTTGGGCCTCCGTGAACTCAGCACATGGTCAGTCAGCCTTCCACAGGACCCAGGTGCACCTCCCTTGAGGTCAGGGCCCACCTGATTAGCCATGGGTGATGTCAGGAATACTTGTCCCTCCTTAGCCACCAAACACCCCAGTGCAACAAAAAGTTAAGCCCAGGGTGTCAGGATGACCCTCCCCAAAGCTGAAACTAAGGAAGCATAGCCAAGAAGCCAAGCTGATCCACACCTACATGGGAGGAAAAAACATCATCCAGCATTGACCCTAAAGCTGATGGAAAGGACCTAGGAGGGTGTTCAGAAGTTTAGCCCAGGTCTGAGTCACGGGTGGGACATGCACAGACCATCTGTCATTTGCTGAGGAGCCCAGCACATGGCATCTTCATTTTATTACCTTCTCTGTATCCCAGGATCTCACTCGCTCAATATCTTTTCATCATTTCTCAGAACTCTTGAGTCAATGCATTTCCTTGAATGTTCGTTGAAAAGGTCTGATGTTAACAGCATGGGTCCCACCCATCAGCTACCTTTCTGAGGGTGTGACAGGATACTATCATGGGAGTGTCAGCAACCTTACCTCCCCTGCCTGCCTGCCAAAACCAAACCTGCAATTGCTAGGCAACTTCCCTATGACCTCCCCTCCCTGACAGGGACGGTTCTTTCTTTGGGGGGAATGGGTGAGAGGAGGGAGAAGGGCAGTTTCGGGGAACAGCTTGAACTGAGAATAGGTGGAGGTATGATAAAAGTGGAAGCTGGTGCCAAGAGTTTTTCTCATTGTTTCTGTGATTTATGGAATGGGGTCCTTGTGGCAATCTTAAAGAAGCCTAAGCAGTGAATCTGAACTGCTTTAAGCTGCCTGTGGATCATGGACAATGTTTCTTTTGCCGTATCACACTCCATTTGAGCCCAGGCTTTGAAAGGGTTAGAAGCAGATTTAGATCCTCACTCTGGAATGTTCAAAGAGGAAGGTTTGGCAACCACCCTGCCACTAACAGCTGTGTGACCTGGGACAAGCCACTCAAGCCTCCCCACCCCCTGCCCCGCCACCCCCCAGTTTCTTCATCTACAAAATGAGTGACATAGAGGAAATGAACTCTGAGGTCATTACAGCCCTAAAATGTACAGTGTTTGAACATTCTATTCTAGGCAGTCCAGGGATGATGGTAATAATCTAGTATTTATGGAACATTCATAATATGCCAAAATCTTTAAAAGTACCATCTCGAGAAAAAAGACCTACAGTTTTTATTCTGGGGACCAGAAAGAATCACAGGAGAAGATAAAAGTCTGTAAGATTGATACCCAGCTCCTGGGGCTGGGAATCAGACACCTGAGCAAAGTGCCAATTCAATTACTGTTTCCCAAATTATTGATCCACCACGAGTTCAAGCCCAGAGACCCCTCAGCCTACAAAACCTCTGGGCTACACAGTACCCAGCGGGTGGGGAGGGAAGTGCCCGCACCCACAGTTTGTTGCAAGTTTTGATGCTGTAGGGGTCCAGGGTTACTTGGGGGTTCTGTATTCAAAATTGTGGGGTTTTTCCTAGGTAACTAGTCTGGTTACTGACCCTCTTGCTGCAGGAACAGCCACCATTTATATGAGGGACTTGCCTGGAGCCCCTTTGCCAGAGAGGCTGAGGCAAAAATAAAGAAGCTGGGAAGCCAATCTACTGCTTGCGGTGTGGGGGTAGGTAAATCAAGGCAGCTGGGTTCACAGTTGTAGGCAAGAGGATGCCGATCAGACTCAGGTGGTATCTTCAAGTAAGAATAGGGTCCTTTCTTGTTAAATCTTGGTAATTCTTGGAAGCTGGAAAAAAAGTACCCAGAATCGTATAGTGAACCTCCATTACCCAACTTCAACAATTTGCTGATTTTTCATCTAACCCAACTCCTTCAATAGGCACCTTGCTCCATCCTTGGCCCATTTCCCATACCCGTGTGTCATTGAATTTCTCTTCATTCTGTCCCTTCCTTTTGCCCATATCCTGCCCACCAGTCACCCCTAAAATGAGTTCTTAACTCTCTTCCTTCTCCTTGAGCCCCTGCCTTGTCAATAATCCCCTCTCCCTAGAGATGGATATTTTGTCCTCTAACATATAAACTTGGTTAAGGCTCTCTCATGTGAGAAGAAAATTCCCTCAACCCCTCAGCCACTCTAGCTATGGCCTCCTTTGTCTCACTTTCCCTTTAGAGCCATCCCCTTCAAAAGGACTCCAAAATGGCAGCACATCTTCTCTCTTTTCCTATCCACACCTCCAGCAGCTTTGGCACTACCAGCAGATTAATGGCGTTACCGAAGCCAACGGACATGTCTCCAGTATTCTCCTCCTCAGACGAGCTTGCTTATCAGTGTAATACATGCTCGTTGTGTAGAATTTGGAAAAGAAGGCAAATAAAACATTTTAATGATACTAAATAAATAATGAATGAATACCAAAATAGTATTTTCTATGACTCAAATATTTTGGGATATTTGCCACCAATTTTTAATAAATCTCCATTTTTCTTATTTTAACAGCTACATGATATGGTAATGCTGTGATTTAGTCCCTGTCATTGGCTAAGTCATTTAATTTTTTACTATTACAGACGACTCCTGAATAAACTCCCACATAAATACAGATTTGTACACAAGTCCACATTGGTTTTCTCCCATTTCCTCTTTGTGGAAACCCCACCCTTGACATTGGGTACACCCATCTCTCATGGTTCCCTGAGTCCTTGTTGCAGATAGTCTTCGGGGAGTCCTCATTTCTCCAGTGTCCTCACTCTGTACCATCTCTCTCTGGCTGACCTCAGCTCCAAGCACAACTTGAGTGGCAACTGGTCTGCACTTGCCCTTCACATCTCTGCCTCCAGCCCAGACCTCATTCCTAAACTTTAATTACTAGACATGTATACTTGGGTGTCCCACAGGGACCCTCAGTGAACATGTCAAACTGCAGGTTCCACTGCCCACCTTTTACCCCCTAGACCCCCAAATGCCCATTTCTTTTCTTATCATTAACTGGATAATCAGCACAACTGTGATGGCCAGACACCCAAGCTCTTACGCTGGGGATTGTCTTCAGCCGCTCACAGACAAGCTCTTCAGGGGCCACCTCCTCAATCTCTCTGCTGTCCCCTCTGCTCAGCCTCCACTGCCATGAATCTAGTTCGGGCCTTATTATCCTCCCAGAATTGATGCAACAGCCCCCATGCTGTCCTGCCCCGCAATTCTGATTACAACCCACACTCTCCTGCTAGAAATCCTTCCCCGAGGTTTCCACAGCTTCAGAATCAGTTCCTGAGCAGAGCACAGGGAGGGTCTTCAGTGATCTTGTCCCTGTCTACCTTTCTCTACTACTCCCTTCTCCACGGTGGGCTCCACGTATGCTGAAGCTCTTTGTTCAGTATGCGTCAAATATTTATCTGCATACACCCCTCTCCAGACTTCAAGGCAGTATGATCTCACTCATGTTTTCATTCTAACACACAACACAGACCTACGGAAACAAAGCCATGTGAGAGAAGATCTATGTCTTTTTTTTTTTTAAGATTTTATTTATTATTTACAGAGAGAGGAAGGGAGAGAGGCAGAGAGGGAGAGAAACATCAACATATGGTTGCCTTTCACCTGCCCTCAGCCGCAGACCTGGCTGGAGACCTGGCTTGCAACCTGTTAATTTTTTTAATATTTTATTTTAGACCCTGGCTGGTGTGGCTCAGTGGGTTGAGCACTGGCCTGTGAACCCAAGTGTCACTGGTTTGATTCCCAGTCAGGACACATAACGAGGCTGCAAACCAGGTCCCCATCTGGAGGCAGTTGAGAGGCAACCATACATTGATATTTCTCTCCCTTTCTTCCTCCCTCCTTTCCCCTCTCTCTAAAAATGATGAATAAAATCTTAAATATTTTTATTTTATTTTGTTTCATTAGAGGAGAAAGGAAGGAGAAAGAGAGGGTGAGACACATCGATGTGAGACAGAAACACTGATCAGTTGCCTCTTATATGCACCTCGACCAGGGACAGAACCTGCAATCCTGGCCTGTGCCCTGACCAGGAATTGAACTGCCCACCTCCTGTTTTGCAGGATGATGTACAACCAACTGAGCTACATTGGTCACGGCAAGTGCATTTTCTTTTTTAACAACCTACATTTAAAAAATAAATAAATAAAAACAACCAATGCCTCTTTTCAAAGCAATCAAGGTCAAAATAACATGAAGAACTCCAGATAACATCAGCTCCATTACCCTAGCCCTGGTGTGTGGATAAAAAGCAGCAGTCAGTTATGAAGACAGCTGATAGATCCAAATTGCCAAATTTGTTAACATTTTTCCATTTCTAAACCATCCTTAAAGAGAATCATGTCTGGGGTCACACCATCCTCACAAAAGTCCAACAGAGCAACCATGCCATCTGGATTCATGCTTTCTTCAATAAAGAACTGGTCGTTTTTGAAATTAGCCAGGATATGCTAGATTTGTTCTGCATCCCCTGTCATAAAAGGCTTTATCTTTCTGGTTCTGTTCAAGTTTCCCTTTGATGGGTTTCATGTAATCTTTGATGAACTCCTTGTAGGCTTCATTTATGAAGCTGGTTTCCTGCAAATAATGCTTCATAACAATATCAACACCAGTGATCACTGAGCTTTCTGGTACCTCCAGGCCTCTGTCCTACTGACCACTTTCCCTCCACCTGCAGGCACAGCCCATCTGCCATCTCCCAGATCTTGTAGGTGTCAGAGAGATCTCATCATGGGTGATGAGGTCCCAGTAGATGATCATGATGGCAGCTGGAAGGAAATGACAGTGGCGTGGGCTTGATAGGAGCCAGAGGGGTACTGGGGTGAGGGGGGCAGGTGGTGGGGAGCAGGCAGAAAAGGCTGACTCAGGTGCTGAAATATCTGTCACCTACTGGTGAGAACAGTAGTCTTCTCAGGGCAAGCAGGGCCTCATTCCCATGACACACCTGGTCACTTGAGAGTGAAGATAGGGCCTGACAGCCTTGAAACCCACTTTACATCCAATCCCTTAGAAGCTGCTAGAACCAAGGTGCCCCAATCCAACTTCAATGTAACTAAGAGAACCCCAGTCTTTACATCTATGGCATCATTATTTCGATCTCTGCTAATGAAATTCCCAAGTTGCAGAAATACAGCTTCATTCATAAGGAGGTTTCTATAATTAGACAGTAAACATAAATGCCAATGGGGAGTAGTTTCTACAGAGTTTAACTCTTTAGAGCCCATAATGACATTGAAGCCCTCCAGGAGATTATTTACACAGTTGTAAATCCTGGGGAACTGATGCTAACTGGCTTCCTGTAAATTCCTCTTTGCAGCCACACTTCTTTACAGGACAGAGAACCCCACAAATGTATTAGATCTAGAGCTCACAAGCTAAGGATGGACTTGACACTTTTTAACGATTGAATAAAATAAAAAATATATTTCATGACACACAAAAATTATGAGAGACTCAAACTTCAATGTCCATAAACAGTCACACTGCACTGGATTACAGTCATACTAGTCATTGACATATTATCTATGGAGACATTCACACCACAATGGCAGAGTTGAGTGCAGTTGACCTTTGAACACATGGGGTTGGACTGTGCAGGTCCATTTATATGTGAATTTTTTAAATGTAAACAGAGGTTGATGGTGCTCCCGCTCTCTGCCTGTTTCCCTGGCTCCACCCCACCCCACCCCTCCCCTACCACTGCCCCATCCTCCCAGGTTTCTCCCCTGGCTGTGTGCAGAAGGGAGGCCAGGACGGCAGATGAGATCCCCAAAACTCAGGCTACTCGGCCTGGTGGTGACACAATCTTTGGGAAGATCATTCTCAAGGAAATCTCAGCCAAAATCATTTGTCTTGCTTTCCATGACATTCCCCCTAAAACACCAACACATGTTCCATGTTCTGGTGATACCCAAGAAACATATATCCCAGATTTCTGTAGCAGAAGATGATGATGAAAGTCTTCTTGGACATTTAATGATTGCTGGCAAAAAATGTGCTGCTGACCTGGGCCTGAAGAAGGGCTATTGGATGGTGGTGAATGAAGGCTCAGGTGGGGGACAGTTGGGTTTATCATGTTCGGCTTCATGTTCTTAGATGTTGGCAGATGAACTGGCCTCCTGGTTAAGCATGTTTTAGGGATAATTTTCCCTGCTCTAGGCAATGATCAGTTTTGCAAGTTAAACAGTACACTTAATTTTTGCCTATGCATGGAAAGATTGAGGAAATAATTTCTAAAGCCCACACATAATAAAAGACATTGTTACATGTTCTGAATTCTGTATTTGATTTATTGTTTTAAATGTATTTATGTTGGGATGTATGAAGGTGGCGGTCATAATTGGGAGGTTGTTTTTTCTCCCCAAGGAGGATTCAACATATGTACATCATTATAATGGTGTGACAGTCTTTGAGGACAAATTACAAGATTTCATAAATTGAGCTTTAGCTTTGAAATATCCTTTTAACCCTGTAGAAATTTTCTAATCCAATTTGTTTACTTCCTAAAAATAAAGGAATATGTGATGTGATTGAACCATAAAATGACAGTTTTAGGGGTTTAGAAATAATGTTTGTTGTCCAGCTCACATGCTTTCCCTGACTGTTGGGGTAATTTGGAAAGGGTGAAAGTAGATTAGTCACAGAATTTCAATGACCATGCGAAGCCATACATTGCTATTTCCTTGTTATCTAAACTCTGGCTGAATATTATAAAGATTTGAAAACCTATCAGAATTAACTTCAAATTGAAAACTCACTGTTTTAAATGTGTTACATGCACATCATAAATATTTAAGTTGTGTATGAATTTGGCATTGTGGAATTACCGAGCGAATGTCGGGGTCTGGGTTCCGCTTCCGCAGACTGACAACCAAACTTCGTTTTCAGCCTCGCCATGTACCCCCGCCTTTCTGAAGACCACCTTAGTAGGGTTTGACCCATTTAATTGAAAAATGTTTTACTTCTTAATTTTTAATTTTGTTAGTGATTTTTAAATACTTTGGGGGGATGAGGGAGATTGGCCATTTATATCTTACCAATAATTTTTTTCCCAGTTGTCATGTTTTGTTTATGACATTTAAAGTATTTTATAGTTACCAGTCAGGGCACATAACCAGGCTGCAAGCCAGGTCTCCAGCCAGGTCCATAGCTGGAGGCAGGTGAAGAGCAACCACACATTGATGTCTCTCTCCCTCTCTGCCTGTCTCCCTTCCCCTCTCTCTAAAAATAATAAATGATTTTTTAATAAAAATAAAGTATTTTATAGTTAATGTATCAATTTTTATTTCATATTTTAAAAAGCTTTTCCCATCTGAAGAGGATTTTTAATAGTTACTATTTTTCACCCTAATACTTTTATTGTTTTATGTGCTTTTATGATGTTCTTATGTAGGGGAAGGTCTGGGAAAAGCTTTGGAGAGTTTCTGCCACTGTAAAGGATGTAATGAGAGAAGCACTTGTATTATCTGTAAGAGGGTTGAGTCAGCTTTTCTTAGGCATATTTCTCACTCATCAAACCAGTGCTAATAAATCAGGTAGACTGCTAAAACAAAAAATATTTAAAAAAAATAAAATGTAAATATACAGTTGGCCCTTCACACCCGAGGGTTTAACATTCATAGAATCAACCAACTATGGATTAGAAAAGTATTTCACTCTGCCGTTGAGAGTCCACGGACGCAGGGGGCTGACTATGGTTCTAGGCTACTTTAGGTAGGGGATTTGAGCATCTGCCGATTTTGGTATCCAATTCCCAATAGACACTGAAGGACAATTGTAGTTGATTTTTGAAGGAGTCAAGAATTATATACAAATTTTCAACATTTGGGTGTTGGTGTTGCTAACCCCTAGGTTGTTCAAAGTTCAGCTGTAATTTCAACAGTAACTATGTACCAACCAAGCCTAACATATTTACTATTGACCTTTGCAGGAAAAATTTTACAACTTGATCTAGAATTCTAGAAGACCTATGAATTACAGAAAAAGAAAATAAGGCCAAAAATAAGGTTAGATAAATGAATAATTCTTTTGTTTCATCCAAGAATTCATGTAATTCACTTTTATCCATTTCCCCCAAACATTACTTTAGTTGTAACATTCAAGGACATTACAAATAATTGTTACAGATACTATACTTATCTTTATTTTCCTGGCCCCATTTATGTAGATTAAAATGTAGATATGAATTTTAGCACTGGCTGGTGTGGCTCAGTGGATTGAGTGGATTCCCAGCCATGGTTCATACCCAGGTTGCAAGCCAGGTCTCCAGCCAGGTCCCCAGCTGGAGGCAGGTGAAAGGCAATCATACACTGATGTTCTCTCCCTTTCTTCCTCTCTCCCTGCCCTTCTCTCTAAAAATAATGAATAAAATCTTTTTAAAAAAATAGTAGATATGTTTTTAACTTTTGACAAAGTAAGTATAGGTACATAATTTTTTTTACCTGTTTTAAAGATTTTTTTTTGACATTATTTTTAGAGATAAGGGCAGGGAAGGAGGAAGAAAGGGAGAGAAACATCAACATATGGTTGCCTTTCACCTGCCTCCAGCTACGTACAGACCCAGCTGGAGACCTGGCTTGCAACCTGGTTATGTGCCCTGATTGGGAATCAAACCAGCAACCTTTAGGTTCACAGGCTGGCGCCTATCCATTGAGCCACCAGCCAGGGCGTAGGTACATAATTTTTTAAAAGTCAAATAGTGACAGAAAGCTTATAATGTAAGCAAGAGTCCTTCTGCATCTTCCCACTTAAGGAGACAACTTCTTATAAGTCAATTAGCTCTTTCTCCTTATAGTTACTTAACTAAAAACCACTTAACTGCTCTTTCTTGATTGATCAATTGAGCTGTTATCTAAACTGTGTCACATTCCTCCCTCCCAAAACAGAGGTTATCTCACAATTTTTAGTTAACTCAGTAATCAGTGCTGACATGGCTATATAAATATTTGTCAGAAACACGTAATGTTCCATGGTACTATTTCTACTTACACTTCATTTTGTTTTGTTCCATGTATTTAAAAGCTAAGAAGGGGAACTCTGTCTCAATACTATCAGACGTTCTAGATCTTCAGTAATCTTCAAACTCAATACACTGAGAATAATCAGTGCAATTATACATCTCTAAATTAATTTATGAAACAAGAATGTTGCTTTTAAAATAAACAGTCTATTCAGAATTACAGGAATTCCAGTCTGGACTTCCCTTCCAAGTTACATCTCATGTGGCTTTTACATAAGGTAGAGTTTGGACCTTTGGTTTCCAATTCTAAGGGGAAAGAGTAAGAGGAAACAGGTGAGGAGGACAGTTCTGCATCCCTCATTTTGTCTGCTTACAGAAGAGTTCATCGCTTAACAAACTCCCCTAAACCTCCCTGCTGCAGTCTCTAATGTTTAAGAGAATCAGAAATCCCATGATCCCCTTGGGGGAAGTTCGCATGCTCCTCTTAGAAGGAGATGCTAAGACTAAAGTGTTCTCAACAAGAACCAACCAAGTGTCCTACCCAACCTCAGAATTTTGTTCCATGTAAACCCAAGAGACAGTAAACAGTGAAGAGACATGAACAGTGGATCAGAATCTGATAACTTTGGGTGCAAGAGCTCTAAAAATCACAACCAAATTACATGTGGTCAATTCACATACTTTGAGTTTAGAACCAACTTAAAACAAAAGCTTTCTTATTATAGGCGATGCTGCAATGAGTAAGTAACCGTCGTGTGCACAAATGTCACTTTCACATATAAAGAAATACAGGTAGAGGATAAATGCTTCAAAGTAGAATTGTTGGGGCAAAGAGGATATGCATTTATTAATGTTTTAAATGTCAAATAATCCCTGGCTGGTGGCTCAGTGGATAGGCACCAGCCTGCGAACCCAAAGGTCGCTGGTTCCATTCCTAGCCAGGGCACATAACCAGGTTGCAAGCCAGGTCTCCAGCCAGGTCCCCAGCTAGAGGCAGGTGAAAGGCCACCATACATTGATGCTTCTTTCCCTTTCTTCCTCCCTCCTTGCCCTTCTCCCTAAAAACAATAAATTAAATCTTTTTTAAAAATAATTAATTTTAAAAAATTAAATGTCAAATATATATATGGTCTTTCAGAATCTGACCTTCTCTGCTTATACTCCATAAATGACTTCTAGGTCTAAAATGTGCATGACTACATGGCTAAATTGAACTGTGCTTTCTATGCATTGTACATATTAATTTTTTCAGGCTAATTAGGGAATGATATATCATAAATTGCATTTCCAGCCCTCCCCACTATGTTCTACTATCTGAGGATAGTTCCTTCTAATTCTACCTGCCATCTACCACTCTACCCCCCGCACTCTTGTTCACATCCCCTTCGTTCCAAGTTCATCCCTGTATTGTTTGTAATCTCAATTTCAAGTTCAGCAATACTTTGCTTTTAGCAGAAATGATAGCTTATTAGGAGAGGAAGATTCCCATTGCTTCTCTGTAGATCAGGCAGAACTCCCAACCCCACCAAAGGAGCCAGCCTGCCATAATGACTTAGATTCCCCTAACTAGTAACAAGCAGGAAAATATGTTCATTTCTCAGAGGGAGAGATTGAGAGGGCCCCTCCTCCCAGTGATTTCCTCCAATGAATAAAGTCAATTTTTATTAAACTAGGCTTAGAAAATGTAAGTATCCTTTAGATCGAATTCCTCTTATAAATCATTTTAGCAAAAATCTTCCAGTCTGCTCTAAGCCAGAAAATTCCATTAAACAAAATACTATTGCCTCAACCCCATGAGTAGTGTTTCTATAAAGTTAGTACCAGCTTTGTTAAAGACCAAAGTCTGTATGCTTATTGCATTTGGTAGCTTCAGGGATTCGATTTCTGCTGAAAATAATGTTTTGAAGTACTGGACAACCAGAGAAGTGAAAGAACCATCTGCCCCATATTCTCTAGGAGAGTAGTTTCAAGACTCTTTGAGCCCCAATTTGATAATAAATATATGAAAAGGCTTTAACATAGGTATAGGACAGTGAAAATATTGTCTACCTAGAAATATATTACATTTTAGAATTATACTCAATTCTGGTAATACCTTGCCAGGAAGTAAATTGAAATATCAAGTGTCTCTAAAATATAAAGAGTGGGATGAGTGATTATAATAAGCTAATACAATGGATCCTTGTGGTGTTGAAACTGTTCAATATTTTGACTGTGGTGGTGGATACACTGACTCACGCAGGTAATGAAGTTGTTTAAAACCATACACGTGCAACATACAAGTATAAGTAAAACTGGGGGAATCTGAATGAGATTAGTGAAATGTAGCAATGTCAATAAACTGGTTGTGATATTATATAATAGTTTTACTGACTTTAGCATCAGGGGAAACCTAGCAAAGTATACAAGGTACCTCTGTGCAGTGTTTCTTTTCTTTTCTTTTCCCTTTTTTACCTTTAATATATTCATGAAGAAATACTGGTAATAGATAACATTTTCAACACATCAACGACTCAAAGATCATAAATTATTTTTGGAGCCTCTACTGACCTAATTGGTCAAAAGGGCCTAGTTTTGCATAAAATGGGGATGGGGAAGGGGAGGAGAGAAAGAAAAGGGAGGACGATTGGAAAGGAAACAAAGCCCAGGATTCTTCAGAAGCTGGGCAACATCCAAACTGTCCCATAGGACCGGAGTGTTGAGTAGGTCAGGCTTTGACAAACTCAGGAGAACTTACAGTATAGGGTTCCCAGAGACACAAGGGTGTCCGATGGAAAACACCTCGGATGGCAACACAAGAGTTAGCAGTGTCCTAAGACATTCCAGGGTCTGGGAGAAAGAACACACCATGGCGAACTTGGTAAATAACACGGATTCAGCCCATCCAGAGGCAACACCGGGAACTCTCACACAAGACCAGTGACTTACAGACTTGGCTCAAAGCTCTGAGATACCTCAGTGACTCTCCACACAAACAGTGATGGGGAGCAGGACAGGTGTCCCCTAGGCTTAGGAGTCGGGAGCAAAGCAGCACTCAGAAGCCACGACAGGATGGTCAGACCGAGGGCTCAAAGGGGCAGGGCTGTCCATGGAAGGTTTGTGCCGGGGCACATGTTGGGTTTCAGAGTTGGGAGCAGTGCTTGCTGCGCCCACTGAGCAGAGCCTCTTAGTCTGGGTCTCAGCAATCGACTCTGGAGTTCCCTGTTCCCGAGGACAATGACCACGACCACCTCTGCCAGTGGGCTGGAGATCCCAGACAGACTGACCCAGGTTGGTGGTGAGGATGGGTGGGCTTTCAGAAGCAGCAGCCGTGGCAGCCCAGGACTGGCTGGCGGAGGCAGAGCCCGGGGCGAGCGAGGGGCGCAGGGATACAGCGCGCAGGGACGAGGTGTTGGGGCGCAGCGCCTCGCCCTCCAGCACATCGGGGCGCAGAACCCGATGGGGCTGGAGGTGTCTCTGGCCCAGCACGGCTCGCCGGCCTCTTTCTCCAGGCGCTCAGCTCCCTGCTGCACCGAGCCACGGGCTCCACGTGGTCCACGGCAGTCAGGCCCTGCCCAGGTTTCCACTGCTCGCAGCGCTCGGCTGCAGGGGGCGCACAGACACGGCCTTTTTTGAAGAAAAACGCTAATGTGGACATGCCAAGATAATGAGTTGGAAAAATACTTGTCTAAGTAAAGAAGAAATTAACTTATGTGTTATAAAATTTTTACCTATGAGACAGTTACATGTAAAAGGGTATTTACACATTACAGGGATTGTGGACCGACCAACAGCTCCAGTGTTCTTTAGGGGAGAAGAGGGGGTAGCTGTTTTGCCCCTGTAAATCCATATCTAGAACCCCACCCTTGGGAAACAGAGATGTTTGCTATAGTTATTTATTTATAATAATAAAAACTGTAAACAACCAAAAAAATCTATCATTATGAAATAATACAGTATGATATTTCTACCATGAAATGTCATGTAACCATTTAAACAAAGCTACAAGGTCTGTCAGTATTTCAAGATAAGAGAGGGAAAGGCTGTGTGTACTCTACAGTATCCAAAGTGTTCTAGATAGTTACAGGGGAAGACTGCAGAGTTTATACCAAAGTGTTAGTCATGAACCATGAACTCTAGAAAGAAATTTGAGAGAGTCTGAGAAAAGGTCAATGAGAAAGGTTATAATATTAAGTAATTATAGATTGTTGTTGGGTGTAATAATGTGTGTGGACATGTATGTGAGTGTGTAGAATCTTCCTTACCCTTTATCCATAGTGCTACACACTCAGGTACAGATAAAATTATATAATGTTTAGATGGACTTGCTTTAAATATGACTACAGATTTCCTTTAAATACACCTCTGTAGTGTTAGTTTTTAAGATTTTATTTTATTATTTTTAGAGAGAGGGGAAGGGAGAGAGGGAGAGAGACATCAATGTATGGATGATTTTTTCACATGCCTCCAGCTATGAACCTGACTGGAGACCTGGCTTGCAGCCTGGTTATGTACCCTGGCTGGGGAATGGAACCAGCGACTTTTGGGTTCGCAGGCCAGTGCCTTATCCACTGTGCCACCAGCCAGGGCTTGTAGTGTTTGTTTTATTTTACTTACTTTTTAAATTGTGTGAATAATATATGCATAATTTTAAAAGTTAAATAAAAAAAGGTTAACAATACTTATCTCTGGGTTATATAATTCTGGGTACCTAGTCATTTTCTTTATGGCTTACAACATTTCCTATTTTCTATAAAGAATAACTATAAAAACCGGGGAGGAAAAGGAGGATATGTTTAGAAAAATCAGACCAGAGAGCTAAGTTATTTATACACAGGTAATTGCAGCACTGATTATATTAATCTGGAGACAGTCCCTTTTAAGAGGCAATTTACCTTTAGACTTATCAACTGAGTGGTTGCAGGCGCCCTTAACAGGGGATGGAGCGACGGATTGTTCAGAGTGACCCAGGCAGCTGTTCTCCAGGCAAATCACTTGGGCTTGGGCCCAGTGGCTTCCTCATGGCCTCCACAGGTCTGATGGTTGTATCTAAGCCAGTGATGTTCAGCTGGGGGAGCCCACCAGAACAATCAAGGGCAAGTACAAATACTCAATAGGTCTTCATAGGGTGTAGGCCACAAATGGCAAACACAAGGCCCGTGGTCGGAATGCAGCCCTCCACCTTGTTTTATCCGGCCTGGCACCTTCAGCCCAGCACCTTTCTACCCGGAGCTTGCTTAATTGTTAAGGAGCAGTTACATTGATACAGTCCTAAAATGACATTTGGCCTTTTGAAGGTAACCTCGAGGCTGATGTAGGCCCGGGTGACAATGAGTTTGACACCCCTGGGTAAGCAGAGGCATGGTCTAAAAATTTCCCAGGTGGTTCTGAAGGGCACATTTTGGTCAACAATCCCTGATTTAAATAAGCAAACTTATGTAAAACATGCGCTAAGTAATAAATGTAGGAGTTGTTTTAGGGCTTGTTCTCCTACACTGATCTGTATAAATTGAAACTTTATAATGTTTGTAATTATATAGAATACTGTGTTTCATTTACTTAAAAGATAAAAAGGCCTGGCTGGTGTGGCTCAGTGGATTGGTGCCAGCCTGCGAACCCAAGGGTCGCTGGTGGCAGGGCACATAACCAAGGTTGCGAACCAGGTCTCCAGCCAGGTCCCTAGCTGGAAGCAGGTGAAAGGCAACCATACGCTGATGTTTCTCTTCCTTTCTTCCTCCCCCCCTGCCCTTCTCTCTAAAAATAATGAGAAAAAAAAAAAAAAAGATAAAAAGGTAACATTAACGTAATTTCTGCAAGAACTGTTAAAGGGAAATACAATAAATAAATGAGCAAACTGATGTAATTATTTATAACATGTAAACAATTTTGCATATGTCTTCAGTATTTTTGGAAGTCTATGTAAGAAGGTGGTAAAAAACTGACTTGGAGAGAACTGGGTGGCTGGGGACAGAGAGAAACTTTTTATTTTATATCCTTTCATGCTTTTTATATTTTATGCAAATGAATGTATATTACTTGCTCCTCAAAAGGTGAAAATGAAAGAAAACTAAAATTTAAAAGAGGCTTTGCTTTAGACACTCAGATCATCGAAAGCACTTTTCCGTTACTAAGGCAGTCAAAATTCTGTGAAGGGGACACATTTTTTGGCAATTTAGCTAAAAAATTTTCCGAGGAAGTGTCTAACATTAACTTAAAAATAACACTAGACATAATGATCATAATGGATCTTACATTCAGACAGTTACAGAAACCACTCACCACTTTAGAGCTACACACGCTACCATTAAGAAGTGAATGCAGTCAGCCAGGATGGCAGAGAAAAGGGTCTTCATTTTGCAATTAGGGTAAAGCATGTCATAAAATACCCCTGATGATAACAATTGCCTGGCTCACTCGAGGGCAGAGGTGGTGGTAAGCTTTTATTCATATCCTTTGGCTGTTTAAATTTTGCACTAAGTACATGTATTACTAGTTTAAAAAAAAATTTTTTTTAAGTGAGCCTTTACAACTGTGTGACTGGATTGAACTACAGTTGGCCAATTCACACTTCTACCTTATAGTTACTCCCAGCAATACTGTTGAGTCCAAAGGGCAAAGCTGATTGTAAACTTCTTTAAAAATATGATTCTAATTCAAAAGAGCTTGGGGTGGGGGTGGGTTACTGGGGAAAAGGCTGCAGCTGTGAACTAGAGATGATCTAATGGACCTAATCTGTTGTTAACAGAAAGACCAGCAGGTGCAGTCAAGACAGGAACCCTCCGCCCTTAAATCTCTGAGTCCCAACTTGCTGCCTGAGAAAATGAAAATGTTCTTAAGACATCTGTTAAGAAAATAATACTTGTGGAAAGTCCTATTAAGAGTTTAATATACCCCATTAAGAAAAAAAAAGTAAGGCCCTGGCTGGTGGCACAGTGGATAAGGCGCCAGCTTGTGAGCCCAAAGGTCGCTGGTTTGATTCCCAGCCAGGGTCCATAACCAGGTTGCAAGCCAGGTCTCCAGTCAGGTCTGTGGCTGGAGGCAGGTGAAAGGCAACCATACATTGATGTCTCTCTCCCTCTCTGCCTCCCTCCCTTGCCCTCTCTCTGGAAATAATAAATAAAATCTTACTTTTAAAAAATAGTAGTACTTTATAACAACTTTCCCAGATTTAACTGAGTACAAACACACACACACACAATATTAAATCTGGAAGATTTCTCTTCCATCCCCTCCAAAAAACTAAAATGCAAGGAACATGAATTATCAGTTTTCAGGACTCAAGGATCCACCTTGATTTTAATCTTTTTTAAAAATATTTTATTTATTATTTCCAGAGAGAGGGGAAGGGAGAGAGGCAGAAAGTGAGAGAAATATCAACATATGGTTGCCTTTCACCTGCCTCCAACCACGGACCTAGCTGGAGACCTGGTTGGAGACCTGGCTTGCAACTTGGTTATGTACCCTGGCTGGGGAATCAAACCAGTGACCTGTGGGTTCGCAGGTTGGCGCCTTATCCACTGTGCTATTAGCCAGGGTTTTTAATCTTTTTTATAGTGTTCTAGTGAAAAAGACCATGAGAACTCATTGTTGACCTATCTGTACTTCAAGTGCACATAACACCTTTTTATATTGTTTTTAAAATATAAATTTACATGGAAATTTTGTTAACAAAATAGTTAAACTTTAACATAAGAAATCATTCTCCTCCCAGCCCTTTCTGATTGAGGTGATCTTGACAACTGCTAAGCAACAGAGGTCAGATTCAAGTTCACATGTTACTTGCTCACAGGAATATCACCTTTCAGAAATAATCCAGAAATAAAAAGTGAGAAATTTTGCTCTGAGATTAGTTGTCGTTGGTTAAAGATTCTTTCCAACTAACCAATAGGAAATAATTCTATGGTCCCTGATAGTCATTTTAAACTGATTTTTATTCTCTAGTTTTTCTGTTTCCTAGTCAGTTTATCCTTCGGTTTTACACATGAAATGGCTCTGCAAAGAAAACATCTCCATAAAGAAATTTGCCAGCCAAGATAGAATATGACTGTAAAAATTAGTGTCATCACACATATAATGGGAAAGACAAATTAGAAGGAAAATATCTGATGTGTCTATTCACTCAACACGTTTCCAAACATGAAAAGATCTAGAAAAAGGAGGGAGGAGAAAAAACCATCCTAAAATCAGGAGAAAACCAACCAAGTGTAACTGTTACAGCCTCACAGGATGTTTTCATGCGCGGGTCCGGCCATTCTGTCACCAGACTCCCTCTACGCAGCCTGCTGTACGCGGACCAGTCACGCATCTCAGGGCAGCACAGTCAGTTCCAGAAGTTAAAGGTCAGAGCTGTGGACACATTGCTCAAACCCAACAGGACAATGTAGAAATAAAAGGAAATGCAGATGGACGTATTAGGGCTGTGTAATGCATGTGCTAGGAGTTCCCCCCACAGGACTTCTGAGCAAGCCATCACTGCGCCGTTAGGGATAGGAGAAAAGAAGCTGCTTCAATGGAAGGCTGTGTCACTTCTCTCTCCACCCTCGGGCAGCCAGAGCCTGGGATTCTTACCCAGAAGGCCATGGGAATGGAATGAGAGAAGTTGGATGCCCAGGCACTTTTACCATTCAGCCTAAACCCCGGAACTCCCTGGGGATAGGCCCTGAAGGGGATGCCATGGCCTAGTGTGAGTCACTATTTCCAGTCCTCTAATAACCCTGCCACCTTAGCTGAAATACAGGAAGTCAAAGAGCATGCCGCGCTGCAGCCAAGGGAGTCATGTGGCAGGTTTTAGATTGTCCAGAAAGGACAGAGTGCCCGCCCCATGCCTGCTGCATAAAAAAAATAAAAATAAAATAAAATAAAGGAATGAACTGCTCCACACCTGGGAGGGGGAGGAGCACTCCGATTACAAAACAAAGAAGGGCCATGTTCAAGTTAAAGACTGAACAGTGCCCGGCTTGCCCAGGCTGCTTCCGGAGAAGGAATTTAAGGACACGGAGAAGTGTTGCAAGAGGAAATAACCCTTCTTTCCTCTATGACCTGATGTTTTACGTCATTCAGACATGCAGGCAGTTGACATTTCTTGGAGTAAACATCGGACTTCTCCAGAAACAAATGACCAAATAACTGTAAGGAAAATGTGGGAAAGAGAGACAAGGTGACTCCATAGCTTTAAAGGACTTAAAACACATTATCAACCAATGAACAATTCAAAGAAGAAATTAAAAAACAATTCCATTTGCAATAGTGTGAAAAAAATAAAATAGGTGATGAATAGGAAAAGGACAGAGGACTTTTGGGGAAAGGCAACTACCCAATATGACACTCACATTTGTCCAAATCCATAAATTGTAGAACACGAAGAGTGAACCCTAAAATAAACTATGGACTTTGGGTGATAATGATCTGTCAATGTAAGATAATCAATAGCAACAAATGTTCCAATTTGATGATAACAAGGGAGGCTGTGCATGTGTGGGGGCGGGGGGGGGGGGGGGGGGTGTAAATGAGAAACCACTGTAGCGTCCCATCAATTTTACTGTGAACTCAAAACCTCTAAAAATATAGTTCATGTCTTTTTTTAAAAAAAGAATATAACACTTAGGAATAAGCTTAACAGGGGTTAAAGAGACTTTTACACTAAAAACTGTAAAACATAAATAAATGGAAAGATAGCCCACATTCCTGAGTTGGAAGAGTTAATATGATTAAAATGTCCATACTACCCAAAACAATCTACATATTTAACGCAATCTCTGTTCAAAATCCCAATGGCATTGTTTGCAGAAACAAACAAACAAAATTCTAATTCATATACAATTTCAAAAAAACTTGAATAACCAAAACAATCTTGCGAAAGAAAAATGAGTCCTGGCTGGTGGCACAGTGGATAAGGCACTGGCCTGCAAACCCAAAGGTTGCTGGTTCAATTCCCAGCCAGGGCACATAACCAGGTTGCAAGCCAGGTCTCTAGCCAGGGCTGTAGCTTGAGGCAAGTGGAAGGCAACCATACATGATGTCTCTCTTCTTCTCTGCCTCTCTCTCCCTTCCCCTCTCTCTAAAAATAATAAATAAAATCTTAAAAGAAAGAAAAATGAAGCTGGAGGCCTCATACTTCCTGATTTCAAAACTTATTATAAAACCACAATAATCAAAACAGTGTGGTACTGGCATAAAGACAGATGTATTAAAAAAAAAAAAGACAGATGTATTAACCAGTGGAACACAATAGAGAGCCCAGAAACAATTCCTCGAATATATGATTAAATGATCATTGACAAAGGTGCCAAGGTGACACAGTGGGGAAAGAAACATTTCCTCACAAGTGGTGCTGGAAAAACTGGATCAGGATGCAAAAAGGAAAAAAAAAAAAATGAAGCTGGACCCTTACTTGACACCATATACAAAACTTAATTCAAGATGGATTAAAGGCCTAACTGCAAAAACTGTAACTATAAAAATCCTAACAGACAACATAGAAGAAAGCTTTATAATTTTGGAATAGACAGTGATTTCCTGCATATGACAGCAAAAATGCAGGCAACAAAAGCAAAAATAGACAAATGGAATTACATCAAACTTAGAAACTTCTATGCAGCAGAGATTCAAAAAAGTGAAAGGTAGCCTACAAAATAGGAGAAAATATTTGCAAACCATTTATCTGACAAGGGGTTAATATATAAAGAACGCGTACAACTCAACAACAACACAAAAAAACAAATAACTTGATTGAAAAATGAGCCCTAACTGGTGTGGCTCAGTGTGTTAAGCATCATCCTGCAAACCAAAGGGTTGCCGGTTTCATTCTGGTCAGGGCAGAGGTCCAGCTTGCAGGCCAGGTCCTTGGGGGAGGGCAAGCAGCAGCCTCATCGATGTTTCTTTTTTCCTTCCTTCCATCCTTCCTTCCTTTCTTCCTTCCTTCCTTCCTTCCTTCCTTCCTTCCTTCCTTCCTTCCTTCCTTTTTTTCCTTTCATCTATTACATAATTGAGTTTTTACTCCTTTCTCCAAACCAATCTATGTTTCTTTTGCACATCAATGTTTCTTTCTTCCTCCCTGCCCCTCACTAAAAATAAATATTTTTTTTTAAATGAGCAGAGGACTTGATGAGATATTTTGCCATAGAAAAATATATAAATGTTTAAAATGCATGTGAAAAGGTGCTCAATATCACCAAAATTGATTTGCAAACATCAATGCAAATCAAAACCACAATAAGATATTACTTCATAACCATCAGAATGGCTACTATTAAAAAAATGGCAAATAAATTTTGACAAAAGTAGAGAAATCAAAACCCTTGTGCACATCTGGTGAAGATGTAAAACAGTACAGCTGCAATGGAAAACCGTACAAAGGTTCCTCAAAAAATATTTTTTAATAATTGCCATAAAATTCAGTAATTTCATTTTTGCACATATGTATATCCCAAAGATTGAAAACAGGATCTTGAGAAAATACATATTTACACACTTATGTTCATTACATTATTATTCACAATAGCCAAGAGGCAGAAGCAACCTAAATATCCGTCAGCAGATGATGGATAAAGAAATTGTAGTATATACAAACCCTAAAATATTATTCAACCTTAAAAAGAAGGAAAACCTCTTACATGCTACAACATGGATGAATCTTAAGGGTCTATGCCAGTCACAAAAAGCCAAATACTGCATGAGTCTACACACATAAGGTATCTAAAGTAGTCAAACTTATAAACAAAGTAGAATAGTGGTTGTCAGGGGCTGGAAGTAGGGGACAATGGGGAGTTGTTCGATGGGTATAGGGATTCAGTTTTGCAAGTTTTAGAAATTTGTTGGACAACGATGTGTAGTTACTACTGTACTGTACACTTAAAATGGTTAAGATGGTTAATTTTAGGCTATATGCTTTTTACCACAATAAAAAAGATACACCAATTATAATGTATGGATGTATAATGATTCAAATAAGCTGTAAAAAAATAAAACCTATCAGCCAATAGTGAAAGATTGAATGGTAACTGGATGTTTAATATAAGATCATTGATTTTTCATGTGCAATGAGTGACATATTTTTACACGACTTCTCTTTGTTTAAAAATTCTGAAATATTTATGAAATGATGTCTGGCTTATTGGGTAATCACTCTGTAAGGAATACAAACACCTATTCACTATGTTGTACAGCTGAAAATAATACTTGATGTCAACTATAATTGGAAATAACTTAAATTCAAAAATTTAAAAATTTAAAAATTGATGTCTGATATTTGCTTTGAAATAATCCAGTGGGGATGGGAGGTACAGAGAATCAAGATGGCCAGGAGTTGAAACTTACTAAAAATGGGTGCTAGGTGGTACACAAAGGTTCATGTCCTCACGTATGGTCTACTGTTGTGTGCTTTATTTTTCCATAATAAAGACTAAAGTAAACATAAAGCAAGTGCCTCCCAGAAGACTGGGGCTGTCAGGAATTTGCTCTTCGTCTTGAAGACTCTCTCCTCCTCACCTTCAGCACGAGGATCCAGGTCCATCGTGAATCCAGCTGTTCTACGTTGACAGCCAGTCAGCCTTCTCTGAAACCTTGGACCCTGCAACTGCTCTTCTGCTACGGGAACAGACTCAGGCGGAACACCGAGATGAGTGAAAAAGTAGGCACTTTATTACGCGCGCAGACCCAGAGGAGTCAGTCTGCAGATTCTGGGCCCCGAGCACGGGGCATGGGCAGAGGCAGGGACAAACGGGGAGTAAAGAAAAGGCCTTGAGCAGGTGCCTTGACTGGGAAATACAGGAGCAAGGGGGGCAGGGCAGTACAAATGGGGAACAAAGAAGAGGGACCTGGCATGGAAAAACAGAGCCTGCTCTAAGTTAACTCCCTTATCTATGGCTAACCTCCTACACCCTGCTGAATTTCCTGTTACACTTCCACTAAGTGACAAAACAAGGAACTCAATCAAGCTTTAGTGAAAAAACTCAGGTGCAGCAACTTGGGCTTCATTGAGAAGCTCATTGTTTCACTGACATCTGTGAGTTGTGGTTTTAGGGAGGTTTGATTTCCGTAAGCATTCCCCGTTGGGGTGATGAGAAAGAATAGCTACCCACAGTCTGCGGGGTCCTTTGGGAGCAGAAGGCCACCCCAGTCACCAGCCCCCAGCCACACTAACAGCCAGTGAGGGCAGGGGCCTCTGGGTGAGCTGGGAACAGGGAGACCACCAGGAAAGAGGATGAGATGAAGTCACCAGGTGAGATGGAAAAAAGGCAGAAAACCTCTGCTCCTACTTGGAAGTTTTGCCCAGGATGGGCTCTTTTCTAGAAGAAAAACTTTCTTCCACCACCTGCACTGCCTGGCTCCATGCCCCAGCTGCTCCCGCACAGAAAGCAGTGCCTATTCTCAGGAGGCTGCAGCTACTCGAATTTAAGCTTAGGATTAGGACAACAGACTCTTGGGGGCCACTCAGAGCCCTCACTCTCACCCCAGACTGCGGGGTGAGGAGAGTAACACTCAAACCAAACACCGAAGGGAAGCAGAGCCCAGGGTTAATGGGTACTGCCACTGGGATTTATCCTCTAATAGCTTCATGGCTGTGAGAAGCCGGCCCTTATGGAGGGTAGCTGTGCTAAAACAGAATACAATGAAAACAATTACATTAATTGTTGTATCTATATGAGTGGTACCAGTGGTTCAGAAAGAAACTACTTCCACAGAAGAAAGTTATAATACTTTAATAATTTAAATAGAATTAACTTTAGGAACACACATACATAAAATTTAGGCAATTGAACAATATTATAAGTCCCCAAAATGGACTCAAGTTAATGGATATGAAAAGGTCATTCTGAAGTACTACAGACCAGAATAAAACAAACAAGGTAATTACTTTAATTTTACATTGACCAATAAGACAACAGCCTGAATACATTAAACTTTTATGAGAACACTTCTAGGGAATGTTAAAGAGTCCTTTAAAAAAGGAATACAATTGATCTCTGAAAGATAAATTTATACTAACAATTTCTTTGGTCCTCCAAGTCACACCTGTTTTTATTTTAAAATACTGAACATGAGTTGAGTGCTTATGTCTACCTCTAAATGTCTAAATATCAAGCAGGATAATGTTTTTTAGTAGCTTTGATTTTAAAAGGAATTCAAAACCAATCACCCCTACTTTAGAAAATCCTTAAATACTTAAATATAAATAAGTATAGAAAATGGAAGTAGGGAATTTTTTTTTTATCTCTGCCATTTTGCCTCATCATAAGCCAAACAAAGTGCACCAAAGTGGCAGAGACAGGTCTCCCAAAGTTAAAGCAAGAACAGTAGTTAATTCTTAAGATAATAGGATAAATTTAAAGAGTACTATTGTCAGCCATGTAAGAGACTTCTCCACGAAAAATTGTTTGTGTTTTTGCAAGGGAGTTGGGTTATTTTATTTTAATTTGGCCCACACTGCCCCAGTAGAGAAAATTTTAAGGTAATCATTAATAAGGCAACAGCTTCCTGGACCAAAAGACCGAGATCACTTCAACAGTTACACTGAAGACAAGGTTCATATGGATCACAAAGGAAACCAATATGGGAGTTTCTGGTATTTTCCAGTAATTCCAGAAGATTGTGGTGCATTTTCACAGACACCAGCAACACAGTTGTCAGTAGACATTGGGCAGACATAGCTCATAATGCAGTCCACAGCTAATCTTTCTGCATTCTTTCATGTTCATGGAAGCTATGGTTCTGCAGGCCTGAAAGTAATGAACACTCAAAAGTTTCTGGAACATTGAGAAACACTACTGATAAGATTTTTAAAAAAGTTTTGAGGCATCTGCAAGAAACACAAAGCTCCCAAGAATCTTCAAAAGGTAGAACTTTGAGCATTAGTTATTTGCAACGTCAGTACTAAGTCTTAGAAAATAATGGCTTTTAAATAAAGGCAAAAGTATCTACGCTCTATAAATGGTGTGATATTCTCATCAAGGCACAGAGTTAAATATCTAAATCCCTGTATGTTGACAAGAGAATACACTCATAAACAACTCCAGGAACTAATTCCCTACACATGAATTTTAAAAAGAATAGATGGTGGCAACATGCCTTTTTAACTCTCGGTAAAATCACAAACATAGGTATATCATCACTTTCCCTTGGTGACTAACATTACAACTAGACAGTTACAAAATAAATATATAAAAAATGAATTGTCATTGGCAGTTTAACAAACATGATCAAAGTGGAGCCAGTTGGACTTTGAATCTGCAGAGCAATGCTGTACACCGTACAATGATTTATTTTAAGTATGACAACACCATTTTTGTTTGGGGAGTGGAAAAAGAAGTATATTGGCCATATTTTCTCCCATTCCCAACACTCCTATGCTTATGAACCAAATCACCATACTTTTTGAATAAGATACGTGAGTTCTTCTCCCTCCCTAGCATCCTCAAGTTATCTGAATGGCAGCAATAGTGTACATACAACTTCACATCATTGGCAGAGTTTGAATGTTGCCACTGAGTGGTGGCAAGAAGAAAGTAGAGGGCCTACGCCTTTATTAAAATTACTTTTATCTGACTTGCAATAAATATTAAACACAATTAGCAACAAGAAGTTTCACATCTATTACAATTAAGAATGGAATTGTACAATTAAGACCAGACAACCGATGCTGCTCGAGGTATGATCTGCACAGCACACAGCACGCACTGAAAGTTCAGCTCCTAATGAGAGTGAGAAACTCCTCCCGAGTCTTTGGATCTTCCCGGAACACACCCAGCATCGTGCTGGTCACGGTCTTGCTGTTCATTTTCTGCACCCCTCTCATCACCATACACATATGTCTATAAAACAACCAACGAAGGAAGAATAGACAGTTATTGGTTTGGTTTTTAAAACAGAAACCAGGCCAAAAAAATAACCTGGTTAAACTGAGTTCACAATGACCAAGTTTGCAACTGAGATATATTTTATCTTTAAAAATGTTTTTAAGCCCTGGATGGTAGCACAGTGGATAAGACACCAGCCTGCAAACCCAGAGGTCACTTGTTCAATTCCCAGCCAGGACACATAACCAGGTTGCAAGCCAGGTCTCCAGCCAGGGCTGTAGCTAGAAGCAGGTGAAAGGCAACCATACATTGATGTCTCTCTCCCTCTCTGCCTCTCTCTTTTCCCCCCTCTCTAAAAATAATAAAATCTTTTTTTTTAGTTAAAATTTTAAAAATTAAAATTAAATTTTAAAAAATGGTTTTAAATTTCTTCATCTTATAGCTTTTATTCTTCTTAGTGGTTGAGTCCTTAAAGCATCCATCAGGAGAGGGGGGAAATGGACTATTCTTCCTGGGTGACAATACCAGTGGTCTACAGAGATAGAATAGCTTATGGATAAAAAGAAATCCAGAGTTCTCACTTGGATTCCCAGTCCATCTTCAGGACCAGGACAGCACTATGATAGCTGAGGTGCTGTGAGAAATACTGAAGTATGCTGGGTTCAACAGCCGGAATCCAGAGGACGCTGACCAACCAAGTGAAGCTGGACAGCATACATAGTACAGAGTGTGAGCCACGCCAGGAGAACTGCTGAGAACTCTGCCCACAGGCTGTGTGCACTTCTCATAATGCATTCTAACTTAAAGAAGAGTCTTCGGTTATACATCGTACCCATTCTTAGGTCTATTTTTTAAATAGGTGTCAAAATGTTAGAAAATCCTGCTTGGGATAACAAAGAGCTAAAAAGGAAATCCAGAGAAGATGTGCAACGCTGCTGGTTGTGCAGATCACTACACCCAAGCTTATGATCCCCTACTCTTTCACAACTCTCATGAAAACAAAAACAAACGCAGTATCTCATTTTCTGGTTCCCACACTGGCAACACAGCAAATGAAGGAGGGAAAAGGGCTTCAGGTTCAGAGATGGAAAACATGACAATGTCAGTGTGAGCACCACCTGATGCTAGAGAAACTGAGCAGCACTGAGTATCATTTTCCTGCACCACTACGAGGCCATTAAAGGCAAATATGGACTTACGTTGCTTCCACCACTACCCCAACTCCAGCCGGTCTCAAGGCTTCTGTGATTGCAACTGCAATTTGTTTTGTAAGACGCTCCTGAACTGTGAAGGTAACAAGGGGCTCAGTTTAAGTACGTGACACAGAGAGCTGAAAGCTTTTGCTGCCTCTAGAATAAATAAAATCTGATAAGGCAGATTTCTGTGAGATTTAAAAGCCAGTACATGCCAAATCCTACCCATTGGCTTTGTTTGCCGCCTGGGCCTGAAGGCTCCTGCTCGGTGCCCTGCCCTGCGGTACAGGTGCTGCCCCCCTGGGAAGCCCTGACACCCTCCAGCACCGCGACAGGGAATGGCTGGGAACAGCCGGTCTCCCAGGTGCGCAGTGAGTGCATCAGAACATTGGTAGGAAGCCTCTCCACAGAGGCAGAGCAGAGCAAATGAATAGCTTAGCAACAGGATTCACAAAGGGGCCGCAGTCTGGTTATTGAGTTGTACTTAGAACAATGTTGAAAACCAATGATTTATCCTAAATAATGCAGTTTCTGTGCTGAATACACAACTAATCTTTGAATACATATATTCACTGAAGCGTTACATCCATTTGCAAGCTGACAAAATCCCCAGACGTCCATCAGAGAAGGGACTGATTAAATTAACCCACAGCACAGCAGTGCAATGGCGTGCTAAAGAATGTGTGCAAATCAAATGAGACACTTACATGTACATGGGGTAAAATGTTTGAGACGTAAATGGGAAAAAAAAAGTAGGGAAAAAAGATAAATGAAGCCCACTGTGTATAATAGGAGCCCATTTTGAAATGTAATAAAAATAAATTGATTTCAAAATGTTCATATATACATAAAAATGTGAAGGCATGTGTACAGCACTTTTGCTTTTTTATATTCCTATGAGGTTTTAATTCTTGTAAGTCATATGTATTATATTTATAATAAGAACAAAAAATGCTTTTCCCTTAAGAAAAAGTTTTTTTGTAAAGAAAAGTTTTAAAATTTACCTTGTAATCTTCTACTATAGATTTCTACAATCCTAAAAAAGAAAGAATTGATTTAGTTAATCATACATTTTTTAAAAGGCAGATTGCTAAGTCTTCCTCATAAGACCGACTAAAAGACTTTATTGAAGCAATTGTAAGGTATAAGCAAAAGATAAATGTTTATAGGAGGATAGAAAGATATAAAAACTAGGAGAGTGCTGTTTCCCTATGTCCCTAAAGGGAGAGAAAATTAAGAGTATACAGTTCACTTACAAAAAAACATAATAGAAATGAGTCATTTTAAAGCTCCCAAGTCATCAATTCTAAGCTAAGTTTCAAGTGCTCTAATTAATCATATTGTTTAATCAGAGCTTAGAGTTCAAGTTAAAAATAAAAAGACTGTTAATTAATAGGCAGATCATTATCAACTACTATACCAACTACACCTATTAGGATAATCAAATTAGAACTGAAATACTTCAGGCATCTCTTTATAAAATAAGCCTATGTAGGCAATCAATATGATTAACTCCCTCCCAAAATAAAGGCTTACTGATTTTAGCTTATAACACAATCTGTTAAGTGATGATTTTCCTCCTTTCAACATCATTCACTCTAGTTGTGAAATGTAAAGATGGCCACGTGAATCACCCATTTTAGGACAACAATTCACATTAAGGATACTTTTCTTTAAAATGTGGCCCTTTAGTCATAAATTTGGACTCAGGGATCACCTGTCAATGAAGCATTTTAAAGGCTCTTCCCCCAGTATAACCTTCAGATAGAATGGGCAACTTGCTCCTTTATACCTCTATTACGGCCAATAAAGTCATTAGATGGTAGATTACCCTACTCATCACTCAACCTGGCAAGAGAATTCTAGTTTGACACTGATATTTATCTGCCTTTTTTTTTTTTCTTCCTCTTTTTTTTTGGTGTGATTTTTAAACAACTTTATTTTTTTATTTAATTTTATTGTTGTATTATATCCATCCCCTTTTTTACTCCCGTCCGTCCCCTTCCCCACCCACCCACTCCCTACCAAAGTCATTCCCGTTTGTTGTCCATGTCCATGGTTCTTCCATGTTAGTTCCTTGACATTTGGGGAAATTACAGGAGTCAGCACATCCAGAGTGCAATGGATAAGCCTCGCCCTGGGAAAACCACCTTCGTGATCATGGTATCTCCCCTGTCAGGTAAGTATTCCCTTTTTTTTCTTAAGTATATTTTATTTATTTTGCTATTACAGTTGTCCCAATTTCCCCCCCTTTGCCTCCCTCCACCCAGTACCCCCATTTCCTCTGACAGTGCCCCTCTTAGTTCATGTCCGTGTGTCATGCATATAAGTTCTTTGGCTTCTCCATTTCCTTTATTCTTCTTTATTGCCATTGGCAAACCAATTGTCAGTCTAATTGCTATTACTTTGTAGGCAATATTTTTCTCTATGGCTAATTTTATGAAAGTTGAATATATATACTCTGCAGTTTTTCATAATGTATCTAGGTGAGGATTTAATTTCATTTGTCCTGCTTGTGATTTATTAGGCTTCCTGAATCTGGATATATTTTGCATGTGCTCAGAAATGCTTTTAGATATTACCTTCTCTAACTCCATTGCACCCACCACACTGCCTGTCATCTCCTGGGTTTTAATGAAGGGCATACTGGACCTTTCACTCAGTCTTCCATGTCTCTTACACTCTCAATTCATGTTACAATCTACGTTACCACACTCCCAGAATTGGCTCTCAATTTTAATCTAAGCCAACTTTATAATCTTGGAAGAAACCAACCACTTGGGACATGATGAAAACAATACTTGTAGCCTGGTAGAGTCTTTCAAAAATATTTTTTGGATTTTAAAAACTACATTAATAAGTGAAAGTCATCTATAATTTTTTAAATGCCAGTTTTATCAAGCTTTGTTATTAGCACTAGGCAACTTCATCAAATTGATTGTAGAACTTTTCAGGGTTTTCAATACTCTTGAGTCAATACTCTTGAATTATTTATGCAATATGGAAATTAGTGGTTACTTGGAAATCTAAAAGAATGCCTATTAAATTGACTGGGTCCTGCCCCTTCCCAGCCCACCCCATCATAACATTTGACATATAAAGATTCATGACTACTTTTATTATGCAAATTTTATCAAAATAAGAAAACCGGCTTTGTCCTCTTGGATAAATTTTGCCTTGATTTTCTGTTTTGAACTTGTATGATTTTTAAAAATTGATTCTACCCTCACTGGTGCCACAGTGGATAAGGTGCCAGCCTGCGAACCCAAAGGTGTCAGGTTCAATCACAGCTGAGGCACACAACCAGGTTGCAAGCCAGGGCTCCAGCCAAATCCATAGCTAGAGGCAGGTAAAAGGCAACCAAACATTGATGTCTCTCTCCTGTTCTGCCTCTCTCCCTTCCCCTCTAAAAATAATAAATAAAATCTTTAAAATAAAAAAATTTAAAAAGAAAATAAATAAATTTTTAAAATTGATTCTACAGAGGGGGGAGGGAGGACAAAAAAGGGGAAAGAGACACCCATGTGAGAAACAGATCAGTTAGTTGCCTCCTGCATATGCCCTGACTAGGGACTGAACTTGCAACTCAGGCATGTGCCCTGACTGGAAATCGAACCAGTGACCTTTCAGTTTGCAGGATGATGACCAACTGAGTCGCACCAGATAGGGCTGAACTTTTATGAGTTTTTTAAAGAAAGGGGATACAGCAGCCACAGAATTTAACTCAATGGACAGTTTATTTACATAGCTCACTTTATTGGTCTTACAACCTCTGTGCTAGTTCGTTTGTTTTCTCCTTAGCATTAAGCTTCTCTCTTCTCCCTCCTCTGGCTACTGGGAAAGTAATCTGATGACACTTTGGCAGGAAGAACCCATGGATAGTATAACATAACCCTTGCACATCATAAGAGTTATTTTGACGCCTTCACATAACTTGACGTGACAAGCCTGACTTGACCCCAGGCTGCAAATTTCTCAAGGGTGGCTAGATGGAGCTGGTAACAGCGACTTGTCAGCTAAAAGTAAGGAGTTTAAACTTTAACTTTTCAGCTATGGGGAGCTATGAAACAACAGCAGCATCAAATCCACACTTTAGAAAGAAGATCCTGTCCTCCAGCTCACTTGAGCTCCAGCTGAAGGAGAATGGGGTATGTAAAGAGGGCTTTACACCGTGGCTTGTACATGCAGACTGCCAGCAAATGGACCAGCGAGCGGTAAAGCACAGAGGAAGCAGCTGCTACCAAAGCTGCTAGCAAGAGTGCGCCCTCTACTGGAGAGGTGAAGAAACCTCATCGTTACCGACACTGGGGCACTTGGTGAAATTAGGGGTTACCAGAAGTCCACTGAACTTCTGATTCGAGAACTTCCCTTCCAGCATCTGGTGAGAGAAATTACTCAGAACTTCAAAACATCTGCGCTTCCAGAGTGTAGCTATTACTGGTGCTTTGCAGTAGGCAAGTGAAGCCTATCTGGTTGGCCTTTTTGAAGATACCAGCCTGTGTGATATCCACGCCAAATATGTCACAATTATGCCAAGACATCCAGCTAGCACGCTGCATATATGGAGAATGTGCTTAAGAATCCACTATGATAGGAAACATTTCATTATTTTTTTTTAATCCTCTACTTCCTTTATTGGTAGTTCTGAACGTTAGATACTTTTTTTTTTTTTCAAAAGTTACCAAACTATATGATTGCAGGTGGAAAATAGGGGACAGAAATCTGATGTTGGCAGTTTTTCCATGTTCATTTATGTGTGGCTTTTTAAAATATAAGTGTGGGGACATAACAATATAAACAAACCTGTTCAATTTTTCTGGACAATGCCAGCATTTGGATTTTATTTTTTTTAAACAAGTAAATTTCTTATTGATGGCGATTAAAGGGTGTTTAGAGCAGATTTAAGGACCCTAAGAGATTAGAGGCAAAGGAGTTAGGTTTTTAACTATAATCCAGGAGGCACATAAGAAAAAGCCCAACAGAGGGTGGCAGGGAAGTGAGCCAGAAGGCAGCAAGGTACAGGCGGAAGGCAGCAGTGTGGCCACGGGCCAGTGAACAGGCATCAGGAACGGGTGGGTCCCCCTCACTCGTTACCCCCAAATATATTCTAGATGGAGCAAAGATTTAAATATAAAAGTAACCCAGGAAACATGAGCTTATGACTACAATACAAGTTTTTAACTTCTTGATGGAAAAAGTACTATAAAACTAAATCAAAAGACAAATGACAAGCCTTTCTCTGTAGGTGGCTCTACAGAGAAAGGTGAGAGAATTATTTGCAGCACCTGACCTAACTGCTTCAACACTCAGAGAACTCATACAAATCAGTAATAAAAAGGTGAGCAACCCAATGGGAAAGTCACCAAAGGCTAGGTGCAGGAAATTTCTGAAAAGATTCAACCTCATTCTATTAAAGAAATGCAAATTAAAACAACAGGTATCATTTTTCACTTAACAGCTTGGCAAAGATTGAAGTGATGAAACCCAGTGTTGGCAAGTGTAGAGAAAGACACACCCTTTATTATTAGAGTATAAATTGCTATTATCTTTTTTTTGGAGAGCAATTTAGTATGCTCCTCTTAACCCAGTAAATGTTACTCTAGTAATCTGTCTTAAGATAGACCCAAAATATATTAACAATATGCTGACCAAAGCATTTTTTTCTCCTTTTTTTTTTTTTTTTGTTTGTTTGTTTTTGAAAGTAGCCTCAAACTGTAGACTATACTTATCTATATCAAAGGCTGGTTAAATGAATTATATTAATCAAAGAAACACTATGTAACCATTAAAAGTAACTTAGACTTTTTGGACTGAAAGTTTTACAGAGATTTTAATGTAATATTTCTGGTAATATTTTAAATGTTCAAAAAATTATAGTACAGCATGTTGGATTTGATCTCTCTCACTTTTTGTTTTGTTCTGCTAATTTTAAAAAGCTTTGTTGTTTGCATTTTCATAGAAACTTTCCAGAAGGATAGTGAAAGAAATATCCAGTGTTTACTCTGAGGAATCAAAATATGAAAGAAAAACTTCCCTTTTACTCATTCATACTTAAATTTAACTGGTAGGCATGTTGCTTTAATAATTGAGAAAGGAAAGAAAAACAGAAGTTCACTTTGTAATTTAATGCCTACTCTGCCTTTTTAACTGTCTCCCCTTCATCCCTGCCTAAATCTCTTTTTTCTATCAATCAAATCGGCTCCCTGTCCACTGCAAAATGCTTGCTCCTACCCTCTTATTTGCCGTTGCTCATGCATTTCCTAAAGGAACTTCTCTTTCATTGAGAACTCAGCCCTCCATCTCTGGGCATCCTCAGCCTGGTCAGGCCACAGCCACCTTGGCTCCTCTGAACTGGGAGTTCCAAACCAGGCATTTCTGTGGCACCTGCTGCCTCATACTCTTACCCACCCTGGAGGTACAGGCTGTGTCCTCTGGCACAGGGGCTTATCACAGTAGGTGTTCAATAAATAGACTAACCATGGCTACCACAAATCACTGCAATTCAAAATTCAAGATTTAATTATGCTCACTCAGTTATTCTAAGAAAATTCATATATATTCAATGGATTTTCAGCAACAACAGGAATCTCGATTCAAACTAAGTGTACTCTAAAATTCTTTATAGAGTTAAACCAGATCAACTCACTACTGGCATTTTCTTGTTACTTAAGGCTTTGCTGTTTGATATTTGCCTTCTGTGCCACTGAAAGGTCATTCGTTTAAAGACAAGCATACAAAAAAACTTCACACACAAGATGAAAATGAACAGTGAAGTTTTGCAAAGACATTCAGCTTGCTTTATTACTCATCATTCTCTAAATATTGCTACTCCTTATAAGAAGTAGGAGTAAGCAGCTGAATTAAATCTTAGCCTTCTTTTATGTTTAATAGACCCTTTATTCAAAATTTTCTACAACATACATATCTGGAAGTAACATACACTCAGTCCTTTAGTGTTCCTTTTTTAATCTTTTTTTTTTTTTTAAGTTTTATTTATTATTTCCAGATAGAGAGGAAGAGAGGCAGAGAGGGAGAGAAACATCAATGTATGGTTGCCTTTCACCCGCCTCCAACTACAGACCTGGCTGGAGACCTGGCTTGCAACTTGGTTATGTGCCCTGGCTGGGGAATCAAACCAGTGACCTTTGGATTCGCAGGCCAGCACTTTATCCACTGTCCTACCAGCCAGGGCCATTTTTTTGTTGTTGTTGTTGTTCCTTAAGTTTTAATCCTATCAGTATAAGGACAAATCTCCAGGCTAATAATCAACCCTTGCATTGTTTCATAAAAGCTTAATTATTTGAGACCTTTTCCTTTCATTGGGAAAGAAAATGACCAAAGATTAGTCTTTCTACCCTCAAGTTACCCTTTATTCCAGGATCTCATTAGATCACTCTAGAATTCATTTACATGAAGTGCCACCTACAGTCTACATAATGTGGTCTTCTAGAGAAAGCTGCTCACCATAAGATCAAGGTCAATGTAGTCTGCCAAACCTGTTTATAATATGAAAACTATCCACTAACATCTTTCACATACAGACAGTCTGTGAAAGGCACCAGCAGTGCCAGAATGCCTAAGTGGGAAAGATGTAGGTTTGCAATTGAAATTACAGTAGGATTAGTTAGCCCTGGCTGGTGGCACAGTGGATAAGACGCTGGCCTGCAAACCCAAAGGTCGCTGGTTCAATTCCCAGACAGGGCACACAAGCCAGGTCTCCAGCCAGGTCTGTAGCTGGAGACAGATGAAAGGCAACCATACATTGATGTCTCTCTCCCTCTCTTCCTTACCCTCTCTCTGAAAAATAATAAATAAAATCTTTAAAAAAAAAAAAAGAAATTATAGTAGGGTTAATTACCTTCTCACCACCAATTCATGCCCTTTTTCAGCCACCTCTTGGTACTACCTACCACCAGGCACAGATCACTGACAGGTGGCAAGATATTTCCAGGTTTGTGTTAAGAGCCTTATTGCAGTGAAGCAATTAAAGTTGATATAATAACCTCATTCTGTGGTGCCAAGTAGCTCTGGCTGGTTGCAAGACTGCTGACCAGGAATAAAGTTAGACACCAGGAAAGTTACATTTTTCTCTTCTACTTACTTTCTCCTTAACTCCTAGAAGAAATGAATGAAAAGAAAGTAAAAAGGACAGCCGTGAGGAGCAGCTGTCAGACTGCTGGGTGGGTTTTATAGATTCCAGCACAGAATTGAAAAATATCTGGACCACCATTTCAGGATTGTGGCAAGTCCCAGAGTCTAAGTGGAGAAGAAGTAGAAACACATCAGAGCCACAGAACAGACACTTGAGCACAAAGATTCATTTAATCCAATGTTGATGTAGTCACTGTAACCTCAATCAAGATATTAAAACTTAGCTTGGTTTAATTTTTAAAAGTGAGGGAGAAGCACTTGACTGCATATTTATTACCTCCTTCATTTTGTTCTTAACTCTTTCTCAAAACACATACATACACACACACACACACACCCTCCAAGAATTTCCCCAGGACTCACTGATTCAGGAAAATTACAAAAAGGGAAATTTAGAGGCATGAAAATATTGGTGGTTGGGCCTATTAGAGATATATGAACATTAACCCTCAAGTTGACTGTCAGTTAAACATAGATTAGCATACTCTCCTTCCTAAAACCCAAATAAAAATGGGAGCAAAGGAATTTTTTTTAAGGAATGGACACACAGAATAAAGAAGGGAAAAGGGGACTGTAGCAGAAAGGAGAGAAACAGGAAAGAGGAGAGTATCCTGGAACAGAGCTGAGGAAGCCAAGGAAGGCACTGTCTTGTGTCTGCAGAAGCAAAGAAACCAGAAGTGAACTGGTTGGCCCTGCAGGACTCCAACAAAATGCCTGACTGCCCCAGGCACAGCACAAGACAGGTGGAGACCCCAAACAGTGGTTTGATTAGAAGTCTGAAAATAAGCCCCGGCTGGTAGTGGGCAGTGGATAAGGTGCTGGCCTGTGAACCCTAAGGTCGCTGGTTCGATTCCCCAGCCAGGGCACATAACCAGGTTACTAGCCAGGTCTCCAGCCAGGTCGGTAGCTGCAGGCAGGTGAAAGGCAACCATACATTGATGTCTCTCTCCCTCTCTGCCTCTCCCTTCCCCTCTCTCTAAAAATAATAAATAAAATCTTTAAAAAAAAAAAAAAAAGAAGTCTGAAAATAGTGAGTGCAGAGCAGTTAGTTCCCTGCCCAGGTGTTCTCACACCCCTCACTGTCAGCTGAACCACCCTTAAAGGACAGGGACTCAGGTCCCCTCCAGCCAGGGGTGGCTCCACAGAGAAAGGTGAGAGCTCAGACTTCAAGGCCGTGGATGAAAGGCTCGGGAATGGGGAGGAGGGGAGGCGATGGAGGAGTAAGGAAAAGGACATTCGTATTTCAGGTTCCCTGAGTCTGGCTCTATGGTTATAAATTTTAAGTTGCGATGTGACTTCCACATTAGATCCACACTGGTCAAGAAAGAAAGCCTGATGAGCTCCTCACTGGGTAGGGCCAGATCCTAGAAGCCTGATTTCCTGTTCATGGCACAATCATACTTACCTCGCAAGTTTGCTGAGGCCAAGGACTTGCTTGTTAGGAAGGTAGCCAATATGGACCTTCAGAGAAAAGACATAAGTCATGAGCTAAGTGAAAATACAGTGCTTCCTTGGGACAAAACAAGGAAATAGGGAAGCATAATACTGACTACTTTTATGTAATTTGACTCAATGAAAATGTATCTGTAAGACATCTAGATTTAAGGGGGGTTGGGCGAGTCAGGGGAGAGCTATGGGGGGAAATTGAGACAACTGTAATGGAACAACAATAAAATAAAATGTTTTTTAAAAGATCTAAATGTAAGACTTAGAAAATGAAGCAATGATGTAAGCATTTAAAAATTACACGAATGGGTCTGTTTTTCCCTCTTGCATGCGAAAAAAATTACATGAAAACATTAAAAGAAAAATCTGTAAGAATGACATTGTTAATAAAACAACAAATTTGAAGTATAATCTTGGTATTTCCAGGCAAAGTTAAACTCTCTATACAGCTTCCTTCTGTTGAGGGAAACATCTGAAGAAAACGCATTCTTATTCTGTAGCAACATTAAAATGTAGCCAGGGAAAGCCTCCTTTAAAAGAGCTGAGTTTTAGTTTTCCAAAGTGGTTGTGCCGATTGACCCTTCACATTCTGTCACGTAAGTCCCAGTTGCATCCCACACATCACTGCGGCCTTCAAAATACCCCACTCCAGTACAGAGAGAGGGATTCCACGCCCTCCGTCACCATGGCGGCCGCATTTCTAAGCTGGAGAGCACCATCTTCCCAACAACAGGAGAAGGACAGGTACAAATGTGACTTCTTAGGGACCTGGATCTGAGCCTAAATTCTCATAAAACTGACTGTAAGGCAAAGCCATTTCTGTAATCTCAATAGGCACTGATTAATATCTAATATGTAAATGCTACTCTTCTTTGGAGCCATGCATTAAGTATGAAAAGAAATTAGTTCCCCAAAAAGGCTAAAAATAAATGGTCATTTGTAGGCAATCAATTAACCTAATATGAAATTATAGACTTATTTGCATCATGGTGAGCCAGCATTTTTTGCATTTGGTCATCTAATATTTACTATACACTTGAGTAATTGATCTAGTAGTAATTAATGATTCTTCATCTACTAACACAATGCTTTGGAAGTTTGAAAATACCAGTGTACCAGAGCCTTCCTGGTCAGCAGCAAGGGAAAGTAAAGTAGCATGCAAATACTAGACATTTCAAAGAAAAATTAGTGTTAGAACTTTCCCATGGTACCAAGGCCTCCCACACCACTTGAAATTTTTATACTTACATTCAGAGCTGTAACTTGTGTATTGTTTGTGCTTTTTATGGTTTTCCTAAATATCCCAAGTCATTTAAATGTCCATTTCATTTTATTTTTTTAAGACTTTTAAAATTATTTTTCAGAAAGAGGGGATGGGAGAAAGGAAGAGACGGGGAGAGACATCAACAGATGGTTGCTTTGCACCTGCCTCCAGCCGCGAACCTGGCTGGAGACCTGGCTTGCAACCTAGTTATGTTGCCCTGGCTGGGATAAATTCCATTTTAGAAAAGTACCGCTGAATAACGCATTTAAAACAGAGTTAGCAAAAACACAGAACAAAGGTGATCACAGCCGAAGATAATAGGACAGAATGGTGAGATACTGTAATTTGTAAGAAATATGTATTTGGTCTTCACCCACAATTCCTGATTTGCAGCTCTCCAAATCCTTAGAATCTCCCAAAGATGGGGGTGTCTTGTTACGTTAATGAGGTGGCTAGGGCAGCACCAACAGAACCTACATGTGATTAGCAGGTGGGAACTTGCAGTCCCACCCCACCTCCATACACACCACCCTCCAGGGGAAGAGGCTGGAGGTCAGATCTATTGGTTATGGCCAATGATTCAATCCATGAAGCTTCTATAGATATCCAAGAGAAGGGAGTGCAGAGAAGTTACCCGCTGGGGAACACCCAGAGTTGCCGGGAGAGTGGTGTGTCTTTGGAGGGCAGGCACGTTCTGTGCCGCTTCCCACATACCTTGCCCTATGCTTCTCTTCCATTTGGCTATTCCTGGGTTACAGCTGTTTACAGTGAGCCAGTGACCTAGTAAGTTAACATGTTTCTTTGAGTACTGTGAGCCATTCTAGCAAATTAATCAAACCCAAGGAGAAGACTGTTGGAATCTTCAACATGTAGCAGGTTGGTCAGAAGCACAGATCCAAACCTAGATGTTCAGCTGGCCTCTGAAGCTGGGGGTGGGGTGAGGAGGGGAGCAGGGGGCAGGGTTGGGGCTGGGGCTGGAGCTGTCTTACCTTTTAGAGACACATATCGAAAAAAAATATGGAAAACACAATATATCTAAGCTTTGTTTCCAAACAGCCCATGTCTGACATCCCCTGTGTATAATAAATAAGACTGGTTCTTTACTGACAACAGTTGAAGATGGTTGATGGGAACATGGAACTTGATTATGCAAGTCTTTTTATCCTTATCTATGTTTGAAATTTTCTATAATAAGAGGTTTAAAAAGAGAGAAATTACTACACCTAAGAATACTAAACTTAAAAGAGTTAACGTGCCAAGTGTTGTCAAGGATTATGAAGTGACTGGGACTCACATGGGAGAATGTGAAGTGTAAGTTAGTAGAACCACTTTGGAAAACTAAAAATCAGTAAGTATCTAATGAGTAAGCAGGAGTATACCCTATGATCCTGCAATTACACTTATAGGTACATTGCTAACAGAAATGCATGCATAAACGTACCAAATAACATACAAGTAGCACTTCAGGAAAAAGTAGAGAAAGGGAAAATATAAAATGGAGTCATTTTAACCAAGCTGCTAAATTATTCACATTATAAAATTTATGATTGCAAAGGCATGCAGAAACAATTCTTTTTCTTGTTTTAACTCGCTGGGGAACTTAAACTTTTGAACTTCCTAGTCCTGCATCAATACTGATTTATATACCAGATCATTGTGCATCAATTCTGAACATACATCAAACCTGCAAATACTCTCATCACTACCTCCTACCGGACTCAGACACCACCCAGCAGGCTACCTGGTTCTCCATGCACACAGCCTGATATCTGACTGATAACCATCCTGGACCAATCTGAAGTCTAAGAACACAGGACTGATTATTCTCAAGGACGTGACTTTTACTGTAAGAACTCTGAACTTTACTTTCTTCTTTGGAACACTTCTGGGTTTTTGCCTAACTGTGTTCTAAGTTTGCAAACCCACATGATTGTGCATTTTTCTATATTTTACTTCTATAAAAAATAAAAATATAAAACACTTTAACAGAAAGGTTAAATTTAGGTCATGGGTATGTAGGTATTCACAGCACTATTTCCTATGAATCTTCTGTTTGAAAATTATTAATAAAAAAGTCAAAATAAAATGAAATAATGATGGGGGGGGCGGGTGGCAAGGACAGACAACTCTAGGTCCTAAACCCACATGTTCTCAAAGGTACCTTTAACTCCAAGCTAGATAACACTCTAGTTTGCATTAGACATACTTTTTTCTCATATAGAAAGGGTTGGAAACAAATTAAATCCTCTAATACTATAACCTCTGCTACAAGAAATTCTGCAATCACACAAAAGTCCATGTTAATTTAGTCAAAATAAAGGACAAAGGTTGTCAGAGCCTGAAGCAGCTCCCCAGGAAAAAAAAAAAGAGAGAGAGAGAGAGAGAGAAGAGACTTTAATCACATTAGTTAACCTATCACATGGTATTTGCAATGAAATGTTTACCCTGAGGGCCTTCAGGTACTTTGTTTTTATTTTGTTAATTTTACACTATTAGATTAGTCAGGATGACAAAGAGAAAAGGTTTATATGTAATTCTAAATATCTGGAATATTTGGAATTGGGTAACAATTTTAAATATAATTAGCCTGATTTTAAAACTTTAATTGTGCCTTTTAAAATTGGGAAGCAACAGAGAAAACCTTACCTTTCCAACAAATGGAACTAGATGATGTTCACACATGGAAAACATGTCTATGTCCTTCACAATCACCATCTCATCATGATCTTCATCAAATATGGCATCATTTAGGACATCTGAAATCAGAGGCTTGCTTTAGTAACATGTCCAACTTTATGAAAAGATACAGAACAGTGAAACTAACAATCTCGATGGGTAAATAGACTGACAATCATATTAATCCTAACTAAAATATTAATGGATGCAAATTAAAAGTAGTTATTTTTCTCCCACCAAATTCAGTCTTTTTTTTTTAATTATGGGAAAAATCATCGTGATAAAGTATTACACAAAAATGCAGGATTAAGGCCCTGGCTGGTAGCACAGTGGTTAAGGCACCGGCCTGTGAACCCAAAGGTCGCAGGTTCGATTCCCAGCCAGGGCACATAACCAGGTTGCAAGCGAGGTCTCCAGCCAGGTCCGTGGCTGGAGGCAGGTGAAACACAACCATACATTGATGTCTCTCTCCCTCTCTGCCTTTCTCCCTTCCCCTCTTTCTAAAAATGATGAAATAAAATCTTTTAAAAAAAAATGCAGGATTACAAATAGATTTGCAGCACGAGAGAGAGGGGAAAGAGAAATTAGGTAAAACAAAAGAGTGGCTATTTCTGGTGATAAAAATGAGATGCTTTCACTTTCTCGTCTCTATAATGGGTGTGTAGAAAATCATATCTGCCCTGGCTGGTGGCACAGTGGATAAGGCGCCAGCCTTCGAACCCAAAGGTCACTGGTTCAATTCCCAGCCAGGGCACATAACCAGATTGCAAGCCAGATCCTTAGCTGGAAGCAGGTGAAAGACAACCATACATTAATGTCTCTCTCCCTCTCTGACTCTCTCCCTTCCTCTCCCTCTAAAAATAATTAAAAGAAAGAAAAGAAGGAAGGAAGGAAAGAAAATGTATCTGAGAAATATGTCTGAGAAAAAAAAAATCTTTAAGCCTTCTGACTTTTGAGGCCAGACCCACATACCTATAAACTTCACCCCAAATAATTTTCTTTTCTAACAAAACTTCTAGTTATTGTATGCAAGCATCAAGCTTATTATAAATAGCTGCCTTCTTCCCTTTCTAAGGAAATAAATGCTATGTGTGCTTACCCAGGTTGGCTCTGGTAATGAGCAGCATTTTGTTGAATCTGTGGATGCTGACACATGTAGCCAGCCATATAACATTTAGAACAGACCAGGAAAAAAAACTTTCTTCTTAAAAACTGCACTGATATCTGGATAGCTTGGGAGACTAGATACATCAAGACACCTAGCTGTGTGATTTCAGGGACTGCATAGTACGATGAGACCAGCAGAGAGGAGCTGAACAGAGCTTCGCAGCCACCTACAGCTATTGCTCCTCAGAAAGGCAGGCTGCAGGGTGCGTCCCGGGGAAGACAGGCAAATGTTCGCCCACACAGCCTGGCCTTCAGGGGCCCCATTGCTACGAGAATGGAGGCTCACAGACATTGAGTCATCCTTTAGTCACAGTTGGCATCCCCTGAGTCAGGCAATTCAGAGACCTATTTGACTGTGTAGCAGGATTGTCATGGTGTGGTCAACAAAGTGAACATGTGGGGTTTAGACACAGGCAGACCAACAGGTCACCCGTGTTGGGAGAGGCTGATAAATTCCAGAAAGGACCTTTCTTCACTCCTTCTGCAAAAGCAGTTTTCTATTCTAAATACTCTGCCTTACACTTCAGTCATATTTCTGAAACAAATCTAAAAATAGATCCTTAGTGCTCACCAGAGTATCCTAGATTTCTCCAAGATTTCCATGCAAATATCACTGCCATGCTTAGCCTACTGAAATCTTAGCTGCACAAGAAATCTTTCTGAAAGTAAAAACAAACAAAACTATTAAAGAAAGAAGAACAAAAGAGAACTGTCAAATGCAGGAAGTACTTTTTTGTTTTCTCTGGCAAAAAATAAGAGCATCTCCATTCTAAGCTCTGACAGCAACCATATGGCCCATGTTAAAAGCAAGCCCCAGAGTTAGGTTAAGCTAAGTATCTCGTTCCATCACTAACTAGCTTCGGCAAGCACCCTGTACCTCAGTCTTCTCAGATGTTCAATGGGCATGAAAAGGAGCTACTTCACAGTGGTACCCTAAAGATTACATGAGATAATCCACATGTTTAGAACAATGCAAGTAAGTGGTAGGTAGTTGTTATTATTATGATTACAATTAAGATTGAGGGTTTTGCTAAATTATGTGTCCCATGCACACTATGTACATCAGAATTTAAAAAGCAATAACATGCTTTTAAAAGACTACAGAAAAAAAAAAAAAAAGACTACAGAGGCAGGTGAAAGGCAACCATACATTGATGTTTCTCTCCCTCTCTCCCTCTCTCCTTGCCCCCTCTCTGGAAATAATAAATAAAATCTTTTTAAAAAATTAAAATAAAGAATAAAAAGACTACAGTAAAAAATTTAATTAAAATTAAAAAATAGCCCTGGCTGGTGGCACAGTGGATAAGGTGCCAGCCTGTGAACCCAAGGGTCGCTGGTTCGATTCCCAGTCAGGGCATATAACCAGGTTGCAAGCCAGGTCTCCAGCCAGGTCCATAGCTGGAGGCAGGTGAAAGGCAACCAGACATTGATGAAAAAAAAATTTTTTTAATTTAAAAATTAAAAAACAGACTACACAGTAAAAGAAAAACAGTAACTTTACAGTGGAGAAACCTGACAGACAGTATCTTAACCATGTAATCAAGGTTAATTTCACCAGTAATAAGACATATTTGATATTGTATAGCTCCTGATATAATGAGAGAAGGGCACATTACCTCTGTGGTATCCTTCCCAAAACTCTGTAACTAATCACTGGACAGATGGACAGGCATGCTACAAAATACCTAAGTAAGTACTCTTTAAAAAAATACATGGAAAGATTGAGAAGCTGTCATGTTAGAGGAAACTAAAAAAACATGCCAATTAAATGCAATAAAAAGAATATCCTAATAAACTCTATAGTTTAAGCAAAGGTATGTGTGCCAATATTAATTTCTTAAATGTTGATAACATTAAGGGAAGGTAGGAAAAGGCATATGGAACTCTTTGCACTATCTTTGCAATTATTCTCTAAGTTTAAAATTATTTTGTGGAGGAGTGGAGCAGAACAGAGCAGACCATGGATGGGGAGAGTAGAGGTGTCCATCCCGAAAGGGGCTGGCCGCAGGGCTGGTCTGTAGCCATGCTCTATCACAATTGAGCTGTTCTGCGCTGAATCAAGTTTCCTTTTTCTGTGCACCTGCTCCTCCCCGAAATGAATAACTAAATTCAAAATGAAAACTTTAAAAATAGGCAATATTTATCAATTAAAATGTATAAACAATGGAGCACTACTTAGAATAACTACCAATACATGTACCAACAAGGCTCAATCTCCAACTAAGTGAAAGAAGCTACACACATACACACAGAAAAACAATGTATGAGATTCTGGGAAAGGCAAATATCAAGTGCTAGCAAGCAGGCTGATGTTTGCCAGGAACCAGCAAGGTAGGACAGAGGATTGGCTACAAAGAGTAAAAAGATTTTTTGGGGTAATTGAAAAAATCTGTACCTTCACCACACTGGTGGCTAAATAACTGTATGCATCTGTCAAAACTCAAATTGCACACATAAAGTTGGTGAATTTCATTCAATCTACGTTACACTTACCAGAGCTCACTTTTAAGAATAATTTTTTGAAAATACTGTAGTATATTATGCAAACTTTTGTGTAAAGAAAGAGGAAAAGGGGACAATATGAACGTATACGCATACATATGGTTACCTTCAAAACTAAACCCTAACAGAATAAATGAAAAAGTAAATAAAAATGATTACCCACAAAGGACTAACAAGAGGGAAGAGATATGGATGGGAGGGAGGCATCTTTGAAAATAATTTGTTATAGTTTTGACTCTGAAATAATGTAAATGTTTTTACATACTCAAAATTAAGCCCAAAAGAAGAAACTAGTGACCCTCATGTATCTTAATGCTTTGTGTGGTAACGGACACTAATGATGCCTATATTCCGTTTCATTAAAATGAGCGTAGGCTATAAACTGACCTAGCCAAAATCATTTTTCTTCAACAATAATAAAGTTCCCCTGCTATATTTATGTTCTGCTTCAACGTATCTGAAAGCTACCATCTGTGACTAATAAGAACAAAACACTATCACAGATTGTTTTAATTTCCTGCCTGTTATCAGCAGCAAGAAGTAACCTTGGAAACAAGGGTTTATGGCATCCTATTTCCTACTGTAGGCTATAACCAATAAAGAAAGCGAAAGCAGCCTCCAAAAGTTAAAGGTTCATCTATAACAATGCCACACACACTCACATGCACAAAGCTTTAAAACATACTTTTCTCTTGCCACTAATGACAACAAATAATCCTGCTGGGAAGCCCTCTCTCCAGTATCTAGTCCCTTCCTAATAGTACAATAAGGCAGGCCCACAGTATGATCTCCCAATCCCTATTTAAGCACCCTTTGAAGCATGGGTTCTCAGTCTACCTTAGGGGGCTTGTTAAACACTAATCACTGGACCCCACCCACAGAGCATCTGATTCAGAAGGTGGGCCTGAGAATTTGCATTTCTAACAAACTCCCAGAAGGTGCTAATTAATGCCCCTGGTTGAGGGACCCACACTTTGAGAAACCCATTGACATAGCTCATGGTCTGTGCTGCTACATAGAATCTTCACACCTTAAAAATGCCCCTATTCAAACAAAACATATATTAACAAACAAGTTTCTGTTGGGGTGGGGGAAGGTAAAAGGAAACTCCTGGTATATTCCCCACAACAAGAAAATTGTGTCCAGTGGAGTTTCTTTTGAATGAGTGCTAATAGAAATTGGCACCGTCTAGGATGTTTGGTGATCCGCATTAAAAATTAGAGATCTCCAAGGGAACCAAAATTTCACACCTAATGCTTCTTCCTGGAAGGACAGTGTCAAAAGACAATGGAAGAAGAGTTGGAACACTGAACAGACATCTACCCTAAGAGGTAGGAAAAAGAGAATAGGGTCTCCCTGCTGGTTTTCTAATCAAGAGAGGACAAGACACAGGCAGCAAGACCTAAAAAGGCATCAAGCCCTCTTTGCTCTTGGGTCAGAATTAAATCAACTCAAGTGGTTTTATAATAAAGATAAACCCACCTTGATTTATTGGAGAAAGGTCTGAATCACTGGCCCAAATCCTCCCAACAGCAGAGCTACAGCTACCAGGATACAGAACTCACTTCATTCCACCTTGGTACCACTGTTACATGTGATTTCTCCCAACCTTGGAAGAAGGCATTGCAGCTTATGGCTTCAGAGTTTCCACACAGCGCCCTACATGCCATGCATAGAGCCAGACTTAAACACCCATTTTCCATTTTCTCCAATTAATATGTCAGTCCTTACCCTGTGATTACTTCCTTAAAACAGATTTAAATAAGGGACTCCAAAGGCACTCATATGGCCAAGAGAACATAAGAATTCTTACTGCAGCATTAATGATTATATAAAATATTAAGGCTTTAAATGTGCATCAGAAAAATGATTACACAGTTTGGGTAGAGAAATACAATAAAACATGAACAGCAGGGAAAGTGAATGAATCTGAGCTGCATTTATAATTTTTTGAAACAATGTCCAATGAAAAGAGCAAGTATCAGAAGCAGTAATAGATATATACAGTATAATCCATTGAAATGAAGTAGAAACAATACTACATGTTGTTTGTGGACATACACATAAAATGAAAGTATTAAAATAAGCATGGGAGCTGGAGATCAAATTCAGGATAACTAAGTGTGGATGAAGAGTTACAGGATCTGTTTTTTAAAGCAATTATAGCAAAATATCAAGATCTGTTAAAACTGGATGAAATGTTGATTCAACTAATTCTTTATACTTTTACTTGCATACTTGAGACATTTCATTAATTGAAATTTTTTAATTGAGGTGTACACGCATGTTGGTATTTTGGTTTTTTATTTTTCCTGAGAAAAAAAAAGCAAGAAACTGGGATGAAGGACTCAAATGTTGGAAAAGTTTAGTTTCAGATAACAGCTAATAAGCTTAGTAATCAAGATGTGTAAAAAGCTATTGTTTCAGGAACTGGAGGAAAGACCCACCTTGGCTCCAGGTAACCATGAGCAGTTACACCCTTGTGCCTCAGGTGGACTGCAAGCAATCAGGGTGTCTGAGTCACTATACTCCAGGTTGGGATGACCTCCGCCCAGGACACAGGTGGAAGAATGCTGCAGCTTTTATCTGATTAACTTTTTCCCTGAATTCCAAACCCCTTACCTACACTTTTCTTCTCCTGATAAACAAGGGGCCCGTTTATAATGGAATTTAAGTTGGTCTGTTAGGGTACAAACCTGCCATCTTCTCAGATCACTGAACATCTGAATAAAGTGCTCATAAAGATTCAATAACCATCTCTGCTTATTGGGTCTAGTAGGTGACAAGCAGCACGAACACCGGCTTTTCAGGTTTCAGGGTTACCTTTGCACAGAAGGCCAGGGACTGGAGAACAATGTCACAGGAAGGACACAGCCTGCTTCATGCAACCCTGCAAACTTCTTCCGAAATCTCCCTAAATAACAATCTGTAAATAACAAAGGCTTTTGCCCTGAGGGTGGTGTTAAAACTTTTTGCTTTCAAACTCCCATCTAGAAAAAATTTGTCCTAGGAATAAGAGCAATCACAATGTTGAAACAAATTAAAAGAGATTTTAAGGAAGAAAAATCACTTTCCAATACTCGCAGCTTTTTGCACTAAAAGCTAATGTGCGTAAAACTTGGCTAAAATAAGCACAAACCCAAACATTCCAGAGACAACAGAACATAATGGCAGGAACTAAGATGGGTTCAGACAACTGTTCCCACCATCTGCTGAAGAAGACAAAGCTTTCATACGCTCTATGAACTTACTTCCTAAACTGCAAGTTTGTCAGCAGGAAAGATCGCATATATCGCAAAGGTAAAAATTTGGTTATTTTGGAAATATCCGCGCCTGTCATCCTTGGCAATAAATTTATTTATTGGCAAATAAATTTCCATGTTGGTTTTAAATAATTCAAATGTAGGCAAGGTAACATGGATGAACCTTGAGGGCATTATGCTAAGTGAAAAAGCTATGCCAGACAGAGAGAGGCTGCATGATTTCATTTATATGCAGAATCTAAAAATGCCAAACTCATAGAAAGAGCAGAGTGGTGGTGACAAGGGGCTGGGAGGGTGGGGAACATGGGGAGATGGTCAAAGAATACAAACTCCAGATGATGAATGAATTCTGGGGATTTAATGCACAACTTTGTAATTATAGTTAGCAATACTGTATTATATACTTCAAAGTTGCTAAGAGAGTAGATCTTAAGTATTCTCACCACAAAAAAGAAACAGTCATTTTGTGATGTGTTGGTGTTACCTAATGCTATGATAGTAATAATTGTTGCAATATGTAAGTGTATCAAATCAATACATCATACACCTTAAACAATGCTGCTTTCAATTATCTCAAAAAGCTAGAAAAAATATATAGCTCAGACTATTGAAATAAGTGTACTGGCTGCCCTGAGAATAGTAGTAATATGCATGTTTCATTCAGCAAATAAAATGCTAGTGAACTACTCCATCCCCTCAGATGGCCTTTTCATCAACATGACATCTATTGGTGAGGGACAAGTTTTTGCATAGGAAGTTACATTTATTAAAATAAGACTTTTCTGTGATTACAGCAGTAATGTTCATTGTAGTTTATTTAGAAGATAATGAAATACAGAAATGAGGAAGTAGAAGTACACATAATCTCTCTACCCAAACACAATTACTTAACGGGCTATTAGAGAACCGTATGCACATCAGTACAAGAAGTAGAATGGTAAAGTAGAGGGAAATGAATTAAGAGAGTTCAGAGACTCGAGTTCTCATTTGAACTTTGTGCAGACTGTGACTTGGGGTCTAAAGAGGGTCCTCAAGGTAACCGAATGGTTTTGGAGAAAGCTTAACAAAACTCCCAGGTTACTGGCTTGCACAATTTGGGGTGTTAGAAGTTGATGCCCAAAAGGGGATGGATGTAATACAACAACAATAAAATTAAAAAAAAAAAAGAAGAAGAAGTTGATACCCAATTTCAACAGTTACCCACCCACCCCTATTGATCTGCCTTTGAGATATGTATTGTAATGGCTAGCGGTTTTCCATATTGAGACAGGGAAAAGCACCTGTTTTAAACTATTCAGATTTATTCATTGATAAAACTGAAGGCTGCCAAAGAACTCTCATTCTGGTTTTAGTTTACTATTCTGAAATTTTGCGGTAGACTAAAATTAGAGTCTTAGAAGGCTGTTTAAAGGAAGAAAACAAAGTATATATTCAAGGAATCATTAAAGAAAACATTCATACTTGCCAAATTTAGTTTTTTAATTGGATAATTTTGTATATCTTTCACAATCCAGCTGTTAAACTGAAAATGAAATTTACAAAACACATGGTGGTAATAAGGTCTGGTTCGCAGCAGTTCTAAAGAAAGAACATACCAATCTGATAAATGATGCATTTGCTTCAAAAACCTTTAATGGGCTCATCCCTTATCATTCTACATTCACTTGTGCCACGAGATCTTCCACAGATTAATATTACGGACCCATCTATAATTCTAGCTGATGAATATGTACCAACAGGGTGGGCAAGCCACCATCTTTGGTGACAGATGGTTACAGGAGAAGGGATCATTTTTTACAACAGTTGTTGTAAAAATAAGGTCAACCATAGGATCTTTGGAAACTACAGCTTCTGAAGCCACCCAAGAAAGTCAGATTCACTAGGTGTCATGGTGAACCCAGGACTATGGCTTTTCAAAATCCAAGCAACTCTGATGACCAGTCAGGCTGGGAATGTAAACTCTTGAGGGATGAGAGGGAATGAGGGTTGAAAATGGAGCCTGACCTAACAGTGGACAATATACTTCCCCACCGTAAACCCTCACTATAGTCACCACATCAGAGGGTGACATTCCTGAGGAATACTGTGAGGTCTGCACACCAACCGAAAAAAAGGAGGCTTGGCACAGAGGTTGGGGTGGAGGTGACAAGGGGAGACAAGGGGAAGAAGCTGCAGCCTACTCCCTACAGCAAGCAGCAGATAGGAACCAGTGAAAAGTAAAGGAAGAAGGGCCTCTGGGGACCAGAGGGGGAGGGAAATGGGGACATCTGTAACAGTGTCAACAATGAAAATAAAGGGAAAAAATTTTGGAAAAAAAAGGAAGTTGTAGCTCCTACTTTTCAACAGTTTTCTACATTAGTAACTGAACAACCAAGGTGAGGAAGAGTACTACAAAATGAGGAATGGTATAAGTATGTGTGCATACACTTGAAATCTGTAATTTTATTCACCACTGTCACCCTAATAAATTCAATAAAAATTATAGAAAAAAAGAGAGGGAAGTCAGAGATCTGAAGCTCAAAAAATAAAACCCAATAAAACCTGTGAATCAGAATAGCCACATTTGGGACACTTTCTGCCCTTAATGTGGGCTTGATTCTGGTAAGTAAATCTTTTCACAACTGCCCCAATGCAGAGAATCTTTTTTTTAAATATACTCCCTGGAGTCTCTTGTTTGCATGGTTACACTTAGAGGGTCCAGTCTAATATGGCCACAGTAGCCTGGATAACCAAAGCCATTTTTTTCTCACCTTCAGAAACCTGCCTAGGAACACCATACCCTTCAGGTCTCAAGCTACTATGTGTGCCAATGAACATTCCTTTTGTTTCATACCCAAATATTATACATATATTTTGGATCATAAAATCCAAATCTATGCTTTGATTCCTAGCAGCTTCTCATGTTATGGAATTGATTTGCATTAAATACGAACTATAAATAAAAAGAAATGGCTGAATAATAATAAACTTGCTGCCATCAGGCTTCTCATATACATATTTCCAGAACTGGAATCACAGGATCATAAGGCAGTTCCATTTTTAATTTTTTGAGGTACCTCTATACTGCTTTCCACAGTGGCTACACCAATCTACATTCCCACCAGCAGTACAAGAAAGTTCCCTTTTCTCCACATCCTTGCCAGCACTTGTTGTTAGCTGATTTATTGATAATAATCATTCTGACAGATGTGAGGTGATATCTTATTGTGGCTTTAAATTGCATTTCTCTATGATTAGTGATATAAGTATCTTTACATATGTCAACGGGCCAACTTATAACCTCTTGGGAGCAGTTTCTGTTCAGGTCCTTTGTTCATTTTTTAATTGGGTTGTTTGGGCTTTTGGTATTAAGTTGAATAAGTTCTTTATAAATTTTGGAAACTAACCCCTTATCGGATATATCACTGGCAAATATCATCTCCCATTCAGTGGGTTGTCTTTTCATTTTGTTGATGGTTTCCTCTGCTGTGCAGAAATTTTTGTTTGATGTAGTCCCATTTGTTTGTTGTTTTTTATTTGTTTCCCTTGTTTCTGTACATTTTTAAAATCAAGAAAGAGTATCAAAGTTTTTCTAAATTTAATATGACCTAGCTTCCAGTCTTCACTTTCCAAATACAATTTACAGTTTTGGCTCCTTCACATATTTGCCTTCTCAATTTTAAGATTTGTCAATTTTACCTTCAAAACAGATCACTTTTTTAAACTGGAAAAAGTGTTTATCATGCACAGAAATAAAAGGCATTTTGAAATTAATTGAGGTCAGTGTGCTTCTCCTCTTTGGAATAAGTTAAACTACGTGAATCTGGTGCTCTGGTTGAATAGGAATAGGTGATGAGTATATGAGCAAAATTAATTCATTAGGCTTGGATTTGGGGTCAATTTCAATCCCTTATTGCCCTGGCACATATCAGTTACACAAAGTCAAATTCAATGTCAAATCTAGAGCCTCAAAGGAAAGAGTTCCCAAGACAACAGTGATAGTTTAACAAAGTAAAACTTTATCTAGAGGTACATGGGCATTAAATTAGGACTGTGAAACAATTCACTGCGGATTTACAGAAACACCTGGAAGTTCCTTCTAATGGTCATATAAATAGGACCCTGGAAGCTTTTTGCTTTACCTATTTTATGGCCTTATAACTTTAATGAATCAAATAAAAACTGACTCGATTCCAAATCCTATCCTTCATCTCTAGATAAGATACATCATCTCTAGATAAGATACAATGTACTGATTTTATGTGTCCATACTTTGTAAGCCACATTTAAGAAAATCTTCTCTGAACTAGTTTTGGATGTGTCTCTCATCATTTTATACATGAAACTCCAGCAGATTTGATATCGGCCTTTATTATCTAGTCAAACCCTATACATGCTCTTCAAAGAAATTAACTTTGGAGTCCTCAACATTTTCTGCGTCAAAAATTTAGGTGTGAAACTAGCAGATTCAATGAAGATCTGTCTTTTCCCTTGTCACTCTGGATATTAGAGGCCATTTTGGTTGGATTTAAAAGATGGAGGCCTCTGGCTGGTAGCACAGTGGATAAGGTGTCAACCTGTAAACCCAAAGGTTGCTGGTTCAATTCCCCAGCCAGGGCACAAAACCAGGTTGCAAATCAGGTCTCCAGCCAGGTCCATAGCTGGATCCAGGTGAAAGGCAACCATACATTGATGGTTCTCTCCCTCTCTGCCTCTCTCTCTGGAAATAATAAATAAAATCTTGAATAAATAAATGAATGATGGAGAAGTTTAGACATTTCCTGGCCCAAATTTCTTGACAGTAGAGATGTAGAAGAGAGAACAAGATCACAAAGACACTGGCTGTTGACTGCAGAGCACTGCCACTTGCCTTAATGGTAGCATTCACTGGCCCTGGGGCAGTCAAGGTATCATAGGAGGTGTTACAGCAGTTGTTTGATTTGAATAAATCTTCGTGGTAAGGAGCAGCCCCAGAAGCTGCTGCCCCAGTCCAAGCCTAGCTATCTAGCTTGGCCCAAGTCTGCTTCTTGGATTTGTGGTGCATTTCACTGAATGCCAGGTGCATGGTGAACCCCTGGTTCCCAGCAGGTGCAGGAAAGGATAGCAGCAAGTTTAATTAATCAGAGTAAGACTTGGTTATGAAAGTGACTAATGCTAAATAAAGTTTGATTATTTTTAATTAAGTTCTCACCTATACACTTAGACTGTCAGCCTATCTAGTACCTATTAGTTTAACTTTGTAAAATATATATATATTCTTATTTTTCCATTGCATGCAAATTGAAAGTAAAGGATGTACCATTTATTTCCTATATGTTGGATTATGTAGGAAATGTTTGTGAACCAATTCAAAATCAAGATGAAAAAGTTCATATGCAACAACAATAAAGTTAAAAAAAAAATTAAAAAAAAAAAGTTCATATGGGTGTTTTGTGTAGTATCTTGAAACTTGTTATTAATACTTAAAAGTTCACTACCAAATAAAACTACCAAAATCCTACATTTGATGTGTGCTCAATCTGAACAAAGGTTGACTAACACCTGTAAAATTTGTTTAAAACACACCTCTTGTGCCCTGGCCAGGTAACTGAGTTGGTTAGAGCATGTCCAAAGTTGCAGGTTCAATCCCCAGTCAGGGAACATAGAATGAGTCATAAATAAATGGAACAACAAACTAATGTTTCTCTTTCTTCCTCCCTCTTCCTCGCTCTCTCCTTCCTCTCTCTCTCTAAAATCAATCAATAAAAAATTTTTTAAATACACTCCTCTTATAAGGAAATGCAGGAATTTAAATGAAAAACAATTGTACCCATAGTCTAGAAAAGCCACTTAAGAAACCAGTTGGAAGGAAGTAGTATGGAAGAACCATGGACATGGACAACAAATGGGATTCACTTGTGGGGAGAGTGTGTGGGTGGGGAAGGGGACAGAGGAGAGTAAAAAGGGGAGGCATGTAATACAACAAAAATAAAATTCAATTTAAAATAAATAAACAAATAAAATAAAATAGGACCTGAAAAAGAAAAAGAAAGAAAGAAACCAGTTGGAAGGCACCAGCCTGCAAACTCAAAGGTCGCTGGTTTGATTCCCAGTCAGGGCACATAACCAGGTTGCAAGCCAGGTCTCCAGCCAGGTCTGCAGCTAGAGGCAGGTGAAAAGCAACCATACATTGATGACTCTCTCCCTCTCTCTGGAAATAATAAATAAATTCTTTTTTAAAAAAAAGGATAACATGATCAAATTTTCATAGGACACCCTGTACTAGTTTCTGAGCTAGACACAAACATATCGAACTGTGTCCTCAAGAAACTTAAGATCTTAGGAAATAAGAGGCTTATGTGTAAAAATACTTGGAGAATGGCTAGGACCTAAACTACAAAAGCAACAGTTTATATAAAGGAAAGATTATGGACTAGGAGAAACATACCTATATGTATTGAAGATAAAGATTTGACCCAGCCCTTAAGGATGAATGCGAGGAGTGGAAGAAAGGATTTTCTAAGGAGGTAAGGGAGAGATGCCATATAAGATAAAACACAGAAGTGGGAAACATCAGGCAAAAACAGATTCCCTTCTATTTTAGAGTATTTTTTCAAATTAAATGTTACCTATAGTTCATGACCTCTTTCAAGGCCTGCCACTCTCTGCACTAGTCAAAACAGTTACCACCCCCATTTTGCAGATAAGGAAACTGATTCTCTGTTTGGAAACATTTAGTTCAGCTGAGGAAGAGCCAATTAGTTAGTGCAAGAGCTGAACTTTGAGCCCTGTCCTTTGACTTTCAGATCAACACCGATCACACCAGCCTACCAAAGAATGGAATGAGGGGAGAACCCAGAAGAAGGAAACCACCAGTTACTCCAGGTTACAGTCAGCCATGAGGTGAGAAGGCCTAAAGTCAGGGGATGAAGAGAGGAAAATAATAAAAGTAAAATTAGTTAGAAGTGTGGGGGTTAAAAGAAGAGAGGGCTCAAGAGAGAAGATAGAAAGAGTGACCTGATACCCAGAGGCTGCTAGACCCCAGAGTGGCTGTACATCAGTCGCAAAATACTGTTTTATCAACTATTTATTTGGTTTGTATGAAGAAAACTTCAGTAATGTAATGCTACTTTGACCTTTAGTTTTGGAAAACAAACTGGAACACTTTCAAGGGAAAAAGAATCCCATTAAATATTCAAACTAATAAAAGGTCTTTTTAATTTTTTAAAAATTTTAAAAAGATTTTATTATTTTCAGAGAGAGGGGGCAAAGGTGAGAGGCAGAGAGGGAGAGGAACATCAATGTATGGTTATCTTTCACCTGCCTCCAGCTACAGACCTGGCTGGAGACCTGGCTTGCAACCTGGTTATGTGTCCTGGCTGGGGAATCGAACCAGTGACCTTTGGGTTCACAGGCCAGTGCCTTATCCATTGTGCTACCAGCCAGGGCAAAGAGGTCTTTTTTAAAGAAGGAACTTCTCTATAGAAATTTATCCTAGGAAACCAGTCAAGAATCGCTTCTCAAACCAACTAATCTTTAAATCTTTAATATCCAAATGTTCTGTGTTCTTCTGGTTGTGGTACTACATAAAGAAAACAGCATTCCTGCTAAAAAATGTTTCCCCTGAATTTCATTAAGTCTTTAGACCTAATTTCCAATTTCAGGAATATGAGAGAGAGAGAGGTTAAACAGAAACAAGAAGAAAACAATTAGATAAATCCCAAAGGTGAATCATCTTAAAGGACAACTGACAATCTCTGGATAATTAGTGTCATGTAGAGGGGTGAGAGGGAAGGTAGCAGAAACTCTTCTAGATTAAAGAATCTAATAATAATATGCAAATGTCCATTATACAGTTTTGTCTATTTTTGTGTTTGAAAATTTTACATAATAAAAAGTAAAAGTGAGGCCCTGGCTGGTGGCACAGTGTGTAGGTGCCAGTCTGGGAACCCAAAGGTCGCTGGTTCAATTCCCAGCCAGGGCACAATACCAGGTTACAAGCCAGGTCTGTAGCTCGAGGCAGGTGAAAGGCAACCATACCTTGATGTCTCTCTCCCTCTCTGCCTCTCTCCCTTCCCTTCTCTCTGGAAATAATAAATAAAATCTTTTAAAAAATAAAATTAAAAAGTAAAATTGAAATAAAATGTCATGATCCTAACAAAGAGGATTAGTTTTCTTGGTGTTACTGTTCTACCATCTAATCCAACAATTCCTAGTTGATATGAGGCCTTATTAATACACTAAAACCTTACATGCTAGTATGACTAGCAACGGCTTATTCTTCTAGTAGATGAGTTAACAATATTCCTAAGGGGATAAACAATCTCTAAATAAAGGTTTTATCTTATCGAAGGAGCTACTAGTTAGAAGACCACAGGTAGCCCTAAAGTGCCTTTTCAAAAATCGGTGTCACCAAAAACAAAAAACCAACAAAAAGAGACCTGTTACCACAGAAACTGTTTGAGCGGCTTGAATGTTTCAAAGGACAGCAGCACCTCTATCAAGGAAAAAAGTCTGAGGTCCTTACTAGGACCTTACCTCTGAGCTGCTGAAAGTCTACAGTATGAGCAATGAGACAACAACTGCCCGGCATTCCCTTGCTGGATACCTCAGCATGACAATTCAACTAGCGCAACTGCTTCTCCCTGTAGACCAAATCCCTAAAAATCTGTAAGTGACTTGTCTAGAGTCATAAACTAGTTAGTGGGTATCTGTGACTAGTCCAGACTAGCTGTTCTTCCCATTATACCAGGAAGAGTCTTTGTTGACACACTAAAATAGTTTAATAAACACCAATGGACCTCAGGATTATATCAGTGACCAGAATCCATAACATACCAAATATGAAACTAAAAGACTTGTGTTACCCTTTTCTATGCTGCTTCACTTGTAAAGGACCCCACCCTCAAAAAGCTCCATACATTGTGGTGAAAGGGGAATAGAGGCGGATGTGAAAAGGAAAGAAAGGAAAAGAAAAACACAGCAGGGATAGGCAAGGCTCCCACTGAGGTAAATCCTGAAAGTACTGACAGCTGAAGGCTGTCAGCTAACTACTTGTGGCTGAAAGGCAAATTGTTTCTGATGGGCATTCAGAGCGGCACATGTCCATGGTTACCTGTGCACTCACAGAGGCAGTTAGTTGTCTGTTGAACGGGTGGTCAATTAGAGAGGTATGAGCTACGGCGGCTCTACCTTAAAGTCATCTGGAGTTCAACAAGGTCGTCACGAGTGTACAGCCTTTCGGTTGAAGTCCAGCACTCAGTGCCCTCATTACTGCTCATGAACATCCTCCTACAAGCATGTAAACTAAGTATACAAGAGCTATCATGAATCTGAAGCATTGGGAGAGATGCAGTGTTTGGGATGTTTGGCAACAGCTTCTGTTGAACTGGGCTACGATTCCTGTTAGAATAAATAAACACTAATACACGTACATAAAACACATCATGTCTCACAGAAAGAGCCATGTGCTCTTGGCAAAGTGCTTCACTGAAACAGGGTTTGGGCCAGAACTTGGCAAGAGGCAATTTCCTCACCTAAACCTGCTCACAGAATACTAGATAGACAATAGTTGTTGATAAATTGGGGGTGGATGGATTCTTTCAAGCTTAGCAACCCAAACCCAAAAAGATAGTAAAGAAAGATTAGAGGAAGAGAGCAGATAATAAAGGTCAAATATTGCAGAACAGCCTCATGTAGGACTTCTGCTTCAGTCTCCAGGTCCAGGACCAGCATGGAGATGAGACAGTGGTTTTTCAAGACTCTATGCACTAACCTAAAATGCTGAACTGCCCCGGTGATGGACGAGTAAAGGAAAAAAGGCAGGCAAGGGACTGGAACATCATAAAACTTTACAGCCATGGTAAGGAAAGACAAGAGAAAATCAATCAAGTATTTTCAGAAGGAAGAGACCTATTCAATTTTAGTAAAATCACACTTGCACTGAGGATTGGAACAGGAGAAACTAGGAGTCAAGGCAGCCAGTTGAGAAGTTACTGTACTTCAGGTGAGAGATGATTAAGAGTTGGAACAAGAGAAGACAGTCTAAAGATATACAGGAAGTCACCACAGAAAGTCACACTATGAAGACAGAAAAATCAAAACAGACCAATCTAAGAAGTAGAAACAAACAAGAAGAGTCACCTGAAATGGGGAGACAAAGAAACAACCCTCCATTGAAAGAAAAGGCGGATTCCCCAGGAAGAATGCTATATGAAATAGAGATAAGCAAACTATTAGACACAGAATTCAAAATAATGATTATAGAAAAGCTCAATGAGCTCAGTGAGCTGAAAGAAAACTACAAACAACTTCAGGAGAACAATAAAAAAAACTCCAGGAAAGCTACAAGGAACTTACTGAGAATTATACCAACGTTAAAAAGGACATAGAAACTATCAATAAGAGCCAGGAGGAAGTGAAGACTACAATTTCCAAATTGAAGAACTCAGTAGAAGGAATCAAAAGCAGGCTAAACAGATTTGTAGCTGGAGGCAGGTGAAAGGCAACCATACATTGATGTCTCTCTTCCTCTCTACCTCTCTCCCTTCCCCTCTCTCTGGAAGTAATAAATAAAATCTTTAAAAATAAAAATAAATAAATCAATAAATAAAACAAAGCAGTCTAGAGAAAGCAGAGGTTAGGATCAGTGAACTGGAGGTCAATGTAGAAAAATAATTCCCAGACAGTGCAACGAAATGAAAACAAATTGAGTGCTCACTTTGGCAGCGCATATCCAAAAACAGACTGAAAAAGAATGAAAAGGTTTTAGGAGAGCTGCAGGACAACATGAAATGTAATAATATCCCTATCATAGGGATACCAAAAGGAGAAGAGGAGGGGCAAGGGCTAGAAAACCTATTTGACAAAGTAATAACACAAAACTTCCCTAACTTGATTAGAGAAAAGTCATGCAAGTTAAGGAAACACAGAGGGTCCCAATGAAGATGAACCCAAACAGACCCACTCCAAGACACATCATAATTAAAATGGCAAATTTCAAAGACAAGAAGAGAATTCTAAAAGCAGCAAGCCATAAACAACGAATAATATACAAGGAGCTCCAATAAGGCTATCAGCTGATTTCAACAGAAGCACTACAGGCCAGAGGGGAAAGGCAAAAAATATTCCAAGCAATGAAAAACAAAGGCCTACAACCAAGACTACTGTATCCAGCAAGACTCTCATTCAAAATGGAAGGTGAAATAAGGAATTTCCCAGACAAAAGAAGGCTAAAAGAATACATCTCCACCAAACCAGCATTGCAAGAGATACTAAAGGATCTGCTTTCAGAACAGGAAGAAACGGAGACAGAGAGGAACAAAGGTACAAAGGGAAAAACTGATAATGAATAAGTACTTATCAATAATAACCTTAAACATAAATGGATTAAATGCACTAATCAAAAGATGTAAGGGCCCTGGCTGGTGGCTCAGTGGATAGGCTCCAGCCTGTGAACCCAGGGGTCTCTGGTTCAATTCCCCAGCCAGGGCACATGCTCAGGTTGCAACTCAGGTCTCCAGCCAGGACCGTAGTTTGAAGCAGTTAAAAGGCAACCATAGTTGATGTTTCTCTCCCTCTTTGCCTTTCTCCCTTCCCATCTGGAAATAATAAATAAAATCTTTTTTAAAAAAAAGACATAGGGTAGCTGAATAGATGGATAAGAATAAACTTTAACTTATGAATGCTTTAAAATAATCGTTATAAGTAGATCTTCCTATATAATGTATAATTTTGTATTTTTGTTGTATCTGTAATACTGCAGGTTAAGTTTTCTTAGATTGGAACTATTTTCTAAGTTGGGAAAATCAAGTTACTTGCAATAATGCTAAGAAAAATTGAATGCAGTTAAGAAAAAAAATGTGGATGTATATTACATAGAATACATACTATCTTTCTTATTCACTGTTACAAAATGTATGCTTGTTTGTGGGTGTATAATATGTAGATTTTATTAGCAATTTGTGTTTTAAATATCAACCAACTAGTAGTTGGTGTGTTGAGAAATTAGTCAATCTTTAGGTTAGAATAGCTGCTGAGAGTGAAGACTAATTTGGGATGAAAGTTACCAACTATTATACTATATGATTCATGTACTTAGGCAATATAATATATTCTCATGTTAGCATTTAAGTGAGATTACTTTCAAGTAGACGGTGGAAAGAGACATTCATAGCAATGAAGGTCTCCAAACTGGGGATGCTTGGTTAAATGTATTAATGCTATAGTAAACTTCATTATTCAAATATGAATGTACCCAATCTCTACCTCAACAAACTTGTAAACAGTTCAGTGGTTAGTTTAGGACCACATAGGAAGTCAACCACAAGGTCAAAAAATAGCTAGAGTACTATTCTACGAAATTATTTAAATTCTAGGTAGTTTGTTTGTTTTGTTTTGATTTTTATTATTTTTAGAGAGAGGGGAAAGGAAAGAGGCAGAGAGAGAGAGGGAGGGAGAGAGAGAGAGAGACATCAATGTACGGTTGCCTTTCACCTGCCTCCAGCTACAGACAAAACTGCAGACCTGGCTTGCAATCTGGTCATGTGCCCCGGCTGGAGATGGAACCAGTGACCTTTGGGTTCACAGGCCGGCACCTATCCACTGTGCCACCAACCAGGGCAGTGTTTTGTTTGTTTTTTTTTAACCTCAAATTAGTACATAACATCATTTCTACTCTGTGGGGACCAGCTGAGCACTGCAAGTGCCATTATTTCTGAAGGATTCAACTGTTAAAACGTGTAGAGGAGAAACAGGGTTAAAAAACAATAAAAGATAGATGGGAAGTACAAGAGTTGAGATTTAGAGCAAAAGTAACCAAGTGGAGCCCTAGCTGGTGTGGTTCAGTGGATTGCATGCTGGTCTGTGAATCAAAGGGTCACCAGTTCGATTCCCAGTCAGGGATCATGCTTGGGTTGCAAGCCAGGTCTCCAGCCAGGTCCCTAGCTGGAAGCACACAAAAGGTAACCATACATTGATGTTTCTATCCCTCTCTTCCCCTCTCTCTAAAAATAATAAAATTTTTTTTAAAAGTAACCAAAAGGATTACTAAGGAAAAAAGACTGCCGAATAACACAAGGGACCAGACTGTAAAGGCTAAACCAACTAGTAATGTGCATTCAAGTTCATTAGAAAGGCTAAATGGTGAGAATGGGCTTTAAAATATCAGAGAAAGAAACCAGCTCTAATGCCTTCCATGCTGATCTTTAAAAAGTTTGAAATAGCCCTGGCTGGTGGCTCAGTGGATAAGACACCAGCCTGTGAACCCAAAGGTTGCTGGTTCAATCCCCAGCCAGGGCACATAACCAGGTTGCAAGCCAGGTCTCCAGCCAGGTCCATAGCTGGAGGCAGGTGAAAGGCAACCATACATTGCTGTCTCTCTCCTTCTCTGCCTCTCTCCCTTCCTTTCTCTCTGAAATATTTTTTTTTTAATCTTAAAAAAAAAAAAAAAAAAACCTCTTCCATAGTCATTTTTGGTTTGGAGTCTTTTTGGCAGAGGCTTCTGTCCCCCGTTAGCACAGACCATGGGCCAAGACCTGGCCAACAGGTTTTGTTTCCCCTTTAACAGTTGGCACAGGATCATTCATAGAGCTGGTGTTCGTAACACCAGCTCTGTTCGATAACAGAGTCAATACATCTTCAGTTCAAAGGATTTCTTAAAATAAGGAAATAAAAATACAATAGATGTAAATTTAAGAATGCACAACCCTTGCCCTGGCTGGGTGGTTTGGTTGGTTCGAGCTTTGTCTTATACACCAAAAAGTTGCCGGTCTGATTCCCATTCAGAACACAAATCTAGGCAGAATGAGCAAGCTACAACTATGAAGATGTTTCTTCGTTAGTTGTGAAATATCACCCAAAAATAGCATATTCATCACATAAAGAATGTTTATTCTTCAGTCTTTGCATTTTGAAATTCTGCTTTCGAAGTGCTAAACTTTTACCATCAAGGAATTTTAAAAAGTGAACTGGGACACATTCTTGGCTTTAGGATGTTGTATAATTTCCTTTTCGGGCTCCACCCCTCTCACACTCTTGACTTACCACCCTTCCTTTAGGCAAAAATAACTGTTCTTCCCAAGACCTATTCAGAGACTTGCAGATACTCCTATCTGGGAAATAACAGTGGCAAGGACATTATCTTGCAAAGCAGCACTGTTATTCTTTGAGAAATTGTTAAGGTAGAAGGCTTCTTAGGCCAAAGAAATAGATGTCACCATGAGGCACCAAAGATGTGAACTACAGAATATCCTTTGTTCCCAGCTGTGTAAGTCAGAAGCTTTTCGCGTCCTCTCTCTCTTTCTTCCCCTCACCCCACCTCAATTGAAGACCAACACCATTCAATACACACCACCACTACCCACCCCGTTTTCCCTTGTTCTAGATGAGAAGGCCTGACCCTGAGTGATAGCACTTATTTGGAGTATTATGCGGAAAGGGTGGGTGGGATTCGAAAGCAGGTGAGTTTCAGAGTCCAGCAAACACCCCTGACTCCCACTTTATTATTTGGGGGGAGATTAAGGGTAAAGGGCTTTAAGCAGCAAATTAGCTCCAGAAACCTCACACCTCAAACTTCAGAAAGCCTGTGCCCAGAACTGTACCAAATTCTGGAAGAGTCCTGAGCTCGAGCGAAGTCCATGTGGAGCAAAAAGCGAAGTCCATGTGGACTCGAGCGAAGTCCATGTGGACTCGAGCGAAGTCCATGTGGACTTCGCAAAAGCGAAGTCCGAAGACCCGGGTGCCTGGCAAGTCAGCGAGAGTGCAGGTGCCCCGAGCTCGCAGTGAACGATCACCCCAGGCACTCCAAGCCCAGAGAGCCAAGATGAGACCTCAAGAGAAGGGACGAGTTAGGCAGCAGTCACTTCCACAGGTGCCCAAGTGATATTCACCGTGGGTTCAGGACGTGGTTCAAGCATCTGCCCTGAGCCAGTACAGTAACTCGCTGACCCAAGTCTCGCCAACCCGAGAGCTGCGTGCTGGGAGCAGGCGGGACCCCTCGAGGGCGCCTGCAGCGGGTCCCCAGGTGGAGGCTGTGGCCGTGGCCGCCCAGGGTGCCCGACAGACCCTCGCTTTGGTGGGCCGGAGGGCCAGGGCCGAGGGTGGGGTTCGGAAGGTGACAGCACTCGGCTCCCCCTGCCAAGAGTGAGGCAACTCGAAACTTCCCGGAGCCGGCGCGCTTCCGGCAACCACCTCCCCGGCGCCTGGCAGGTCCCAGCAGCCCTCGCCCACACCACCGACGGGCTCACTGACCTGAGATGGTCTCCTGGTAGCCCTTGGTGAAGAACTGCATGGCCGTGGCGGCTCTCCAGGGCGTTTTGAGCAGCCCTTGCCGCTGGGGGTTTTCACCCAGCGAGCGCAGGATAGATGAATAGGCGGCTGCCAAGTTGGGGAGATTCAGCTCGTTGTCCTCCTCGCTGCGGGGCTTCTGGCCCTTCCAGCCTTCCGCCAGCTGGGCTCTCTTGGTCTCCGGTCGCGGCGACTTCTCGGCCGGTCGGCTTGGCCCGGGCAGCGGCGGCTCCCCGTCCAGACACCCATTGCTGTACCTGGGGTCCCGCGGCTTCGCCGGCGTTTGCACCGGGCCCTTCTCCATTGGCCTGCTGCTGCTCCTGGGGAGGGACCTTGGGGCGCTTCAGGGGCTGCGACTAGACTTCGCCGGAGGCCGAGAGCAAAGGTTTGTAGCCGGGGAAAACACAGGAAAGTAGGTAACCGGTGAGATACAATGTGACAGGGACCGCCCAGAGCTCTTTTTCAAGGGCTGGAAGTGCAGCCGGCACCGCCGAGCATTCCCATTGGTGGGCGCAGCCTTGCGTCAAGGATATCGCCCCGCCCCCAGCCCACACGCGCCCCGCCCCCAGACCAGCACGTGGTGCGCTGGGGAGGGGGCGGGGTCCCGAGCGCGCGCCGGGGAGGCCATGCACCCAGATCAGTGCTGCAAACCAGGCCTCGTCTCTGGGCTCTTTCGGTACCCATGGACTAGAATGGCTCAGCTCCTCTTAAATTGGTGGGGTTTTTTCAATTTAATTTATTGTTGTTATATTATATCATCCCATTTCCCCTCCCTCACTCCCCTAGCCCACCCACTCCCCGCAAAAGTCAATCTCCTAAATTTATGCGGGACAAACGGAATCCCAAAGGAGCAGAATGTCTGGAAATGGAACCTCGCAGCAGGGAAAGGCACGGGAAATAATACGACTTGAAACTCGTAATTTCGTTAGTTTAAACTAACGTGCAGCCACCCTCTGGCTGGTTTCAGAGGGAGTGTTAACAGCGAGTGGTCCTATGTGAGTCCCTGCATCTAGGAAGGTGATATTTGTGGTGGCCACAACTTTGACTCTGGGGAAATTAATTTGCAAGTGAAGCTAACCTTCTTCCCGGAAGGTAAACTTCTTCCTCCTAGCTTGTTGATAAAAATTGTGAAGCATTATTTGTCGACCAGATTCTTAACCTGTGAAATGTGCTTTAGCTGTTTTTAACATTTAACGTTTTTCTTCACTTGAGGGATTATTTTATAATGCCAGTGATGGGTTTTACTTTTTATTGTATTATTTTATTTTTATTTTTTGGAGAGGATAGGCGAGAGAATGAGAAACATCTATTTGTTGTGCTACTTATTTATGCATTAATTGGTTCATTCTTGCATGTGCCCTGACCTGGATTGAACCTTGTATATGCCCAGACTTGGTTGGAACCTTGTATGTGCCCTGAGTTGAACTGATCGTTGGCTATCAGGACGTTGCTCAAACCAACTGAGCTACCAGGCCAGTTCCAAGGGTGAGTTTTAAAACATGCATTAAATTATCTTTTGATTTGCTGCAGAGAGTTTCTAATGCTTATTTTCTGACATATAAACAAGTGTTACAAGGCTTATGATCAGACAGATCAGAAGAGAAGCCCCTGGGATTATTCTATACTAACAAAGTACCTCAGTCATTATAATTAGTAATTATTGAATGTCTGCTCCAATCATAGCTAAACATTGTGTTCTAAACATTAAGGACAAAAATATGGAAATTGGCCTCCTAAGCATCTTTAAAATACAAGAAATATTCATGTAAGTAAGTTTTTAGAAGATAGTTATTGGATATCTATATTTGTTAAATACCTAGTTACATAAGTCATGAAATATGAACATGCTTTGGAAAGCCTTTTTGTTATCCTGGCTGGTGTGGCTCAGTGGATTGAGTGCTGACCTTCGAACTGTCAGGGTACATGCCTAGGTGTGGGCCAGGTCCCCAGTTGGGGACATGTAAGAGGCAACCAGTTTTGATCAGTGTATCTCTTGCACATTAATGTTGCTCCCCCTTTCTTTCTCCCTCCCTTCCTCTCTCTAAAATGAAATAAATAAAGATAAAGAGAGAGAGAAGAAAGAGAAAGAAAGAAAGAAAAGGAAGGAAGGAAGAAAAAGAAAGAAAGGGGGGAGGAAGGAAGGTCTCTTTGTCACTTTCCTAATATTTGTTGTAAGTTTTTTGTCCATTGACATTTTTTCCCTTTAACTGCACTGCCCACTGTCCATTGTTTCAAGCATAGTTGGGGACAACAATAAAGACTGGCCTTATTTTACCATATGAGAATGAAGATACCAAGTGAGATACTTTAAAAAATGGAAGGACTTAATGGAGATGCTTTCAATAAGAGTTAATTTTTTTTTATGGCAATCTTCTACTTTCTTTTAAAAACATTTACAAACATTAACTAATATCATATTTCCCAAAGATACTTTCTAATGAAACTTTTACTCTAAAAATTAACATGGTTTAACACTGCCACTGAGGCATCAGCACATTTGTTGCCAATTGTCAATACAAACTCTCTGGATTTGTTCTAAAACATATTTACTTATAAAATGGAGGCAATGCCTTCTAGCTAAATGCCCAAGGATACTATAAGGAAGCTTTAAAATTGCCAACATTATTTAAACAGTTTGACAGTGAAATGTAAGTAGTTTGGTAGTTATAAGTAGAAATAAGAGCATAAGGAGCCATAAACTAAAAGAACAGGAATATGTTCCACAGAATTTATTAGCATAAAATGGTTGAACGGCAAAGAAACAGACATTCACAGCCAGGAGTTTTGTCAGCATCTTATGATTCTAACCCAGTATGTGACCCATTTTCACCCTGGACCCAACCTAGGAGTTGCTTTCTACCAAAACGCCAAAGTTTTTTTTTTTTTTTTTAATTCCTCCATTTCCAGGATTGTAACAGGAACAAGTGAGTAAGATACACAGCTTCAAAGATTGAATACTGCAGGACTACAAAGATGCAGTCACTTGTCAAGGGTAATAGGTAAACTAACATTAGGCATTTGACAATGGTGATTGGAAAAAAGCCAGTTCCTTGAAGTGCACTCAATGAAGGTTCTGTATTTGAACTTCAGACTTTGGAGGAGATTCTGGATCCAGGTGGGAAGGTATACAAGAAAAGTATCCTTGTCCCACTCCTAACTTCTAGAAGCAGGACTGTGAAGTCACTGGGATTTTTAGATGTCTCACTAAATCCCCACATGTAGGAAACTGAATAGAGGCCCCTTACCTTTCTATGCTTCTGACTGAGGAGGAATGCAAGAACTTTTAGAGAGAAAATGAAAGAATATGAACACTGAACTTACTTTGTGAGATGGAAGAGAAGACTCAAGAGATCCACACAGAGCTGAAGAAACAATCCTGAGACACCTTACAAGGGAAGGAGAGTAGACATGCTCCAAATAGTTGCATGTCACTGATTGAGGATGTTTAACAGCATCTCAGAAGAATGAGAAGATGCTAATAATACAGGAACTAATGGAGAGTACACTTTCAGCAGCTGAACACTATCCTAACTTTCACAATTCCTCACAGAAGAGATAAAACTCAAACTCAGTAAGCCCCACACTGTAGCAGAGTCAGGAAAACAAATGGGCATCACTATAATGGGACACACAAAGCAGTCACCCTCGATAACATCAGCTACGGACAGAAGACAGAGAAACAGCCTGGCAACTGTGCAAACACACAATAACCAAACACACAAAACTAAACAAAGGGGAAAATGATACTGCATGTAGATGACAAAAAAGACAAGGAATGCAACGGAGAAAAGAAACAAAGTTCATGGAACAGAAGAAAATTCCCCACAAATGCTTTCTGCTATAGAACAACTTAATAAAAATATGAGTTCGATAAGATAAAAATGAAGAAAATAAAATAATAGAATTGCAAAAGGAGTTTCAGATCTAAGGAAATAAACTGAGGATCCTTGTTATTACAGAATTAATTAGAAGCATGTACAAAATAGATGTGTTGAAAATTATGATAGGAAGTTAGGCGCAAGAATAAATGTACAATAAGAGATAGATGAAAGCTGTTAAGAGAAGACAAAGATGACCCAACATAAGAATAATTACGGTTCCTGAGGCAGAGAACTCAACAAATGAGGAGATGTAGTCAAGATACAACATAAGCAAATTTCTCTACCATAAATAAGCCTTTATATTTATGTTCAGTTGATTTACAAGGATGTCAAGACAATTCAAATAAAACATTTCAATAAATGGGACTAGGACAACTGTATATCTACATGCAAAAAGAAAGAAGTTGGATCTCTCTCTCATAACACACACAAAAATTAGATAAGAGCAAAAATTGTAAAAACACAGGCATAAATCTTCATGACCTTGGATTAGGCAATTAGATTTCTTAAGAAAAACACCAAAATTGGAAGTAACAAAATGAAAACCAGATAGACTATCAAAATTAAGAACTTTTGTGCATCAAAGGATACTACCAAAAAAGGAAAAAGACAAACTGCATAATGGGAGAAGATATTTGCAAATCATATACAGGGTGTGCACAATAAATTGGCAATAACTTTGCATCTCTTTATCTCATATGCTTATTAATTTTGAAAAACTATGTTTCTAAGGTTATGAGTTAACATCATTGTTTCAGATATAAAGTATTAAATCCCGAGAGCAGCCATCATGTCAAAAGAATATGATGTTAGAGAAACCATAATTTCTGGACAGGGCAAACTGCTAAGGAACTTGTAGACTTCAATAATATCCCTTTACATACAGTTGACAATGTGAAAAATGTGTATGATGCTGATCCTGATGTCACCACACCAACAAGGAAAAAGCATAAAGTATGCAAGGATTGCACAAATCCAGATATTGTACACAGAATCTAGGAGATCATCAGTGAAGATCCAGGATGTTTACCTTGATGTTTTGAGAGAAGTAGTTGTACCACAGATGAAGCAAGTTGAAAATGGATGTCATTTTATTTTCCAACAAGATGGTACAGCAGCAAATAACACCAAAAAGGTGCAAGAATGTCTCAGTGTCAATGTTCCTGAATGCTGGTCAAAGGAAATCTGGCCGCCTAGATCACCAGATGTAAATCCTTTAAACTATTATGTATGCAGCATTTGTGAGAGAGAAGTTAATAAGCAACCTCATTTCCAATCAAGAGGCTGTTAAAGCTAAGATTGAAAACATTATGATGTCCATAGATAAAGGAAAGTTAGTTAAAGCGTGCTCTAGATTCCAAAGTCGAATTGAGTTTATTATTGCAGCAAATGGAGACCTTTTTGAATAATTTTTTAAATAATGACTATGTTTATGTATTTATATAAGAATAAATTTATTTCAAAATATAACACTTTTGTGGTACGTTGTTTATTTTACTAAAATTTTGCCAATTGATTGCACGTACCCTGTAGCTGATACGGATTAGTATTTAGAATATATAAAGAACTCTTACAGCTAAATAAATAGACCGGGCATAGTGGAGCGAGGCTTGGGAGTCAGGCTGCAGAAGGGGCTCAGAGCCAGGCTGGGGCATGGAGCACACCGGCCAGACCTGCAAGCAGAGCACTGGACCTTCATGGTGCTCCAGCCACCACCAAAACCAGCACTGCAGACAGCACTTACCCCTGCTCCAGTAAACCAGGTTCTTGAGTCCCGAATTCCTTTCTCCAAGAGGATGAACAAACCCTCTGAAATTTCAAATAGAAAGAAAAGATAGGTTGAGAAAGGAGGAAAGTACTGCACATTCCGGAGTTCTGTGTTGGAAGCATTCTGCATATTACCATGGTCAAGCCATATATATGCTGATGGAAAAACCTGCCAGTTTCGAGGGATTTGCGTTCAGAGATCAGGAGTAGAACTTGGAATTGCGTTTATCCTTAGGAAACTATTAAAGGACAAGATGTAGAGATTTGCTTTGAACTGGATAATTCTAGAATCCAGGTGATCCAAGTGGTCAAATTAGAGGAATGGCTGGATAACAGCTTGCTATACTTAGGAAATGACCTTTCCGAATACTGCACTTTTGATACTAATATGAAGCCAGTAGTACAAGATTCTGGCCAAGAAGTTCATGTGAATCAGCCAAAAGTAAAAATGAAGTCTAAGCCCTGGTTCAAATGCTGGGAGCGTCCAAGATTTAATATTAAAGGAATCAGATTTGATCTCTGTAACTGAAGAGCAAATGAAAGAAGCTCAGAAGTGGAGTCAGCAGTGCCTTGAGTTTGATATGATGAGGAAATATGATACTTCAGAAATTGAAGCTAAAATATGGGATGAAATTGAAGTATCAAAAAAGGCCTGATCTGAAAATGAGGAGTATATGCTGTATACTGACTCTCAGAGGATTTTTAAGAGATCAATTTAATTTTATGTACATATAAGGACATAGTTAAGTCAAAGCATTCATTATTTTATGAGTACTGTTTTAAAAATAATATTAGCTTATTACTTTAAAAAGAAAAATAAAGCCCTGGCTGGTATAGCTTAGTGGATTGGCGCTGACCTGAGAACCCAAAGGTTGCTGATTCAGTTCCCAATCAGGGCACATAACCAGGTTGCAAGCCAGGTCTCCAGCCAGATCTGTAGCTGGAGGCAGGTGAAAGGCAACCATACATTGATGTGTCTCCCTCTCTGCCACTATCCCTGCCCCTCTCTCTAAAAATAATAAAATCTTTAAAAAGAAAATTTTTAATGGGCAAAGAATTTGAACAGACATTTCTCCAAAGAAATATAGATGTGTCCAAAGAGCATATAAAAAGATCTTCAGCATCATTAGCCATCATGTAAATCAGTGTGTGAATGAATACTGTTGTACCTCATACCCACTAGGGTGACTATATTTAGAAAGATAAATAATAACAAGTATTTCTGAGGGTGTGAAGAAATGGGAATACTTATACACTGATAGGAGTATAAAAGAGAGCAGCTACATTAGAAAACAGTCTGACTCTGTATTTAAAAGGTTAAATATAGAGTTCCCAAAACAGTTGTAAAGTCAAGAGTAACAAAAGCCAATGTCCACACAAAAACTTGTATGTGAATGTTCATAGCATCATTATTCATAATAGCCAAATAATAACCCAACTATCCACCAAACTGATGAAAGGTGTGATACATTCATATACTGGGATATTATTAAGCCATGAAAATGAAACACTAATATATCCTATAAAATGGATGAATCTTTCAAACATTATACTAAGTGAAATAGGCCAAATAGGAAAGCCTATATATTGTGTGATTCTATATATGAAATGCCAGAAAGAAATGCATAGAGACAGAAATTGGGCTGGTTGTTGCCAGGGCTTGGGGAGAATGGAGAATAGGGAGTGACCACTAATAGGTATAGTTTTCTTTCTGGGGTGATTAAAATATCTGAAATTAGATAATGGTGATGGTTGTGCAGCTTTGTGAATATACTAAAATCTATTTCAATCAATGTAACTCCAATAAATTTAATTAAAAAAATAAAAACCACTGAACTACACACATTAAAAGAATGAATTAAAAATATATGTAGTTTTCTAGGTCAATATGTTGTAGAAAAATTTGAGACAGAATGAATGCTTAGTACCAAGCTGGATAAACTTCAAGGATAAATACAGCTTCAAGGATAGAATTTTTCAAGCATCCAGGCAAGAAACAAAACAACAAATTGCTTAAATGGGATTGAGAGTAAGGGCATAACCTTCAATTTTTCCATAACAACACCCATTGCCAAAGGTGGGGGTGTGTGACAACTTTATAAGTTTAAGGAAACTAAGTTATATCCACTCAAGAAAGCATTCAAGTATAAGGATACACCATCTCAAACATGTATGAACTCAGAGAGCACAACTTCTCTAAGTTCTTATTGAGAAAACCACTTGACATGAGAGTCTGCTAATTAAGAGATAATCAAAATAGAGAATTTAAGAATAAAGACATTATGGTAAACATTTAAATATAAAACCAATTTCAAATATTTAAATATAAAAATGGTAAGTACCCTGGCCAGGTGGTTCCATTGGTTAGCTCATCATCCTATACACCAAGTTTGCTTTCCTGCCAGGGATCATATGGGAGGCAACTTACGGAGGCTTCTCTTTTATAGCAATGCACATCAATGTTTCTCTCCTTTCTCCCACCCCTCTAAAATCAATAACAGAATATCCTCATGTGATGAAAAAAAAAAAAAAAAAAACACTAGTCAATACTAATTAACTTTGAGAATCATTGTCATAGAATAGATTATGAACAGTATTAACTTGGTCAGTATAAGAATAATAATACAGCCCTATTGGTGTGGCTCAGTGGATTGAGCCCTGGCCTATGAACCAAAAGGTCGCTGGTTCAATTCCCAGTCAGGGCACATACCTGGGTTGTGGTCCAGATGCCTGGTCAGGGGCATATAAGAAGCATCCAACAGATACTTCTCTTTTTTTTTTTTTTTTTTTTTAAGATTTTATTTATTATTTTTAGAGAGAGGCAGATGTTAGGGACTTCTAGTCTGCTTGGCAAGGCCCAGCTAGCAGAAATGGGTGTTTGGCAAGGCCAGCCCTAGTGCCAGGTGGACTCGGAACGGACACTGTGTATAGGGAGTCAGCCCAGTGTGTTTACCCCGTAGCCCATGAAGCATGGAAAGCAGAGAGTGTGCCATACCTTGTTCTGTGCAGCTAGCTTAGCTTCCTGGTTTCAGTTCAGCAGGTGCCAGTAATACCTGCATATAAGCTTAGTGTGATTAATAAACAGGACTCATGGCTTGGGCGCGCCTCCCGACCCCAACTTTGTCTCTCCTCTTTCTCTTGCGTCCTCCGCCATCCAAACCCAGTGCGTAATCCAGGGACAGCTGGTCCGTCACAGGCAGAGAGGGAGAGAGACATCAATGTATGGTTGCCTTTCACCTGCCTTGAGCTACAGACCTGGCTGGAGACCGGGCTTGCAACCTGGTTATATTGCTCAGGCTGGGAATCGAACCAGTGACCTTTGGGTTCGCAGGCCTGTGCCTTATCCACCTTGCCACAAGCCAGGGCTGATATTTCTCTTGTACAACAATGTTTCTCTCCCTCTCTTTCTCCCTCCCTTCCCCTCTCTCTGACAATAAATAAATAAATAAAATCTTTTTTAAAAAAGAATAATAATGCAATTAAGCAAAGACAAGAATTGGGGAGGGGATGGGCAGTCTTTACCTTTCCTAAAAAGGAGTTAATAACATTTAAACTGAAACATAGTAGTAATAAAAAATCAACAACTGGGGCCTGGGCTAACTACAAAAAAAAAAAAAAAAAAAAAAATCAACAACTCAGACCTCTTCATAGTTTTTATAACTGCTTTTTTAGCTTTGGAAGGACTGTGTTTCACTGGTAGTGAAAAAAACATTTGTACTATGATGGTTAATTTTATGTGTCAACATGACTGGTTTGAGGAATTTCCAGATGGCTGGTAAAACATTATTTCTGGGTGTGTCTCTGTGAGTGTTTCGGGAAGAGATTGGCATTTGAATGAATGGTGACCTGAATAAAAACATTGTCCTCCCCAATGTAAGTGGGCATCATCCAATCCACTCAGGGCATGACTAGAACCAAGAGGTGAAGAACAGGCACATTCCCTCCCTGCTTGAGCTGAGGCATCCACCATCCGCCTTCTTCTGCCCTCTGATGTCTGATATCCAGCTCCTGGGCCTCTAGCATTCTGACTCAAATCAGGACTGACACCATCAGCCCCTTTCTCCTCCCCACTCCTTTCTCAGGCCTTTAGACTCAGGCTGAATTACACCATGACTTTCTGGGTCTCCAGATAGCAGATAGCAGATAGTGGACTTCTCAGCCTCTGTAACCATGTGAGCCAATTTCTATAATAAATCTCCCCTTATGTATCTATACAGAAATCAGCCCTCTCTATCCATGAGTCCCTCATATCTGAGGAGTCAACCAGCTGCACATTGAAAATATTCGGAAAAAAAAGTTCATGGGCCTGGCTGGTGGCACAGTGGATAAGGCGTCAACCTTCAAACCCAAACGTCACTGGTTCAATTCTCAAGGCACATAACCAGGTTGCAAGCCAGGTCTCCAGCCAGGTCTGTAGCTGGAAGCAGGTGAAAGGCAACCATACATTGATGTTTCTCTCCTTTTCTTCCTCCCTCCCTGCCCGTCTGTCTAAAAATAATTAATAAAATATTTTTTTAAAGAATAATTTGCCATTTTATATAAGGGACTTGAGCATCTGCAGATTTTGGTATCTTCAGGGTCCTAGAACCAATGGCCTGAGGATACCAAGGGATGACTGTATATCCTATTGGTTATGTTTATCTGGAGAACCATGACCAAAACAGATTTTTCAAAATCAATCCTTTTCCTTCAATGAAATTTAAATAAAATGAATATGTTTCTATTAAAAATAGCATGTCTGGTTATGGTGCCATTTGGCAAAGGGTTTCAACCAACCTTTAGTGAAGAACTGGGATTTCATATGAGAAGGCCACTGAGTGGTGTTCATAATTACCAATCCAATAAACTATATGGTCTCATTCTATAGGGCAGGCTCCTTTATAAACCCCATTTCATTTCCAAGTACAAAATAAGCTACACGGAACCTCAACTGAAGATTGAATGCTGATGACCAGAAGTAAATGCCACTCGGGGAAGGCTGTGTAGCTGTGTTTGGTCTCTGAGTGTGCTACATGTTAATTGTAGCACAGGATATATGTTTAGAGAGAGAGAAGTCCAAGTTCCTATTTCCAGGTTAGCTATAAAAAAAAAAGTCAGGCAACCTATGCAGTCACCACCCTAAGGATGTGGCATTCATAAGAAGAACTAGATGTAAAGCATTCTTCAGTCTACTTGCTGTTTGGGTTTGGGAGTGAGTGCAGTCCTGGGGTCTCTTCCTTCAGTTACTGAGTTGGCTCAGGACCACTTACCTGTACACCCACTGTCAAATGCCACAAGCCTCTTCCATTTTTGTTCCAGCTAACCTGGTCTATGTGGCTAAACACATGGGCTCTGCAGACCCAATATCTGGGTTCAAATCCTAATTCCACCTACTACAAATTCCGTGATTTGGGGCCTAAAACTGAACTTTCACATTCACTTTCTTGTTGTAAAATGAGGGCTATAATTGCATCTCCTTCATGTGATTGGTGTGAGAATCAAATGAAATGATTCAAATGGAAGTTGAGAATCCAAGCCAAGAAGAGAAATTTAAAGTTTCATGTTCAAATGCTTTCACTTTGAACTGTTTCTGACTAGGATTTCAGTCAATTCCTTGGCCAGGTGCATGTTTAGGGGATACTTTTCAGTCTGTAACCTACAGTGTGCAAAATACTTTTGTTTTAGATACTAACAAACACTAAGTGTATAATCTGCTCTAGAAGAGTTAATAAACTTCAGAGAGGGTTCCATTGTCATGCAGGAGGATTGGCCCCATGATGACGTCAAAATTGGGTGTCATTCATTCATTCATTCAACAAGTCTTTTGATAATGACTAGTTTTAAGACTTATGTGTTTTTTTCCTATTGGTTGTGAAGAAATTTTAGAGATTTTATTGCTCCTTAAAAAGCAAAACAAAACAAAAAAAATAGTAAAACAATTTAATCTCCCAAATTAAAAAAAGAGAGAGAGAGAATCATGTCATTTGGTAATTTAGAAACAACCTGTGGTTGTTTCTAAACAACCACACTCTGGGATCACACTCTCTGGGTTCCATTATCAGCTTGGGCAAGTTTCCTAACTTCTTTAAGGCTCAGTTTTCTCATCTGTAAAATGGGTATTATAATAGGATCTTCCTCATATGTTTGTTGTGAGGGTTGGAGATTATCTATGTAGAGAGTTCAGCAACTAGACATGGAAAAATTGAGCAATAAATGTTAGCTGTTAATAATAGCAAAAAATATTTCTAATACAAAAATACTTTCAATTATGGAAAGACCCCTTGAAAAAATGAGTATTTAAGTGCTGAGTTACTTCAAGTACCCTAAACACAGAACAGAAAAACTTACAGTGTTATCATTAACTGAAAGTTAATCTGAAGTTGAAATAAAATATTTGTGAAATTATAATATGAGTCAATAAGGATGATTTGTTTTAAGTTTTTTAGTACAAACAGTCCCTTACTTACAATGGTTCAACTTAACAATTTTTCAACTTAATGACAGTACAGAAGTGATACATGTTCAACAGAAACTATACTTTGAATTTGGAGATTTGATCTAGGGGCACATGGCCCGATGCTGTCGCAGGACACTGGGCAGCGGCAGCAGCAGTTGTTCCAGCTCCCAGCCAGCCACCAGGTCACAAGGCTACAGACACTCTACTCTACAGGGCACTATGTTGTCACCAATATTTGGATATGGTGGCCTGAGCATTTCAAGTAGGCTAGGCTTAGTTAGCTATGATGTTCAGTAGGTTAGGTGTATTAAATGCATTTTTAATTTAGCTTTTTTGAGATATAAACCCAGCCTAGGAGGAGGAGCATCTGTAATAGATTATGCTAATAAGTGAGGTAAAAAACTGTGTTGTAAATACTGTAAGTTTGATTTTTGGGTTTTTATTTTAAATATTCATCTGAGGATATGTTTTAGAGAGAGAGAAAGATGATTGATAGATAGATAGACCTTGATATGAGATAGAAACATCGATCTGGGATCAAACCACAACTTTTTGGTGCATGGGACGACCGTTCAACCTAACTGAACTACCTTGCCAGAGCCAAGTTTGATATTGTTTAATGTACTTCGGGCAACCCCTCATCATGGAAGTACAGAATTATACCTCAGATGATCCATTTTGCTGAATAACATTTCCTATTAAATGCCCATGCTTTCTTTTTAAAAATTAAGGAATCATTTGTTTTCAAAGAATAACCCCAGATAATTCATTAAAGCCATTTTCTGTCATCAGCAGTCAGGCTTTTTAAATGATCACTATGTTTTCACCCAAAGATTATCAGTGCTGTGTGATTTATAAACTTGTTTTGAAGATGTGTCCATTTTATAATGATACGATTTATATTGAAAAGTGTTTAAAAACAGCCTACACACCGTCCTGCGAACCCAAAGGTCGCTGGTTCGATTCCCCAGCCAGGGCACATAACTAGGTTGCAAGCCAGGTCTCCAGCCAGGTCTGTAGCTGGAGGCAGGTGAAAGGCAACCACACGTTGATCTCTCTCTCTCTCTCTGCCTCTCTCCTTACCTCTCTCTCTGAAAATAACAAATAAAATCTTTAAAAAAAAAGAAACAAAGAAAGAAAAGGTAACCTACAGCCCTGATTGGTGTGGCTCAGTTGGTTGGACATTGTACTGCAAAGCAAAATGTGGCCAGCTGATACCTGGTCTGGCCATATGCCTGGGTTGCGGGTTTAGTCCCCAGTTAGGGCATATGCCAGAGGCCGCCAATTGATGTTTCTTTCGCATATTGATGTTTCTCTTCATCTCTTTTCCCCCTCCCTTCCCCTTTCTCTAATAAATAAATAAATAAACACTTTAAACAAAACAGGAAAAGGTCACCTATATACATACAGTTTTAATTTTTCCTCAAAGAACTGATGGAGGGGGGGCGCTCAATGTTGGAAAATTTTAGCTTCAGGTAACAAACAGCCAATAAGCTTAGTAATTAATGTATGTAAAAGCTATTGTTTCAGGAACTGAAGGAATAACCCACCTTGACTTCAGTTAATAAGCTTAGTAATAATATATGTAAAAAGCTATTCTTTTAGCAACTAGAGGAATGACCCACCTTGGCTCCAGGGTAAGAAGACCTCCACCGAGGACACAAAGAAAGAATGCTGCAGCTTGGATCTCATTAACTTTCCCTGAATTCCAAGCCCCTTACCTACACCTTTCTTCTCCTTACAAACAGGGCCCATTTATAATAGAATGTAAGGCAGTCTGTGAGGGTGCAAACCAGCTGTCTTCTCAGATCGTCAAACATCTGAATGAAGTGCCCATAAAGATTCATTCCTTGTCTCCGCTTATTGGGTCTGGTAGATGACAGGCAGCACAAACAACAGCTTTTCCAGCTTCAGAATGTCTTAGAAATATAGCATAAACATTTAAGAACAAAGTCCACTGTGGTTCAAACTTCAAAGATTTTCTTGAAACCCGCTATAAATACTGGCTCAAGCCCATACCCCAAAGTGACACCAGCACAGATTTGATTGTAAGATTCTACCTCTTTAAAAAAGAACACAATTGGTTATATATGGCTTTTTTTTTTTCTTTTTTAAAGATTTTATTATTTTTAGAGAGAAGGGCAGGGAGGGATGAAGAAAGGGAGAGAAACATCAATGTATGCTTGCCTTTCACCTGCCTCCAGCTACAGACCTGGCTGGAGACCTGGCTTGCAACCTGGTTACGTGCCCTGACTGGGAAATGAACCAGCAATCTTCGGGTTCACTGGCTATATGGCTTTTAACCTCAAATATCAGTTATGCTGCAAGTGACCCACCCTCCCAATCTAAAATTATTCATGTGGAGATGGGTACATTCTCTGTGCATTGTTTTGAGTCCTTGGTTTTCCAGCTCTCACGAGGCTCTCTAAGGTTCCAGAAGTCCGTGTGGGTACATTCAGGGCAGGGTGAACTTTACAAATTCCACTTTCCTCCATTAGCAATAGGCCACAAATCCCAAAGGGAGCATGCAAAGCATTTGGAAGACTGTTTGGCCACTTGGCAAATCCCCCCATTAGGCGATCCCAAAATAAGAATAACAGGTGTCTGCAGGCTTATTTGGTCTTCCATGATAACAACTTTATTGCCTCATGATACACCATCTCTTTTTCCAATTTGATTCTTTTGCTGGAAAAAAAAAAACAAAAAACTTTTTTACTAGCTTACCCATAAGACACAGCGATGGAAAGCCACAAAACATTGATCCTCCACAAGGTTCAAGTCCAGCTCCCTGTGCCAACCCATTGTCACAGGATATGTTTCTGCTAATATAGTTGACGGCTTTTTTCATATCCATGCCAGACCAGTTGTTGAGCATGTAGCAAATACAGGAAGCATGGTATACAAATCACATGTCATTTTCACTGCCTTGGGGTTCAGCAGAAAAACTTACATCTTCAACTGAAGGGCTCTCAAGACTGCTAAGCAAGCTTCTTTATTTACTCGGCTTAGCTCGTCTCCAAGAACAACGAAACATGAAAAGCTTATGTAGGTCATTGCGATGTGGCCACTGTCATAAGGAGTCTTTGCTAGATTGAATGCCATGGCCAGGTATAAAGAGCCTCAGAAACCACAGCCATTTAGATTTATTCTGTTTTCTATGGGAAGGACCTGCAGGAAGTAAATCCACTCTGTTATATTATCTTTGTTCACCACATCTAAGGAATCCAACATATCCAGCCCAAAAAGCGCAAAAATTGCCATTGTCAACCTGCTGGTCTCCAGTGAAGAATAGTGCCCAGGTAAAACCCTCAAGGCAGGCAGGCAGCCCTGGTAGAACGCACTGCAGGTCCCTCGGGAACTCCAGCAGCTCCGGCTCACAGCCCCCATCTGCCACTTGTCCTCCGCGACCCTAAATGCTCGCACTTGGGCCCAGCACCCAGCTGGGCATTGTGAAATGGCCCAGTTCAAGAAAGGTTGTCCAACGCATGGATGATGAGAACACTGGAACACCGGGGCAGCACTCAGTCAACTGAGACCAAGATGATTTGTATACTGACCAACATATATCTGCAAAGAGCGCCTTCCCCAACACAGCCACACCTGACGAAAGGCTGTGCATCCCAGTCCTCGCATTTCCAGGGCAGTACCTGCTCCCTGGCCTCCTCCACGATCAGTGTGGTAGCTATTTCTGGAGGAAGCCTAGTTGACCCAGAGTACTGTGGAGGATTTGTTTTCTAGTCAGCAGATGCTTTCAAGTGAGCATTTAACTGTCAATGAAAAATAAATAAAAGGTGTTGCAAATTCTGTAAGATCTTAGCGATCTGCAGAAGCTCCGTTGTTGCTGAACGGATCTCCCTCTCAGTTGCCTGGGGAACTGCTTTTTAATGTCACACACCGAGCAGTTCTCTCCTGAATGTAATTGTAGTTTTCCTGACGCCATGGTTAAAGCTGTTCAAATGTTTGGCTTCTGGCAATATTCCCTAACATCATTCATGACAGTGATGGATCTGAAACCATTGTAATACACTTTAAAATCTCACTAACGTGTTAAATAACTGGAGCAAGAATCCTATAAAAGTAGGAACTATCTTTATGACCAGAAAAGGCATCTAAAAACATACATGTGAATCTATGATAATCTGATGTGTCAAGATCATGGCTGGTCCTTCGCAGGGTTGTGTCTTAAAGGCCAGACATGACCTCTCATCGGAGAGGTGCCATGAAGTGATATAAAGCCCTGTACTGGATAGACCATTGGCTTCTGGCAGTTGCTGCTAGAGGCCTACTCAGTTTTCTTTCTCCTCATCTTCTTTCTTTATCTTTCACCTCCACCCCCCACCCCCCCGCCCCCTGCCGAAAGATCTCCATCTTCAGAGAGGCAATATGCCTGGACTAGGCCCAAAACACATTTTCCAAGCTCCCTGCAGCCACAATGGTCATGTGACATAGTTCTATCCAATGAGTGACCAATTGCTGGGTGGCCCTTCTGGGAAAAACCTATGAAGGGGTGCAGATAGGTGCTCAGCTGATAGGAGCCTTGTGCCCTGCACTTTCTTTCTCTTGCCAGGAGTGCAGAGGCCATGCTAGAAGTGGCTGAGCCATCTTGTGCCCAGGAGATTACAAGTTCAGGATGGCTGAACAGAAAGATAAGATCCTGAATCCCTGATGACATAGCAAAGCCTCCATTCCAGCCCTGGGTCACCTCCTGCTAGGCTTCCCATTACTTGCAAAAAATACAACATATTGAGCCACTAATGTTTGAGTCCCTGCCATTAGTCACCAAACTCAATTTCTAGTTCATACACAACCTGTTACCTGTAAATGGAATGCTGTAGGAAAAATGGGAAACTAAGTGTTCGGACAGAGGGCTTTCAGGGTCCACCAGCTGGAGCCTGGAAAGCTATTGGTGCCTGTTTTGGCAGAGCAGGAAGAGAAACAGGACCTGGGTTGTTGGCATTATTGTAGAGTCATTCGAAAACAGCTTTGCCACCCCAAGACTACTTACCATGTAAAAAAAATAATCCTTTATATTTTCTTTGCCTTTTACATTATAAAATACATTCTATTTTAGTCACATAAATGAGAGGGATAATTCCAAGTATCTTTCATGACAGCTGGCATAGAGAAACTATTTAATAAGAATTCATTGAATAACTAAAGGGGAAATCATATTCTATCCTATCACCCTTCAGAATGTACAGAAACCCTGCTTATGCTTAATTTATATTATCTGCCAATTTATTGGGCCATGTTCCAAAAAATAAACACTTTACAGGTTGATTAAATAATTAGGTTGGGCTTTCTGATGGGTAGCTCTACACAAAACTGTAAGGCAATCATGAAAACTAGCTCTTTTTTTTTTCCCAACAAGACTTACTAAATTCTGCATTTTTTTTCCTAACACTTCTTGAATACTCTTTATATACCATGCATGGTTCTAAGAACTTTATTAACTGATTTACTCCTCAGCAGAGCCCTATAACATAGGACTATTATTTTAATAGTTATGTAAGTGGGAAACTATTATATAAATTTTATAGGTAAGAGAGCCCAGGTAAGCTAGGTCACTTTTCCAAGGTCACACAATTAGAATTAGTGAGTGGCAGAACAAGGATTATTCCAAGTGTTCTAGCTCTTAACTACCACACTTTAATGTTGCTTTCATGTATTTTTCTTCATTCTTCATCATCATCCTCACTCTGGACTTTGGATTCTGTGATAGTAGTGATTCCCTGATGAGTTTGGGTTTTTAAGTCTTTGCTTTGTTATGCTGTATATTTCTTCTTCTTCCTACTTGTGAGAAGGGGATTTCTGGGTTCAGGCTTCATTCATATCCTATGGCTCTCTATAAGAATGGCTAATGATGCTCAATGCTTTTATAAAACAAAATTGTAATTTTTTAAATTATAACAATGCGGCATGAAATATGTTATTACTATATTGACAAGTGTGGCAGAGAATTCTAGATGCTCCTTCATCCCTTTGTCCACTGGTGGAGGACAATGGGATGTTATTCCCATTTTACGGAGGAAGAGACTGGTTTTTATTTGCAGAATATCAGGGACTTGTTTAGCTATTGAATAGCCTGAAGCTCTAGCTGAACCAACAGACCATTTAGCCCCCATGGGAGAAAAGGACAGTCAAGTTATTAGCAATTTCCTTTTTCAAATGTAGCACCTACTCAGTGGCAATCAGATTAACTGAATAACAATGACTTTCACCTCTTCCCGCAAAGCAGCCCTTAAATCTCCATTTTGTTGTAGTCTTCCACCTTGACAAGTGGAGGTTAAAGTCAAGTTAAATTTGCCCTGGCTGGCAGCTCAGTAGAATGGTGCTGGCCTGCATACCCAGAGGTCACTGGTTCAATTCCCCAGCCAGGGCATATAACCAGGTTGCAAGCCAGGTCTCCAGCTAGGTTCTTAGCTAGAAGCAAGTGAAGGACAACTATACATTGATGTTTCTCTCCCTCTCTTTCTCCCTCCATGCCCTTCTCTCTGAAAATAATAAACAAAGTCTTTTTTAAAATAAAAAATAAAATAATGTGACTCTTCTCTCCAGAACTGTAGAATAAAATTCAGATGCTTTTATCACCTTTGAAACATGGGTACCATGATCCCCATATATAGATGAACCTCAGACAGCCTAAGGGGCTCCACCAATGTCATACAGATAACAAATGATACCAGGTTGGTTCCAAAATTGGAAGCCTTGTTATTCCCATTTGCTCCCATTTTGCAGTAAGCCTCATGGACACAACAGAGAAGTGCTGGTGCCCTCTACATACTTGAAATCTGAAGGACCCAAAGTTTTTGCCCTTAATATATATTAAGAAAACATCAGGAAAAGTTTTCCCTGGCAAACATACGTCCAATTCTATTCTCACAAACAGAATTTAAAGCCATGTGGAACATCCTATGAAGAAGTTTCTTCTTGTGGGTTATTTAATATTTTCCCTTGACCATAAGGAAATGATCAATTTGATGGACTCAAATGTTGGAAAATTTTAGTTTCAGGTAACAGCTAATAAGCTTATAATTATGTGTGTAAAAGCTATTGTTTCAGGAACTGAAGGAATGACCCACCTTGACTCCAGTTAATAAGCTTAATAATAATGTAAGTAAAAAGCTATTTTTTAGGAACTAGAGGAATGACCCACCTTGGCTCCAGGATAAGAAGACCTCCACCCAGGACAAAGAAAAAATGCTGCAGCTTTGATCTCATTAACTTTTCCCTGAATTCCAAACCTCTTACCTACACCTTTTCTTTCCTTACAAACAGGGCCCATTTATAATAGAAGGTAAGCAAACCAGCGGCTATCTTTTCAGATTGTGGACCATCTGAATAAAGTGCCCATGAAGATTCAACCCCTGTCTCTGCTTATTGGGTCTGACAGCTGACAGGTAACAAGAACACCAGCTTTCCTGGTTTCAATTTGGCAGCTATGATGAAGAGTCCTGACTGAATTCAGACAGATCTACGTTCTAACTCTACCTTTTACTGTGTGACCTTGGGAAAAATGCTTAACCACTCTGGGTTGTAATTTCCTCACTTGCAAAAAAAGAAACATTTGTTTTGAGAAATGAAAATAAGGTATGCATCCCTGGCTGGTGTGGCTCAGTGGACTAAGCACGGGCCTTCGAACCAAAGAGTTCCTAGTTTGATTCCCAGTCAAGTTACTTAGGTGCCTGGGTTGCAGGCCAGGTCCCCACGTGGGGGCAAGTAAGAGGCAACCACACATTGATGTTTCTCTCCCTCCCTTCCCCTAGCTTTAAAAATAAATACATAAAATCCTTAAAGAAAAAAGAAAATAATGTAGGCAAACAACATTGTAAATGTACCATAATAAATACTATTATAGAAAATAATCATTTCCTATTCTTCATGTTCCTCAAAATCTTCCATCAGTTTTGATACAAAATAAGAGCAAACCTTTCATCTTTCTAAGGAGGAAAAAGAAAAAAAAAAAGCCTAACTGGTGTTTGTATGGCTGCACCTGCCTGTTCACTTAGTGTCACCATTTTCTGGGAATCAATACGATTATTTGCCCTTGGACATAGTTTCCTGGCAACACATATCTTGAACCAATTCAGGTGAATTTCCTTTGTCATTTATGGTCACCTGGCTCCTGCATTAAGTGGCTCCTTGCAGCCTTCCATAAATATTAGGATTATGCTTGCTTCAGGGAAATGACCAAATGGTACATTTATGTATTGTTTTTCTCTTGGGATATTACAGTGCTGCGCAAAGAGCCATCTGCTGAGACTACCAGAGTCCCTTTGAAGGCAGTTGGGTGGCTATTTTTATGCGACAAAAACAAAGCCGAAAAGATTTATTCACAGGGTTTTCTGACCCGAAGGAAAAGGAGCAATCTCTCAGTGAATCCACAGAAACTATTGTTGGTGATCCGAAAAAGCTCAGGAAAAATCTGATTTTTCCTGCACAAGGGTCTATCCTGATATTTTCTTTTCTTTCTACTGGGACTACGCTGGCAAGTACCTTTAAGGCAAAGCAACAGTCAGGAGTTATTGCCAAACCATTTAGCAAATAGTATATGAATTTTCCATGTTTTAAGTGTAAATATTCTTCACTTTAAATTCCCTTTACCCTTCAAAGCCTGGTTTTTCTCTAAAAAGTTCTCATTTGAATCCCTGCAGGCAAGACCTTTACTTTAATATTCATTACGTAGATTTTTAGGATGACGAAACTGACATATTTTTAATAATGGTATAGTTTATTTGAAAAATAATGACAATTTTTATAGGATTAAAATCTCCCATAATCTCACCATTGTGTTATTAATTGACTGTATTTTTTAAATACAGTAAGTACTATTTCCTATGTATTATTGTTACAGAGTGGGAGAAACCCAAAATCCCCCTCTTTGCAGTTTGGGGTGGGACACTGAAGTAAGCCATTTCTCCTGAGAGAGGTACTTTGCGTATCTATGGTAGCTAGTGTCTTGGTTAAGCAAATGACTGGATAAACTTCTTACCCCAAAAAGATGGGAGGGGTTTTGATCATTGAATAATGATGAAAGAATTTACAGGGCTCGTTGAGATTTCACAGGTGGCACGATTGGTCACCCTACCACTGTGTCATAGGCTACCATTGCGGCTTAAAATTGGGCAGCAGACTCGCAGTTGTTCTCTCTCACCTGGATGGACGTGCAGAAAGGAACTCCTTCGTTCCCCTGGGTGTACCCATAGATAGACACACGGCCTGAAAACTCACCTGGTTTGAGAAGGGGGAGCAAAGCTGGGAAGGGAGACATGCAGCTTGCGCAGAGATAGGGAATTACATGTGGTATAAGATTTGGGGAGTGTGTGCAGGATACCCCCCTAATTGGGTATAGCAGCTGCCAAGAGCTGTGAATTTATAACTAGAATGCTAAGTTGTGAACTGTTGTTTTCCTGAAAGATGGTGTCTTCTGCTTGTCTGTTTTAAAGCAAACCTAATCAGGCAGGACTATATTTTGTGGGTGTTTTTAGAGGGATTGGGATTTAACGGCACAATTGCACCTTTAATATAGATCTGTATACCCCTCAAATAAAATACTTTTGCTTTTCACCAAACTCTGATGTTAAGAGTCATTACTTAAAGAAAAAAAAGTCATTCCTAATGGCAGGCAATTCAAGCACATTGAAACTGAGGACTCCACCCACCCAGGATCCTATTATACTCTTTCATCCCCTATTTACTGTGTTAAACAGAGACCCACAGGCTCAAAATGGTATCACTCTTGCTAAAAGTCCATGATACCAAACCTAGATGTAATACCTAATTCTAACTGCAGTTTCAACCTCACCCAGCAACATAATCAGCCTGGGATTTCCTTATCAGCACTAGTGAGGTAATATCCCTGGGAAGGCTCTCTACCTTTTCTTTTGGGAAAGGAAAATACCCTTGCCTGAAGGAATTCAGTTTTAATTTCTTAGTCCCACCCTCTTTCTACCTATAAAAACCTCCACTTTGTACAGTTCATTGGTGTTCCTTTCTAGTTGCTAGAAAGGATGTTGTTCAATTCATGAATTCCTTAACTAAAGTCAATTCAGTCTTCAAATTTACTAGATGGAGTTTTGTTTAACAACTCTAAGCTATTTTTCAAAGACTCTGAGGTGCCTTGTATGAGGAAAAGGAAGAAAAACTACTAGACTTTTATTTTTATAATGTTGAAGATCTCTCAACATTTTATTGGCCTCCTGCCTGCAAGGGGTGTCACACCTCTGCTGTCTTCATGCCTCAGAATTTTGGTGCCATTAGCCCCAGGCACCACTTTGCTGTCCACAGTCCTGTGGGTGGTGGTTGTCTGGATGGATTGCATGGAGTTGCCATTGTCCAGGGGATTACCAAGATCTAAGCCCTCCCCTTGTTTCATCAGGCAGTGGTAGGTGGTGATCTCAGCCTCCATTTTGACTTTGATGTTCAGCAGAGCCTCAGACTCCTGGTCCTGGTGCTGCCCCTCTGCCCAGGTCAGGGCCAGTTCTGACTCCAGGTGAATAGGATCCTGTTGAGCTCTTCTGTCTGCCTGGCATAGAGAGTCTCCACCTCCCTCAGGCTGTTCTCTAAACTGGCCTGCAGATTTCTCATTGAGTCTGGGGTGGTTTCCAAGGACTGGACCCTACTTCTCAGCTCGGAGAGTGTCATCTCAGCAGCTTCCATCCTAATGGTCTGCAAGGTGACCACTGTGGTGCTCTCCTCAACTTGTCTAGCTCCTCTTGGGTTTTCCAAGCTAGTTCATCATCCTGGGCCCGGATGTCCTCCATGATTTTGCTGAGGCCCTATGATTTAGGGGCATCCAACCAACTCCATGGTCAACCCAGAGTTGCCAATCTGGTTTTGTGAACAATTTACTTCCTCCTTTTTGTTCTTCATGAAGAGCAACTCCTCCTTGACAGCCTACATCTCAAACCCCGGCTGCAACCAAGTGATGTTGGTGTCATCAATAACCTTTTGGAGCCCATTGATGTCACTCTCCACAGACAGACACATGGCCAGCTCCATCTCATACTTGACTCTGTAGTCATAAGAAGCAGGACAGGCATTGTCAGTCTACAGAACGACGTGGGCCTTGTCCACAGAACTTGCAAAGATCTGAGTCCTCAGGCCCTCAATGATTTTGAAATAATGCTTGCTCCCAGTCTCTGACCTGGGGCCCCTTCTTCTTCAGGTGTTCCTGAGTTTTGTACTCCAGTCTCCAATTATCAGCCTCAGGGCTTCTCACCCTCTCCAGATAGGAAGCCAGGTGGTCGTTCAAGCATTGCATAGTTTCCTTCTCAATCTGTATGCACCCTGTGCCCACCAGACCCCAGCCACCCCCACAGCCATGCCCTAGGACTCCCAACCACCCTACACACTGGTGAAGTGGGATGTGGAGATCCTGGACCCCCAGCACCTGCATAGATGCTGGTCTTGCTGCTGTCCAGCTGGGCCCAGTTCCTGGGCAACTACCCAAATCTCAGGGCCCTACAGTTTGTGGAGAAGCTAGACAGGGTGCTGTTCAGGGAGAAAAGTGAGTGGCCAAGACTCAGGTTCAAGCCATAGTCAAAACAAAACAACACTACTAGATTTCTATTGTTTTTTAAAAATAATCATAGATTTAAAGAAAATTGGCAAAAATAGCACAAAGAATTCCCATATACCCTTCTATGAGATGCTGTTCATGTTCCCACACTTGCTTTGTCATTCTGTATTTTGAATCACTCCATAATGTATGTGATGAGTACAACACATTTTCTTTACAACCACATCCTTCATGTGAACTGGGGTGTTCTCTACAGTACTTGTTTCCCATAATTTACAGCTCAGCATATGCTTTAAACACACACATGTGTACACATTAATAATTAAAGTGACACAAACAGTCAAAAAAATCAAATGGAAAAGATGATCTTATTATAATGGAAAGTCACGATGCCCCTCTCTGCTCTGCTCCTCAGAGGCAACATCTTTTATTTTTACTTATTTATTTTTTTAACAATTTTTTGTTTTGTTTTTTGTTTTTTAAAGAAGGGCAGAGAGGGAGGCAGAAAGGGTGAGAAGCATCAGTGTATGGTTGCCTTTCACCTGCTTCCAACTAAGGACCCGGCTGGAGACCTGGCTTACAACCTGGTTATGTGCCCTGACTAGGGAATCCAACCAGCAACCTTTGGATTTGCAGGCTGGCACCTATCCGCTGAGCCACCAGCCAAGGCCGACAACATCTTTTAAGCCTTCTTTTTGCTTTGGATTGTTCTCAAACCTACATATCTCTAATCTGCTTCCACTACTGTTTCTTACTAATCCCCTTTGGACATTTCATTTTCAGTTTCTACTATGAAAGGCAAGAATTTAGCTCATTTACTCCCTTTCTGCCAAAGTGACATTACTTGCTATTCTTAGTTCTCCCACTGGTCCCCTCTGTATTTTCAATCAACATACTTAAGTCTCAACCTTTGTTCCAGCCACCAGAGAAAGGAAACTGAATTCCTGCTTGGGAAGCAGAAGATACTAGCTAGCACTCTACTTCCTTACCCTCTACAGACTGTCAATTTATAACATTTTCATTCTGTTCCATAATCACCATTACATGAGTTCATTGTACAAGATGGAAAACTAACGAACTGGCTTTCCATGACCATGTGACCGTGGCTCACTGTAGAGCAAGCAGCAAGCTATATACCTTTCACAGGGCCCGGACCTGGACCACTTGTCCCTTATTGGAGAATGTTCCCGAGTCGAATAGAAATGGGGGTTCTAGTTTTTTTGTCTCCACCAAATCTTTTAATCAGATCTGCATGCTTTTCCAACTTCTCGCTGCTTCCTGATTGTTGTCCTGGTGTTCTAGTTTTGTCTCTGGCTTACCCCTTCCTTCTCAGGCTCTGTCAGCCTGCAAGAACCCAGGGAGCGCAAGAAAGTGCCGGCTCACGTTCTCCCTAGAGTGTTGGCTCACTTTCTTTAGAGCAGCCTTTCATTTAATTCGTTGCCAAGAATGAAACCAATTCAGGAGGTTTCACAGAAATTCTACTTTTCTGTTTTCTACTGAAAAATTGCAAGTCTGAGTAACCCTGGAATGGACTGGACTTCTGCAGCAATGAGTGGGCTGTAGTGCAGCAATACTAACTCTCTTCCTTTCACCTGTCTGCCCTTGTAGTAATGAATTTTCAGTACTTGAAATAGACTTGCCCTTCATCTCCTTGTCTCTAGCCCCATGCCTCAGCCCTGCCCTAAAGCTTCTGTCAGGTTGCACAGGGAGACACTGCCTCTTCTGGGCCATATCCCCTCCTCGTGGGTTCTCCCAGCTACTTGCTCAGTGTGTGGTCCAGACCAGAACAGCTTCAATGGCATCACCTGGGAGCTTGTTAGGGCGATGCAGAATCTCATGCCTACCCTGAACCTACTGAATCATACTTGGCAGTTTAATGAGATTTCTAGGTGATTCGTAGCCCAAGTAAGAACTAATCAAGACTATAGTATCCCTACCTTGCTTCATTAGGCATCTTTTTTTTTTTTTGGGGGGAGGGGGATGGGGGCATCTTTTTTGTCTTCCTAAATTTATCGAACTCTCTGATTCATGGATGTCCCTCACCCCTTTCACTCATTATTGCTTTTGTGAATTTATTTACTTTTTGTTTTTTAAACATTTTATTTATTTTCAGAGAGGGGAAGGGAGTGAGAAACAGAGGAAGAGAAACATCAGTGTGTGATTGCCTCTCATGTGCCCCAACTTGGGGCCTGGCCTGAAACCCAGGCATGTACCCTACCTGGGAATGAAACTGGCGACACTTTGGTTTGCAGGCTGGTGCTCAGTCCACTGAGCCGCACCAGCCAGGGCTACTTTCTATTTTCATTTCTTTTCCATTATTTAGTGGAATCTCTAGAGGCAAAGGAAAAAACAAGTTTGTGGGGTCAATAATTCAGCAAGCAATTTGATACATTTCAGACACAAATCTTAGGACACTTGAGGGCAATAAAAATTGTTGGCATGCCCCATTTTTGTTCTGTTAGTGTTTTACAGCTATCCTCTCAATATAAGCACAGATTTGGACATTATAACATGTTTATAATCTTGATGAAAGAATTCTTCGTGTGGGTTGCCTTTGGGTTAATTACTTTATACCTGGAAAACTCAGAGATGCTGCTGCCTGTAAGACTGACAGCCACCTTCTCCCAGAAGCAACAGCATTAAACAGGCAAATTGAAAATTGCAATTGTGAGGGAGGAAGAATCTCCTCTACTCTAACGGGTCTCTTGGTTGGTCTAATAATCAAATAAACATGAAATAGTCAGAGAAATTAGACAAATTTAATACATAAACATGTATGGGGACCTGCTCACAAAAGAAAGTCAGAGACCCTGCATACAAGATTCAAAGGCAGAAAGGGGAACTTAGGTATTGTTAGGGACTGCTAGTCTGCTTGGCAAGGCCCAGCTAGCAGAAACGGGTGTTTGGCAAGGCCAGTCCTAGTGTCAGGTGGGCTCAGAACGGACCCTGTGTATAGGGAGTCAGCCCAGTGTGTTTACCCCGTAGCCCATGAAGCACGTAAAGCAGAGAGTGCGCCATACCTTGTTCTGTGCAGCTAGCTTAGCTTCCTGGTTTCAGTTCAGCAGGTGCCAGTAGTACCTGCATATAAGTTTAGTATGATTAATAAACGGGACTCGCGGCTTGGGCGAGCCTCCCGACCCCACCTTTGTCTCTTCTCTCTTCTCTCTTTCTTGTGTCCTCTGTTGTCCAAACCCGGTGCGTAATCCAGGGACAGCTGGTCCGTCACAAGGTATATGTGACATTCTGAGCTAGGGCTAAGGGAAGGACCTGAAGCCTTCAGAAAGTCATTGCAGAGAAAACACATGTTCAATAATTACTAGTTTGCATTACCATATAGGTAAATTAGCTCTGAATACCCTACTATGAGCAAAAGCTTTAATTCACATTCCTCTAGATAGTAAGTGTCTCTTGAGCCTGCAGGGTCTCAGTTACCTGTAGCTCTAAATAATCTGCATATCACCCTGGCGGTGTGGTTCAGGGGATTGAGCTAAAGAAAGGGTCACTGGTTCCATTCCCAGTCACGACACATGTCTGGGTTGCGAGACAGGTCCCCAGTTGGGTTCAGCGAGAGGCAACCACACATTGTTTCTGTCCATCTCTTTCTCCCTCCTTTTCTCTCTCTCTAAAAACAATTCTCTTAAAAAAAAATCTGCATATCATTGAGGTACAGCTTGGGATGGCTCTTTCTGAACCTGCACACAAGAAAGACAAAGGGAATGAAACAGCTTAGCAGAGATGTACAAAACGATGTTTCTTTGCTGTTCTGGGTGTATTTTTTATTTTTAGCATCACAAATGCTACTGTACATTTGTTCCAGCCAGTTATCCAAGTATTTGTGGGAATTAACCGTAATGTTATGAATGTTCACAGATGGATGAACCAAAGCTGATGGGAAAACAAACTGGTTCGGATCTTTTCACCATTTTAGAGATGAGTTTTATCTGGCTAAAATGAAGTCTTTTCAAGCAGAAACTACTACATAGAAAAGTTTTGTTGTGTGTGTTTTTTGTTCACTCGTTTATTTTGTTTGGTTTTTTAAGCCAGAAACGGAATACCCAACTACAAGTGACTTGAACTGGTGGTTCTCAAAAGTGCCTGCCCTTCGGAATCGCCTGGGAAACCTGGCTTCTACCTGGTGAGATCTGGTTTCACTGGCCTGGGTGTAGCCTAGGCATTGAGGGTGACTGTCCGATGCGGCCAAGGTTGAGAGCCGCTGGCTTGCACAATGCAGATGTGTCCTGTCGCACTTCACAGAAAGTTTCGTAGCGGTACTGCAGGCTTGATTTGGGACTCAGTGATGTCAGCGAGGACCCAGGCTCTTTCATTTTTTCCTTGGTTATTCTTGGCATGTCGTCAGTGTTTCCACTCTCACAGATGGGTATTGTAACTCCAAGCATGAAGTGTAAACATGGCAGGGAAAGTGAGGTCAAAACTACCTCCTCCTTACACTTCTGTCAGTTAAGAAAAAGTTTCTAGGAACCGGCACACCCAACTCCAGAAACTTCCTGTATTCCACCCATAGATCAGCTGCTGACAAAGAATGGCTTACATCAATTACCGTGGTGCTGGTACACACCAAAATGAAGGTTTCATTGAACTAAATAAAAAGAGGGGAATGGCTTTTAGGTGGACAGCCAACAGTGTCCGTCTCTGTAACCCTGTCATCTGAAACAAATTAGCAATAACTCATCAGCTTCCGGGATACCATCCGGTTCCACTGGACCTAATATTAATTTCTTTTTGGAGCAGTTCTATTTGTATGGAATATGATTTCATGACTAATTTTTTTCTTACAGGTCTCCCAAAGCACAGAGTAAATTTAATTTAAAAGTAGGATAAAATTTATTCTATTTTGGTAATTAATACATGGGCCCATTGACACTTTTATAAATCTAAGATATAGTAGTATGGGAGCTTACTGGTCTTATTTTTTCTACTTTATGCTTTGCCAGTTCATCATTTAAGGAATCATTTTATCATATTCTTCCATTTTTCCCTACATTAAAAAAAGAAATTAAATTAAAAAAGAAATTAAAGGAACCAGGCTTGGCTGGTGTGGCTCAGTGGACCTGAGTATCAACCTGCTCAGGATCTGGGGTGGCCGGTTCAATTCCCAGTTGGGACACATGCCTGGGTTGCAGGCCAGGTCCCCAGTTGGGGGCATTCAAGAGGCAACCAGTTGTTTCTCTAGCACATTGATATTTCTCTCCCTCTTTCTCTCTCCTTCCCCTACTCTAAAAATAAATAAAATCTGTTAAAAAATAATGAAATCGTTTAAAAGATACAATGGTAAAAAATAAAATAAAATTTGTTGTCCTTTAGTTTTCTTATTGCACTGATCAAAGTACTGCATAATTTTTCAAGAAGCAAGACGTGAGGAACTATTTTTACAGTTTGCCTTAACGTTTCATAGAACAAGAACTCAGAATTTTTCATTTTCCATCCATAGTGGCAAAGAAAAGGGAATTGACAGAGTTTCAGAATTATTAGATGAATCAGAAGAGAAATGCAGAGACAGATACTGGCACTCTAAACTCTAATAATGATGGTGGAATTGGTCATGTAAATGAAACCTGATTATGAGTTTTCCAATGATATTGTAGATGAATTTTCTCAAACTCAAGAATAAATGATCTATATATTTCTAAGGACAAAAATAATGTGTTATTTTTTTTATTGTTAGTCATTTAACAGGAGGCACGGCATCACCCAGTATAGATACATATTCTCACCCAACTGTATATTTATTGGAGGGAGAGAGAAACACTGATGTGAGAGAAGCATCAGTTGGTTGCCTTCTGCACATGCCCTGCTGACTGGGGGTCAAACCTGCAATCCAGGTATGTGACCTGACTGGGGATTGAACCCTCAACTTTTTGGTGCATGGGATGACGCTACAACCAACTGAGCAACCTGGCCAGGTCATCACCTAATATTTTTTGACAAGAACTTGGACCATCTTGTTTTGCTAAAAGGATGTATGATGGTATTCTTAAACTTTTATTGTTTGTGCACCAATATTTATTTGAAGGTTTTCTGTTTAAATTCTTGTTAGCATTTCTAATAAATTTTTCTTATATCCATTGATTCTTTTAGAAGTTCATCATAAAATGACTTCAAAATGGTAATGAGTATTTTTCTTGGTACATTGACAAAGGCCACTCAGATCACCCAGTTGTGGGCTCAGAATCCTTTATCAAAGTGCCAACCAGAGAAACTGATAATCTTGTTTAGAAGAGGCACTGTGCCATGCTCTGAAGACAAAACAAAACAAAAACAGATCTGCTCTTGAAGAGCTTATAACCTAGATGGGAGTCAGAAATATAATTTTTCTCCCATTAGTTAACAAATGTCATCTTTGAGTTTTTCATTGCCAGTTGCAGGTACCCTCTTCAGCTCCCAGCTTTTCCCAGTATTAACACCTTACACAACTATAGTAGAATATCAAAACCAAGAAATTAACATTGGGACAATCCGTACCACTTTTTCAGATTTTACCAGCACAACTTATGTGGGTTTCAGGGGGGTGTAGCTCTGTATGTTATTGCTTGTAAAGCCTTATCAAACCACCACCATAATGAAGATACTGAACCGCACCATCACCACAAGATTTGCTCCTCTCTCCCTTATAGTCCTATTGGTCCTCTCCCCATCTTTAACTCAGGCAACCACTAACCTGGTCCCATCTCTGTATTATTTCATGAATGTTATAGAAATGAAATAATGCAGTGGAATGGAATCAAAACATCCTTTTGAGATTGTGTTTTTCCACTCAGCATAACCATTGAGGTTAATCCAAATTGTTGCATGTATTGAGTTTATTCTTTTTTATTGCTGAGTGGTCCACATGGTGGAAATGTGCCATTGTCTGGGTAGTTTCCAGTTTGGGGCTATGAAGAATAAAGGTGCCACGAATGGTCACATACAAATTCCTGTGTGAAGTTTTCATTTATCTGAGATTAAGTGCCTAAGAGGGCAACTGGTGGCCATATTGTAAGTACATTTGAGTTTTGAAAAAAAACCCAAACTATCAAACTCTTTTCTAGAGGGACTGTACCACTTTACATTCCCAGCCACTTAAGAGTGATCTGGTCCCCCGGCATCCTTACCTGCATTTGGTGTCATCACTCTTTTTCATTTTAGCTGTTATGATAGGTATATAGTGATATCTCATTGTAGTGTAATTTGCATTTAACGGCTAATGATATTGTACATCTTTTCATGTGTTAACTTGCCATCTATATGTCCTCCTCATAAAATGTCTGTTTCTTGTTTTGTTTTTTTTTTAATTGAGTTCTTTATGTTTTAAATGTTATTTTTAAATTAATTTTGCTATTACAGTTGTCCCAATTTTCCCCCTTGGCCCCCCTATATATTCTAAATATACCCAGCCACTATATTTTTTTAAGTTATGGCTGACATACTCAGCTATTTTTAATCAGCTGCTATAGCCTTCAATTTGAAGGTCAAATGAGGTCATGAAGAGTCTCTTATCTGTCAAGCCACATTCACACTCCTCCCTCCTCAGCGAAGCCATCTCTATCACTCCCAATTCAGCCGTGTTCCTTCAAGGAGGAACATTTTGGGGGCCAGGTTCCAACTCTGGCCCAAACATGTTTTTTGTTTTGTTTTGTTTTTGCAAAGCATTTTGCCATTAATCTGTTCCACACTTCTTTAAGAACTAGAGTGCCAGCCCTTCAGCCTTCTCTAGTTCTTGTTATCAGAGCCATGAAAGCAACTGAGTTGCTGACATGACAATTTCTGGTTTTAATTTTGCCTCCACTTGTACTACATGGGTTTCCTCTGCTCATTCATTTCTCTGCCTACCCAGTCAGCTTTCCCCTGCTATGGCCATGGCCCCACCTCCACATGTTTGCACAGCTCAGTTCCCAAGGTTAACTGATTCTGCTTCTGTTGGCCAATTCCACATTTTTGGGAGAGATGGGAGTCCTGGATATTGGGGTCAGTTGTACACTTCTAGTGCAGCTGTGTGGCCTGGGGAAGTGATGGCAGAGGATGTGGCTCTCCTGGGGATGTGGCCTATGAGGTTCTCTGAGAAGAAGGTGTGAACAGAAAGTTACTGTCACCTTTATTACAAGGATCATAGGGAACAGTAGGTCAAGAGAGGTGAAGTGGTTTCCAGAGCCACAGCTCCAGGGGTAGAGGCAGGACATAAACTCTAAAACTCTTAATCTCCAAACCCTGTATTACTATGGCAATCAGCCTACCCTCATGGTTCCTGTCCTCAAACTCCTCGCTTCTTGGTGAAATCAAGTAGCCATGATTACAATAGATACACATAAATTTCAACTGAAAATCATGCCAGGAGAAAACAGAAGATATAGATCTATTAAACAAAACACAATGTAGTATAATTTAAAGAAAAATAGTGCTACTCCCTTTCAACAAGTTTTACAGTAGTTTCAATGTATGCTCATATTATCCTCTTCATAAAAATAACTTCGCCGTTTATGAGCTCCTGGGTGACACAGTTCAGTGACATACAAAGTTAATTCCATAAAGTGACAGAAAGAAAAACCAGAATGGTACAAATCCCTTTGAACCAAATACCTGCTTTTATGTAAAAACACTCTAGTCTTGTCCTTTAATTAGCATTAACTGGCTTTCTAACGTTAAAGCAACACCTCTTTTTAGGATTGAGTCAATGGGGGTAACTAAACAGTATCTTTTTTATATGCTGGATCTGGCCTACTAAAATTTTACTTAGCAGTTTTCCTCTATGTCCATCAGTGAGACTGGTTTATACTTTTCCTTCTTGAACTAACCCTGTCAGGTTTTGATATCAAGATTATGACAACTGCTGTCCTCAATATCATCTATAAAGTTGACATTTTTATTTGACTCCACATTCATCTAGCCTGGTGGTTTTTTTTTTTTTTTGAGAAGAGTAGTAAATATAAATTTTAAATTATATTTTCTGTTTCTTTGAGTTATAGTACTTTATAGATATAACTCACATACCATACAGTCACCCGCTTAGTGTGAAATCCAGTGTTTAGTAAATTCGGAGTTGTGCAATCACCACCACTATCTAATTCCAGACAGTTCATCACTCCGAAAAAAAACAAACCCTATACCCACTGTTGTCATTCACCCTTTCCTCCTAACTCCCTGCCCCAGGCAACCACCAATCTACTTTCTGCCTCTAGAGTTGCCTATTCTGGACAATTCATATTGATGGAGTCACAAAATATATCATCTTTTGTGATTGGCTTCTTTCCATTAGCATGTTTTCATGGTCTATCCATGTTGTAACATGCATCAGTACTTTCTTTTTATATTTCATTGAAATATTCTATCTCTTCATCACTTGGACATTTGGGGTTGTTTTTTACTTTTTTGTTAAAATAATGGTGCTCTTTAAATCATAACATATGGTTTTCAAGTGGACCTGTTTTCATTATTCTTGGGTTTATACCTTGTTGTAGAAACACTGGATCGTAGGATAACTCTTTTAACATTCTGAGGAACTGCCACACCACCACTTCCTACCAGCAATGTCTGACGGCTTAGATTTCCCCACATCCTTATCAACACTTGTTATTGTCCATGTTTTTCATTACAGCCATTGTGGTGAGTGTGAAGTGATTATCTTTGTGGTTTTGATTTGCATTTTCTGGGAGGTTTAGAGATACAGAGCATCTTTTTATGTGCTTTTTGGGCAATTGTATATCCTCTTTGGAGAAATGCCTACTTCTTTGCCCATGTCCTTTTACTATTGAGTTGTAAGTTATTTATATAATCTAGATACACATTGCTTATCAGATATAATTTGCAATTTTTCCCATCTGTGGCTTGCCTTTTTTCTTTATTGGTAGTGTCCTTTGAAACACAAAATATTTAATTTTGATGTTGGCTTCATCTGTTTTTTCATTTGTTGCCTAAACTTTTAGTGTTATAGCTAGGAAATCACTGCTTAACCCAAGGTCAAAGATTTACACCTATGTTTTTCCCTAAAACTCTGTTTTAGCTTACATTTGAGTCTTGATCCACTTGGGATTAATGTATTGATATGGTATGAGGTAGGGGTCCAAGTTCATCCTTTTGCATGTACCTAGTTGTCCCAGCGTCATTTATGGAAAAATTATCCTTTCTCCATTGAAATGTCTTGGCCACCTTGTCAAAGATCAGTTGAATGTAAATGTGAGTTTATTTCTCAACTCTCAATTCCATTCCATTGAGGTACAGGTCTATTCTCATGCCAGTACTGTCTTGATTGTTGTTAACTTCACAGTAAGTTATGAAGTTAGAAAGTGTAAATCCTCCAACTTATTTTTAAAAATTGCTTTGGCTATCCTGGGTCCCTTGAATTTTAGAATCAGCTTGACATTTTCTGCAAAGAAGCCAACTGGGGTTTTAATAGCCCACTGACACATAAGACTGACCATCAAAGGCCTCTTATCTTAAAAAAAAATTACCATTTATTGTTAATAAATTCCTTTGCATCCCTACTATCACTTATTTGTGGGTTTTAAAAATCATGATTACCCTGGCTGGTAGCACAGTGGTTAAGGCGCCGGCCTGCGAACCCAAAGGTCGCAGGTTCGATTCCCTAGCCAGGGCACATAACCAGGTTGCAAACCAGGTCTCCAGTCAGGTCTGTGGCTGGAGGCAGGTGAAACGCAACCATACATTGATGTCTCTCTCCCTCTCTGCCTCTCTCCCTTCCCCTCTTTCTAAAAATAATGAAATAAAATCTTTAAAAATTAAAAAAAAAATTAATATGAAACAAATGTTAGGCAGCAATCTTCTTGATTTCTTTGGTATAAGGATATTGTAGTTATGTAGAACAATGTCTCTGTTCTTAGAGAATACGTGGGATAGTATTGAAGGGTAAAGTGACATCATGCATATTTCAAATGGTTCAGGGAAAAGCCGTTTATAAAGCATACATGGGAAAATGTCAACAATAAGTCAATCTAGATAAAGAGTATACCTGTGTTCACTGTACTATCTGAAATCTTCTGTAGGTTTAAAAATATTTTTAAAAAAACCTGGGAGAAAATTATCTTTCTATGATACAGCAATTGTAAAACAGAAACACCCATAAGACAACTAACAAGATGTTTTCTACATGGATGCGCCTCATTCTTTAGTCTAAAGGGATATGTCCCATGTTAACAACCGTGGCTGCCCATTGGCTGTTGAGCTGATAGGAGAGGCTGCTGGTTACTGCAGTCCCCAGAGTTGGCAGGCACAATCCAGCACTCCCTTACTTGCTCTCTGGAATACTTAGATAATGCCCTTTTGATGAGCGTAAAACTATAAAATAACCTCCTCTTTGAGAACTTTTTGCTATTAGAGAATAAAATTAAACAAGACTTTCTATGGGATATAAGTCAGAACATTTTATTATCAATATTAGTGCTAACAATAATAATATCAATATTGATAGCACTAATATTGATATCATGATGTTGGTTAATAAACCATTTCCATTTTCATTTTCCTATCATTAAGCCCCAATTCTCTAAAACATTTTTTTTTTTTTAAGATTTTATTTCATTATTTTTAGAAAGAGGGGAAGGGAGAGAGGCAGAGAGGGAGAGAGACATCAATGTATGGTTGCGTTTCACCTGCCTCCAGCCATAGACCTGACTGGAGACCTGGCCTGCAACCTGGCCATGTGCCCTGGCTGGGGAACCGAACCTGCGACCTTTGGGTTCGCAGGCCGGCA